>VXBB01014842.1:496872-511491 GCA_013399915.1 Illadopsis cleaveri
AAGGAAGGAAGGAAGGAAGGAAGGAAGGAAGGAAGGAAGGAAGGAAGGAAGGAAGGAAGGAAGGAAGGATACATAGCACACTTTCCAGAAATTAGGACAGCTATTTTCAAAGCATTTTCTGATGAACAATAGGTATCACAAGATTTGGTATTTTTATGAGAATAGCAAAGCAAAGTGAGTGAAAAGCGAGTCACCAATGGGTCTCAACCAGCAGTACCCCTGCACTGGTCACCTCAGTGTAAAATAATGGTGATAAAATAATCCAAAAGGGGCAAGATGCCTGTATTTCCTCCAAATGCTCTTAGCAGAGTTATATGGTTCTTACCGCGTTTACCAGTGCCCTTCAGTCAAGCCTACAAATTTTGACTATTACTCGTTCTGTCCTAGGCTGATGAGAGTTCTAAGACCTACTTTAGGGAAAGGGGAGGAGGTGAGAGTTCAGGCAACATATGTGATGTGTAGTACACAAGCACATACACTTGTAAGCAATTTTAGTTTCCCTATGAGGAGGTTTTCCCAATTCCGGTTACAGGAAACAGAGCAGCCATTGCTTTGCAAGACTGTAGCAAAGTGCTACTTATGCAACAATACCCAAATGGTACCAAAGGTATCCATCTTGAGAGTAAGCTTTCAATGCAGTGAAACATTTCTAATCAATAATTTGTAGCTTGTGATCATATTAAATTGCAACACAGTGTCTTCCCCTACCTCAAGAATCCAAACAATGGCACTTAAGCCAAAAGAAAAAAGCACACCTTGTCTAATTTTCAGTTTAATGTGTACCAAATTTATGCAAAGCTTTATAGATAATACTTTTTTCTAGTAAAGCACAAGTATACAAATAATAAATCAACTTCATCAAATTATTGGGAAATATTCATTGAAGAGGAAAAAATCAGTAACTTTAATGCTATTAGAATTCAAATCACAAAGTTGTCAAAGATAGCTTATTAGTTACTTTAAATAGGCAATGAATAACTGACATACCCTGAGGAATAATTACAGGCTATATTAAGATGACAGGAGTTAAAATTTGTAAAGCTTACAGTGCATGCCATAAAGTGCCAAAGACACATTGAATGAGCCCCAATTTCCTTTGCAGCTATTCTCATCCCAAATTTATCCTCCCTGTTATTTATATACAAACAGCAACAAAGTACCTTCAATCTAAATCAACCTGGATGTTTTGGCCTATGGATAACTCTGACAGTAAAATGCACCTACAAAGGATCCAAAGAATAGTGCAATAGCAGTGTTTTCTGGAGCAATATGACAGCAGTTTCTTTGATTTATTTGACTTGAAAGAAGGCGGTGCATCTTTTCAGCGCTATGGGTTTTTTTTCTCTGGCATTCTTTACTGTGCCCAAAGATCCACATTTCAGCTTATGCTGGAAGCTGCAGCCTCAGTCCAGTAATTGGTTGCTCTATTGGGTTTTTGTGGCCATGTTTTGATAGCAGTGGGACTGCAGGGGTGGCTTCTGTGAGAATCTGCTGGAAGCTTCCTCCATGTCCCACAGACCCAATCCAAGCTGGCTCCAAGATGGATCCACTGCTGGCCAAGGTTGAGCCCATCAGCGATAGTGGCAACATCTCCAGGATAACTGAGTGAAGAAGGAAAAAAGTCACTACACAGGAGCAATTGCAGCCCCAGAAGAGAGGAGTGAGAACATGTGAGAGGGACAGTCCTACAGACTGTCGAGGACAGTGCAGAAGGATGGGCTCCAGGTGCCAGAGATGAGATTCTCCTGCACCCTGTGGTGAAGATCATGGTGAGGAAGGCTGTGCCCCTGCAGCCCACGGAGGTCCACACTGCAGCCAATATGAACCTGCCTTGCGTGGAAGACCCCATGCTGGAGGGAGTGGATGTCCAAAGGAGGCTATGACTTCATAGGTATGCCAGGCTGGAGCAGGATCCTGGCAGAACCTATGGTCCCATGGAGAAAAAAGCCCACACTGGAGCAGGTTTATTGACAGAAACTGTTACCTCATGGGGAATCTACAGTGAAGGAACCTGTTCCTGAAGGACTGCCCCGATGGAAGGGACCTATGCTGAAGCAATTTGTGAAGAGGTGTAGCCCATGGGAAGGACTCCCCTTGGATAGTTCATGGAGGACTGTCTCCCATTGAAGAAACCCCATGATGGAGCAGGGGAGGAGTGAGGAGTTCTTCCTCTGAGGAGAAAGGAACAACAGAGACATGTGATGAACTAAGTCCCAATTCCCCAGCCCCCTAAGTGATTGCAGAGGAGGAGGTAGAGAAATCAAGAATAAAGTTGAGCACAAGAAAAAGGGAGGGGTGGAGGGAAGGTGTTTTTAAGATTTATTTTCTCATTAACTTACTCTGATTTTATTGGTATTAAATCCAACTAATTAATTTTTCCAAGTTGAATCTGTTTTACCCATGACAACTGGTGAGTGATCTCTCCCCATCCTTATCTTAACTCACAAGTCATTATATTTCATTATATTTCCTCTCCTCTGTCCAGTTGAGGAGAGGGGTGACAGGGCAGCTTCAGTGGCTGCCTGGTATCCAGACAATTGTATTAATCAGTTCAATAATTAACTCTCCCTTGAACTGAAAAGTCTTGTTTACATGCTACTTTCCCTTTGAGATAGAAAAAAGAAAGCCTAACTACAGACCTATCTAAGTAACTACTGGAAAAACAAATTTTATCTAATGCAAAACATGCTTTTTTTTTTTTTTTTTTCTCTTTGCTTTTCTTAGCTTTTTCTTCTTTCCTTATCCTTTAGGTTTGCATTTAAAATTAAATACTCCAGGCAAAATTGCTGTCAGTGCTAAGTACTGTAGTGCACTACTGTACTCAGAGTACACGATATAACTCAGGAACTACTAGACAATTTCATCTCTATAATTTCCATGTGGGGCTGACACATAACTTTATTTTTCAGCCTTATATTTTAGAGATCTATTTAGCCTTATATATCAATATATCAATCTGCAAATAAAGCAAAGCTTTTTCCGCAGAAATTCAACAGACTGACTCTATCATAACCAGACTCTGACTGTACTGCTAATAATAATAATTTTTCAAACTATGAGATACAACTGTAATTTGAAAATACTGTTACTAGTTGCAGGGTAGAAAATAATTCAATCAAAAGTCAGTATGATTAGATTATTTTTCCTACCACTGAAAAAAAAAATTCTATACCGGTTTCTATATACAGAGTTTTCTACAAATGGTGATTTCCGTATTTTTATATCACTCTTAAAAGAGGGAGATCCCTGAGCTGCTTTGATTAATATACATCATAAGGCAGGCTGGGTGGAGAGTGCTTTGGGTCAAAAAAGCCCTCCTTAATTCAAGTCTGCTTCTGTGAAGTTTGAAACAAGAAATTTCTTTCCTCAAGCCTCCAAGTGAACCAGACATCAGAGAGATTATTCCCTCCTGGGAAGCTGTTACTAAACCCAGGCATTAAGAGTACATCTGTATCTGTTGAATTCAAAAACCAATGTTCTACATATTATCTTTGAAGTTTGTCTAAAGGCCCAATGGATATAAACATAAGCAATCCTTATAAGGGTTCACCCCAAAATTCCACCATACCTACCCCAGGCAACACTTTCCACACAGGGACTCTCAAAATACTTCATTCATAGACATGCAAACTGTAAGAAGTATACACTGACAAGCAAAGAGACAGATTAACCCTGCAGACCTCGAGGGGAATAAAGGCTGCTTTCTTTGGATGAAGACTTAAGCCACTGCTTCCTCATTGAGTTTAATATCTTCCTCCCATACTAGGTTTATATTTTGTAGCCATTCTTTCACTGTCCAGCTGCTTTCTCTTGCCATTAACACTGGGATAGCTTTGCTATCAGTGGATAAAATTTACAAGCACATTTCAAGCAAGATTACAGGCAGTCTTCCTGCTCAACAAGAACAGTATGGAACTATGATTTCCAGAGGAGTAACGTCCACAAACAATGTATGCTGCTTCTCATTTCCTCTTGGCAAAATGGTATATCCAATCTCTGTTAGTTTCTTCCTGTAGACACACTTCTAAATAATAATTTGCACCAAAAAAAAAAAAAAAAATTACGATGTTGATTACTTTAGGCAAACCTTCTCAGTTTAAACTATCCATTGGGAAATAATCTGACACACAGCATAGCATCACTTGATACATCACTATATGAGGCCAGACAGAAGTAAAAAGTGCTCAGAAAAATTTGCTGTTAGACCAACTTTGAAAATTACACCTACAGCTATCCTTCAAACACAGTTCATTTTTTAACCTAGAAGTGAGTATGTCAAATGTGCTGACAAGACTCAGAGCTGTCCAATGTCCACAATGCAAATTGTAGAGAGACCTTTCTCAAGTACTTATTTCAGCAATATCCAGCCTGGTCTGAAGCTAAAAAATTCAGACTCAGAATAAACAGAGTAAATGTGTCAGACACTAAAGGACAACAGAAAAAGATGATAAACCATTCCATATTAAGTGTCAAGACTACCTTATTAAATACTGATTACACAATACTCCTACTTATTAAATAACTGGCATCTAGTGGACTAGGCACCTGAAAAAATGTCAGGATATTTAAGACCTATTACTCTGGCTATAAACTGTTAGATGATACCTGAAAAGTGTAGCATTCTCATGCTTCCTTACCCTTTACCTTCATCCTCCAAACTATGTAGAGTCCTTTCAGTGCAAGGTTGTGTTTAAAAACATCACATTTTCACATGCATATCCCACAAGCTGCCTGTGAAAAACTAAAAATTTACCAGCATGGGTTGCAAGTGTATAAAATTGATATAAAGGTAACCCAAGAGACCAGTCTTCCTCCTAACTGCCCCCTCCTAAGTCTTCATAGCCTTATTCCTCTTCCCAAGACAGATTCCCTCTGACTCCCATCACCTAAGGGATGTATTTCCAAGCACTACTTCTTTGGTAAAGGTGCAAACTGAACACACAAAAATAAGTGTGATTAACCAAACACTTGTCTTCTGCAATTACATTTCTCTTTTCCATGAAGACATAAAACATGGAACACGTGGAGCCAGCAGAGATGTATTCCATATTAAGCACAGGAACATATGAAATGTGAGCCAAGTGGTTAATGCTTCTTCACACAAGGGGAGAAAGGTTATCCTAGTGCTGCATTCCTGCACAGGGACTGTACACTGCAACATATTTGCCAGGGCTGCTCCAGCTTAGAACAATGGTAACACATCACTGACTTCCAGATGCTTTATAAATGATACATATGTATCTTCCCTACTTGCCACCTAATTCCTTGAACACAAAGACAGGAATAAATTCAGTCCAGCCTCTTCTAACCACCGATCTGAACAGAAATGTCAAGACCTGGGCAATGCATGAACTGGAGTAGTTTTCCCTAAACAAACGTACACAGAGTATTAGGACCAAGCTAAACATTAAATTTAGATTATATCGGTTGGATACCTAGAAACTGATGACTTTTTATTTAGCAAGGAACAAAGAGAGGCTCGAGACCTCCTTTTTGACAGGCAGGTCTTTTTTTAAGACTACTATTCATGAGAAGGTGGGTTGCTGCATACCAATTACTTTTATGCACTTACTTTTTATAAAAGGAAAAAAAATGCAGTTCATTAAATACTTGGAAATCCAATAAATTCATGAAAGTTTATTAATTAATAGACTCAGTCTATTTTCAAATCACTTTGTCCTGCAAACTCTGGCAGATGTTTGCTGCATTATGAGACATGGGGCTTACACAGCACAGGGCTTTAAAATATACCGTATAGTCAAAAAATTCACAGAATTAAAAATGGCAAAAGCCCAAATCTCCTAATTTCTTAGCAATAAATTTTTATATTGATTTACAGTGACTGAGGACAATCAGGGTCTGATCTAAATCCCATTAGACACTAGAGGAAGTTATGATTGCGAAATTACAAGCAAGGCTTTAATTATTTCTATATATAGATTCTTACGTTGTAAGCCAGTGGGTATAATGAAAGACCATGTTTAGTGACTTCAGCTCCATTTGACATCCATATACTTGGAAAACACCTGTATCTTGCTTTTTTCCCCTTTATGGCCTCATTCAAATGCAGCAATCACTAAGAATCTGAAGGTACAAACCAAAAGCTACACATTAAACAAGATGATGTAAGCAGAAACAACCCTCAGTCTAAAAGATCTATGGTTAATACCATCTAAAGCACTCCAAACACTCATTTTATGAATTCATTTAATAAAAGTGTCACTGCAATACAGAGTGGGCTACCTCTGATTCACTCTAATCATACGAAAGTCACGCACTTTGTTCTCACATATGGTTAGCAACCTACAGTAATTGTTCCAATCCTCAGTGATTACTTTATTTTATACTTTATTTGGTATACAAATACATAAATCTATTAGACCAATTCCAGAACACCAATTCTGGAATGTTTCAAACCACATGGCTGATGATTTGAGGCAGGATGTGACCAAACCAGCACTACAAATACGAAAAAACTGACAATTAAGGAAACAGTCACCTGGAAGGGGAACACCATTTTGTCTTGTCTTCTCCTGATTTACATTCCCATTAGTGTGCAATTATATTCAAACACCAGCATAACAACAAGAACCCATCCTGCACAGTGCTTCCAGGAAAGGAATTTGTGCTGTTTCATGTTTCTTCACTGCCTGGTGGAACTGGCATCTTTTATTGTTCTTTATGTACCACACTGAAAATAATTTTTACTAAAAATAGTAATTATTCAGATTATTGGAGAAAAAAAGCTAAATTGAGCTAGCAATATAAAAATGATAAAGACAATGACCTGGTTAACCGTGTATCAACTAATGCCCTATCATCACAGGCAAAGCAGTAAAGAGAATGTTTCAGAATACAGGCACAACATAATGATAATCACTGTTTTATGGAAAATGGGTCTTAAATGTTGATAGGACTATGTATTTGGTTAATTTGTGTTTCAGTTAATGGCAAGTATGTTAATAAAACTTCTTGGAAAAAAACACTGTGATAAACAATTTAGTTTTGTCACATAATAAAGGAATAAACTAAACAGATTGAGGATTGGTTGATGGATGGGTCTCAACAATAACTATAAATGTCAGACTGCTCTGCTGTGACCATTTTCTTGCCAAGACCCCAAGGCAGGGGTTACTTCTAAACTAACCATGAGTCCTCATGCAAACCCATGTCTTCATGAATAACCCAGAAGACGAAGTCCAACATTTGCAGATGACAAAAGGGCAAGAGAGTGCACATTAATTGTGGCAACAGATCAGATTGAATGGTGAAACTATTTGGTGGCATAGTTTCATTTACATAACATCAATTTTAATACAGCCAAACACAAATCTAATGAAAAAGAACATATGCTGAAGCACAAAATTGATGGAGGACTCTAAGCTCAAATTTAGAAGGATGCTGGGGTTCATGGTTAAATTACTGACTGAACTGAAGACCCAAATACGAGGCTGTAACAAATGTATGTGTCCACATTGCAAGTGAAGAATTAGAAGTGCCTTAGGAAAAACTGCAAGAATGACACATATTCATAAAATATGACTATGACTAAGTGACTTAATCTATCCAAGAGAATGTTTAATTAGCCCCCTTGATCAGGGTATAGAGACACCAGCATTAGAAAGACACTTTTCACAGAAATCTCAGCATAATGAATATTAGAGAAATCTGGACTAGAAACAAAGCATACCATTGCAATTATAAGGACAAATAACTTCTGAGGAGAGATTACTAGAGATGCCTGGCACTATCCACTTTATGTAAATTAAGACATTTTCTATACAGTATATCATGAAGTAAAATAATACAGCCTTGATGCTGGACTTGCATGAGGTTTTGCATCCTGGATCATAGAAGAGGCAAAGGTACGTGACTCTCCTTCTTAAACACCTGTAAATCTAAGCTGACACTTGAAGTCTTTGGTAGAATACAGTTTACCACTGTCCAAAAATTTTATCCCCAGACCAATCTTTCTCCTGAGTCAAGAAACTATGTGACACCTTCTGTTCACAGGAGGTGAACCATTTTGACAGAAGTCATGCCTTTATGTTTCTTTTCTTCTCTTTAAAATTTAGCCAACACTGAAACATCTGAGAGCAGGTTCAGCACAGCCACTGACCTTGCATGCACCCTGATTCCGCCCAGCAGCTGTAAGCAGCTCACAGCAATCACACTCAGGTGTGACTCTGGCATTCCTATAATTGCCTTTATCCTCAGAACTTGATACTATAGTTATCCCACCTCTCAGGCTATTTTACTTCTTTCCTAAAGTGACGCCCGGGTGTGAAACATAAACAGCCCCCTGAGTTTTAATCGGTCAATGACATTTATAGTTCTCTCTCTCTCTCTTTAGTCTTACTAACAAAAACAGATTCTAATACAGTATGTTCTGGGCCAATACTCCAGCCTACTTCTTGCTTATAATTGGCAATTCCAGGTACCCATAAAAATTCTGCTGGTACTGATACAAATCACTTGTTTTATATTCTTTCAGAAGGCAAGTTGGTGTAGTTATTTGCCTTTTGCATCCATAAGTAGCATGAATATCATGATAAGCCAGGCAGTCATTTCTCATGTACTCTGTGAAAATTGTGGAATTTTGCAGTACCACGGTGCATGATTATTATTCTATAAAAGTAACATCTCCTTGGTGTTCCTGACAAATGTGTTCTGTATGAAGACGGAGTGGTTGCGTGGCCATCAATTTGAAAGAATTTTTTTCATGACAAGTGTAGCCCCCATCTTCTTGCTTTATTGTCTAGTCTGTCCACTGGTAGACAAGGACAGCTGAGATTGACCAGCAACCAACACCGTTATTCACTTGTAAAATTACTGCCAGTAAAATGGCATGGCATATGGAGCTGCCAAATACTGACCATCCAGCAGAGCTGAACACTGGAACTGTTTGTCGAGTGAGCATTTTCTTCCTACTACATGTGGGCAAGTTTTGTTCAAACAGTTTTAGAAGTTTTATGGGAAGCTGTGAACTGAAATCACTGGGCTGTATCCTTCTACTTTATCCTGATGGTTTTTTTTCCTGTCTCAATTCACATGTTCTCTGTTACATATCTTACCCTAACAGCCTATCATGTGCTAGTATGGTTTTCCCAATGTTCTGCACCAAATGTTGGAACTGGAACCAATCGTGGAAGCTGCCTGTAACAGCATTAAGTTCTTTGAACACAGAGAAGTCAAAAAATTATTGTCCAGTAGACTTTGCATCAAGAAAGTGATCTTGAGTCTTGTTTATCACCATGATAAACAGACCTTCAGCCACAGGGTCCAGTACAATCTTTTACTGTTTGTTTCAGTCACTTACTAGGGGATAGAGTGTTTCATAGCTGATTGCTCAACTAGAAATCAAGACAGTATACACTTCATATGCCGTATGACTAGTCATTTAGGATATGTGCTAATACATGCTCAGCTCTGTACCAATGGAGGCCAAATCCTTTTCTCTAAAACTGTAAGAAATTGTAAACAGTTTGAGAACAAGGTAATTCCAGGCATAAGAATGAAATAGTTCTTAAACTCTGAATGTGGGTAGTTCCAGGCAGTTAACTGGAGAGTGGTATGATGAATTCATCATTTCATGTTAAAATTCTATGTACTGTCAGTGTCAAAATAATAATTCTAAACTCACTTGTCATACCAAGTCTATTTTGGGTAGCTCTACGAAAAGTCAGCTGCTGCCAAAATCCTTCTCAGTAAGTCCAGTTTCAATGCAACCAGGGCAAACTTTGAGCAATCAGAATTGCTTCCTTAGCAGAAATTTTATACATCCATGGCATGAGTAAGTGCAAACCTCTATCAAAATGCATTCCCATCATCCACAATTATGTCCTTGAGTCAGAGAACTGCAAGTACAGTACATTCTGCTGTTTCTTTTGCTGCATCCATGCTGTTTATTCTCCCACCACAAAAGTTTTCAAGAGCACCAAGCTGTTGTTATGACTCATAGTAAACACCAACGCAAAGTAAGCAGCTCAATTTTCTTTCTCCCTGATTTCACTAACACACATTCAGTTAGAAGAGAGAAGAAAAAAACAGGGGGAGAAAGAAGAAAATAACAAAGGTTCAGTTCTTATAAGCTTGTAAATGCATGTTGAGAAAAGAGAAGGCTGGAGAGGACTAGACAAGAAACGAACAAAAATACCACAGCAATTCAACACATGGTGAGGGGGTGGAGTAGGATAACACTACAGAAATGAATGCTTATGACTCTCACATCATCACCTCCAAAATAATCAGCCAAGAGAGATAATTACTGGGGTTAGCTTAAGTATATATATGTATGTGTGTGCACAGGCAGAAAGGAACAGAAAGAAAGGAACTGATCAAAACCTCCATCTCAAATGAGACAGGTTATTACTTAGCAGCCAAACAAAAGCTCTAGGTGAGATCAAACTCTCAATCTGAGTCACAAGATTTCTGACAGCAGAGTCCATCTTAACAAAATTAAGTGACAGGGTATGGTACAGATACAAGCTAAATAACACAACACTAAAACTGTTTTTAAAAATCCTCAAATAGGACTTTTGAAGGTAAAAGGTTAAAAAGTTCATTGCAACCCAAGCTTCATGAGCTTTACATAGTGGGGTTTTAGTTGGAGAGTGCTGATGGGTTCTACCTGAGAACTGAAAGCAAAGACCCAGACTTCTCCACAAGACCAAACCACACCTGCTACTGCAGGTACTCCTTCATGGAGTATCTTAAACTATATGGATGACAAAATCTGTGGCTATAACTGATGCTCATCACCTCTGACAGCCAGACTATCCTTTTTTCTGAATCTGTGTTTAGGAACATAATTTGAAGTTCTTGCATTTGGCATTAACTTTGAACCATTTTGTGAAACTGAACACTTCAGCATTTTCTGCATGCAAGCAAGTGAAAAGCAAAATGCAAAATAAATTAAATTACATATAAAAACTATTGTTTATTCTCTGATTTAATATCATAAGCTGTAAAAAAAAAAAAGCCACCAAACAACAAAAGATGGTCTAAAGGATGGCTGGCAAGTGTACTCTGTAAAGAAAACAAAAAATATAAACTCCCTCAAAAGGCTTATCTATTTCAGTGTGATCATTGCTAATTTTAAATAAATCAATGAAAGGATGCAGCTATGTGAAACAGTATATTTTGTTATATTTGAAACAATTTCTGAGCCATTATTCTCTATTTTCAGTTAGAGAACAACATTGAGGTAATGCTGAAATATTCATCATCACATTTTTTCTCAAGCTAATTCAACCTTGAGATTATTTTTAACATGAAAGTTCTCTTAAGAAATGTGGAAAAAGATGTGGGTAACTTTGAGGGGTTTAAATGAGTACAGAAGCCCATATCATGGTCTGTTTTTATAATCAGTTTTCATCTGGGCGTTTTTTTAAGATTACTGTTAACGATTACGATTAAAATTTACTCTTATATCTCCAAGTTGGCATGATGATTTATTCCTTGAATGGGCCAACACCTTTTACAAAGTCAACAAGATCCCCAACTGGGTACCAGTTCCAAGGTGACTTTTACACTGGTCAACCATCTCCTGTATAAGGAACAGGAAAATGTTATTTTGCTTGCACTGCCACAGAAATGCTGAGGTGCTGAATGAAGAATTCATAGAATTCACAGAAGCACATAATGGGTAATGTTGGGAGAGACCACTGGAAATCCTCTGGTCCAATCTCCCTGCTCAAGCAGGATTCCCTAGAGTACATGGTGGACTTTTGTTCAGGCAACTTTTGTATATCTGCATCTGCAAATCCAGTCCAGCAGTTACTGATCAGCTGGTAATTTTCCATTCTGGTTTTCTATTGCTCAAATTCAACCCCAATGTTTCACTCCTACAATAGAAATTTTAATTTGGGAGAATTTGGAAACCATATCTGGCAATGCAAATTATTTTTCCCATGGACAAGATATAAGATTGATTTCACTGCCCCAGAACAACATTTGAAAATTTATGTGTTCAGAATATCAAGATTAAACAATAAATTATATTTTATTGTGTTTACAATTCCATGTTTGAAATGCATACCCTTTCTGAAAAGACTTTTGCTCATACCATTTTCTTCCCTGTAAAAAACACATTTTAAAAAAAGCCCCATTGTAAGTGTTCCCACCAGCGATAAATTTCTTCCTAGTATTGTTCCAATCAATACCAAGACTTTTCTGCAACAGATTTAGGGACTCAAAACAGTAGTAGGTGGGCCACATGCAACCACTAAAAATGTCACTCTTAGTTAACATTTCATAGCAAGCATTGAGCTACACAGCAGGAATAACTATAACCACAGAGGAGAATGGAAAAATGATGGACAACTTCCTCTAGCTTAAGGAAAGCATCAGGAGAAGTTCAAATGGAGAGGAAATGAAAATCGAAGAATCATAAGAATTACTCACAAAAATCCTACACAGAAAGAGTAAGGTTAAAAAAATCTTGTCATGGGGCTTAGGGAGGCCATCTACCACAGATTTTGGGATCATGACGTGGAAGAATGCTAAGAGTTCCTGTGTAAGACTAAGAAGATTTAATGTAGCCATGGGAGTTATCACCAGTCAGGAGTGACCTCATTTCATTTCAGAGTGGGTGTTCTTGCAAAATTCCGATAATTTTTATCCAGAATTAATCAATTTTAACATATTTCCACTTATTACTATATCTGTGCTATTACCTCGTCACCAAACTTAAAGTGTGAGGAAACTCCAGAATCTACAAGGTGCTACAAGAAGAGAAGGGACTCAGTATAGAACTGAGTACCTACAGCACAAGAAAAGAGACTTTTGGGAAAAGCAGGGGAGCTGATGCTCCAAGATCTGAAGTAATGGAAGAGAAACTTTCCATGGATCAGAGACGACTTCACAGAGTTACTGCAACCCAGGAAGCTACTGAGCTGTCTGAAACCTGAGGGAAAAAGAATCTAACTGCAGTGACAGTGGCAAAAAGAGATGCAATTATGGGCCTTTATTTCATCTCTAGTCACCTTCAGATTTCATTATTTAAGGAAAAAAATATGCTAAGTATTCTAATGTATACTCTCATAAAATCTGATGTCTAATTTAAAATCTTGTGGAACTTTAAGAGTTCAATGTAAGAAAGGGTTTTAGGCAAATCCACCTCAGAGTTCTGGAAAACTGGTCACCTACTCCAGTTACATCAGACATGGCACTACCAAAATGACTGGAGAATTTGAGTTCTTTCAATAGCCCTGCCTGTGGTGCAGCGCAACCACACAAACATCTCACCTGCTCTAGCAGCCATTCAGATCAGTACAGGTTAAACACCAGTCAGGAAATACAAGTGTGAAGACACAACCTGCAGTAACTGTATAGAATTTCTATCAGGGAAATATATGCTAGGCATATATTCTTTACTGTCATATTGCTCCAACTAACAAAAAAAAAAACCAAGAACAAAAAACCACTATTTCTGCCACTTTCACAGTCAGCAATGCTATGAGTAGCTGTAGCAGCATCTTCTGGAAAGAAGAAAATTAGATGAAAGCAAGCCAGAAAGAAGAAAAGTTTAGAATCATACAGTAGCTAACTTGATTTAATCAATTGCCTTACGAGGCTAAGAAAGAGATCTGGCATGTGGCCTGTGCTGCAGAGACTGCAGTGGCATGCATCCAGTTATATAAATCTGGCAGCTAAGTTTTTCTCCTCACTGCTCCTCATCCTGCAGCTAAATCTGTAATGGAGGATGATCCCTCTCTTTCTCTTCTCATATACAAGCATAAGTGAAGGATGAGGTCTACTGCACAATTAAATGAGCTGGCAGTGCTTTGAGAGTGCGAAGGGCATGCCTTTTGAAAATATTTAACTGTTAACCAAAGGTCAACATCTCTCTGAAGCTAATGTCATTATAAGGCAGAGGTATTTCAGAGAAGAAAACATAAACGTCTTCAAATACTCTTCTAACAAATAAATTATGACCCAAGAGTAAGAAAATTTTTAAAACAAAAAAAACAAACAACAACAAAAAAGCGAAGAAAACAAAGAAAACAAACAAACAAACAAAAAACCCAACCAAACCCAGAAGTGAAGAGGCTGGAAAGAGAACAGATGTAACCGGTGCCAACTATGAAAATTAACTCCAGTGCCTGTAAAAGAGGTAGAAACCAAACACGCTGATGATCTCAATGCTTCATTTTGTTGCTATTTTGGCTGCTTTTGATACACACATATTAGCTGCTCAACTGAATGAAGACACGGAAGAGGTTATTCTCTGATTGCTGACTCCTTAAAGGCTATGTCATTTGCACTTCTGTCCTGGGGCAACTTTATGATGCTGAATTGTATCCCCATTCGTCTGTTTACCCCAGAAATAAGTTTTGTGCCTTTAAAGCTAGATGCAAGAGCGAAGTGGGGGAGAAGGAAAAGTGGTGGATTTTTTGGCGGCTGTATTCAAAAACAGAGATAAGAGCTTCAGCCTTTTCTCGGTGTGTTGTCTGCAGCACGGACAGTGGGAGAGAGATCTCCTTTGCTTTCAGTTAGGTTTTTTTAGTTAGCTGAGGCCAAAAGTTTTTTGGAAGTGTTCAGCTATTGTTCGGNGAGAACACCAGGACGATCGTCCAGGACCCCCCAGGCTGTGCTGCGGCCGGGACACCGGACCCG
>VXBB01014846.1:8940-28534 GCA_013399915.1 Illadopsis cleaveri
CTGAGAGTGCCCTGTCACTGTAGCTGGATGTTTGAGGAACTGTCTGGTTTTGATACTTTCTTGGCTAGACTGGTTTAGGACTGGTACTAGTACTGATCTTGTTAATGATTATGGTGGTCTCAATCGCAGTCTGATTTTTTTTTCTGTACAAAGGTTGTACTTGAGAACACTTGTTGAAATATTTGATCTTGGCACATCTGTACAGAAAAGTATGGAATGAAAAATCCCTCTTTTGCCTGTAAAACTGAACTGTATCAGGTAAATTACACTTAAGTGGGGTATGAGCCTGTCCTGAAGTCTGCAAGCTAGCCTGTGCTTTGTTCTTTTAATAGTGTGTATAGTGTGTATAATTACTCCTGTACTCTGATTCTTTGAGGCTCACTAAAAGAAGGAGGGGAAGGTTATTTGAAAAGAGCAGGTGTTGACAAAGTATGTAGATGGGGACTCTGTTTAGATTTAAGTGCAGACACTGCTACATCTTTCTAGAAAGAAACAAAATTGCTTCACATATCACTGGTCTTCATTTAACATTTGCCTGTAAGACTAAGGTCTTTTTAACTCCTGCATAAACACAATGTTCTGCGAAGATGCTCCCTCTGTTTTAAACAATGATGGTGACTTTTTTGGTTTGGAAACAAAAAGGGCGATATAAACACATGAGTAAATGAAAACATCTCGGTCATAATTTCATAATCTTCAATCTCTGGAATGCTGTCCTAGCCCCAAGTGTTATGGCTGTGCACTATGTTCCACAGGATTCTGGGCAAACTTACTGACAGCTATTAATGTTAAAACTGAAATTTGGAATGTAAGGATGGCCTTCCTGTGGTGGTTCCAGTGCTGATGAGCTGCCAGATGCTTTGGTTGGTTGTTGGTTTTGGTGCATAAGGTTGCCATGGGGTTGAGCGCCTGACTATCTTCATGGTACTTAACTCTTCAAAACCATGCTATTGATCATTGGTTACACACCTTTGGAAGGCAGTTGTTCACAAGTGTAACTGAGTGTCCTGGCTGCTATTCACTGAAAGGGTATTTAAGGATTTGACTGAGGTCTGGTGTCCCTGATGAGTCAAAATGCATGTAATTTTTCCCGTGTTCCTGATCTGCTCTGCAGTGTCATCTGATGCATCTGCTTGAAGGAGGAAATGTACAGCAGATGAGGAATTGTTTTGTTTCAGATATCCAGGTGTGTTAAGCAGCTGTGACTCGGTCACAAATGGAATTTTGCTCTCTGTACAGATTTTTCTGCTTGTTTCATTAGTTTCTCCATCAGCCAGAAATAAGAATATGTTTTCTCACAAATAACATTTTACTGGCTCCCTTGATTTTTTTTTTGTAATTAAACATCCAGGATGTTTGATGGACTACTTTCTGATTAGGAGACATAAAGAGCTTTGGCAGTACATCTGAAAGTACCTAGATGGCATTGGAATTGACATATGACAAACCTGAATAGTTAGAAAACTTCAGCTGGAAAAATAATTAGTGACTTTATGTCAAAATATAGTGCAGGAACAAAGTTCTCTCTGTGAGTGTAGTGAGAGTTGTCCCCACAGAAAGTTAAATGCCATTTTGCAAACCTGAGTTGTCATTTATTCTACTGTAAACACTTAGCAGAAAGTGCTCCAGCCTTTAAGTTGCCTGTTTTGCAAGTAATTTATTGATGGGCAAAGAAGCAGGGTTAGAGTTTGAGGTTTTTTAACTGAAAGAAATACAGAGGCCATTTCTGCTTAAAAAGGCCTATCAGCCTAATATAGCAGAACCAAAGACTGGATCACTCATGTAATGAAGAATTGAGTTCTGTAGGATGCAAATTAGCAGAATATCAGCAGTCTGTGATTTGATGTAAATTAAATTAAATTAAGGGTAAAGATGGGAGTACTGAAATAAATGCAAGAATCAACACCTGCAATAGCAACCAAAAACACTGGCTTGACTGTTTTATTTGCATAGGTAAAATCTACTATTTTGAAAAACGTTGGTACTTGAAATGACTAGTGTCATAGCTTTCTGAAGAAGCTGTCTTTTCTTACTAGATGGTAAGATGCAGATGGCAAATTGTTTTTTTTAGTGCCTATGTCATTTTGTGTGTGTTTCTGTTGTAAGCTCATGGCCAGCATTGTAGCTGTGTTGGAAGGTGGGCTTTCCAAGTGAGTGTTACTTCGGCTCAAACCGCCTAAGTGAGATATCTAGGTCTTCATTAAACCCCCATGTGATGCTTTTTCTTTTCTCTCCTCTCTGTATCTACAACCAGTTCACCAGCAATAATTTCCAAGCAGCAGTAAGCCTGCTTGTCACAATCTGAGGTTTATTCACTATGGAGAGAAAGCAAATAATAAATGGGAAAATTATATCTACTCTTGCACCTAAGTACAAGTAATGCAGGGTGGAATAGGGGTTGGACTTTGATAATCCTTGTGAGTCACTTCAGAATATTCTGTGATTCTCTAATTATTATGTGATGAGTCCTGGTCCAAGGCAGGTTAGGTCTCACTTAAGTGACTTAGGCATCTGAGAAGGTTGCAGGGTGAAGTGCCTCCCACTTTGTAGGCATTTTACAGGTTATTCATGACCTGTGTCAGGAGAAGGCACTTCCAGAACCCTCCTCCTTTCAAGTTCTCATTGGGATGCCTGTAAATGCTAAATTACTACCTTTGCTCTGTGATGCTATTTTTGATCCATGTACAGGTGACATTTCTCAATTATCTTACTGTGACTGTGGATCAAGTTCTTTGGTTTTTTTGCTTTTTGAATGATTACACGTGTTTGGGATTTTTTTTTAAATACTGGGGTATTGAGTGTGCCACTTACCAATGTAGCATGATCTTCTCTATTGATAGATCAGAGCCATATTTTCTAAATTAACTACCAAGACTGGCATGTTTAATGAAAAATGTTGAAATCCAAGGAAGGAGTTAGAGTCACTGACTGCAATAGTAGCCAAATATACTTGCCTAATTGGCCTCAAGGCACCTTAGCTGCCCACTGAATCACTAGGTAAGCTGCTGTACTATGTGGCTGTGTCTGAACTGATTTTACCCTCCTCGATACCCAGCCATCTTAACCATGGTTTGGTTTGAGCAGGGAAAAATCAATACTTTTTAAATGCTTGCACTGGGGATTTTACCAGGGGTTTGTTTTGATGGGGCAGTGAGCACTATTGATGGGAAGTCACTTTTAGCCTTTTCCTGGTCCATGTATTTCTAGGTTCTCCCTATTGCTCCTAGATGCTACAATAATTAAAAAAAAAAAAAAGATAAACTGNCTACAATAATTAAAAAAAAAAAAAAAGATAAACTGAAGCCATGATTCAGTATGGGGCCCTGCTCACTGCAGAACTTTTCTGTCAGTGTCATGTTTCTGCTGCAGTCATACCTCTCAGTCCCTTTATCCAGTGTCTGAAAGGTGTCATTAGATGTTAACTGTGCCTATTTAGAGATGTTTATTTGGACTTCTCTTTATTAGTTTACTTTCAGATTTCACTGATAGCAGTCTTGACTGGTAATTAATGTATTTTGTTGTCTGAAAGCTTTTTGGTGGAGATGTTTGTTATCTTGTTGGCATAATCTTGTGATAGGTGTTAGAAGCAGAAAGCATTTGCCAAGCTATTGCATGGCAAGCATGTAGGTGAGGAAATTCTACCTACAGCTCTGACCTTTCACTTTTGGACACCTACAATACTTATGTCTAATATTTTTGGCTGTTTAATGTATTTTCAAATATAGCAAAAGAAAATGAACAAAAGTGATACCCACTGTGAATTTTCACTTGGTCGTATCAGTGAGATTGTAGCACAGATCTGAGGAAAAGGAAATCAATTTAATTCACTATCCCTCATTCTTGTTCATCTACTCTTTACCATAGTGCACATATGTTTATAACCCACTCAGCCTGTGTCATCTTTTGCTTAGGGTTTTCCTTGAGTAGAAAACATTTTTAGGTTTGATTGAATTTTCTTCAGTGGATTAGTGAGAAGTTGGGTGCATGATTACTGTACCCTGAGTTCCCAATAAAGCCTGTGAAACAGTTTGTGCACAGGACTATTTGACTTTGGTAATGCTTCTGGGAGACCAAGTCAGATTGGGTTTAAAGAGGATTAGGCTAAAGTAGATTTTCCTTAGTTGTATTTTAAGTAGCTTGGGATTTATGAGGGGAAAGTAGATTTATGACCCTGGAAAAATCTTGATCCCTTTCAGTCTGGTTTTGGTCTTCAGAGTGAGACTGAGCTGGTTCCTTTGATTGCTGGATTCATATGATGGATAATACCCATACTGATTTGTGTATTTCTGTTAGAATTCCTGACTGACCAGGCAAGAGAGGTGAGACCACTGCACACAGATTTGCACACACTGCTGAGGAATTGCAGTTTGTCTCCGTGCTGTGGGTTGTGTTTGTTATCTGCTGAGGCTGAATCACAGTTCAGCTCAGAGTCATTTCTCAATGCTGGCCCGCCTTCAGTAAATACAGGCATGTAATACTCACCGTTCAAATAGCTGCTGGAAGCCAAAGGTTATATCAGTGAGTAATGATGTCAGGACTTTTGCTGACTCTGCCTCTTTGTTTCCCAGAGCCCCTCGTGCTGGTGGGTAAGGGTTGCTGTCCCTAGTGGAAGGGAAGACAAAGCACGGAAGGGGTCAGTGAGGACATGTTCCTGCAGTTCTGGCTCCAGCTGTGCCATATTATCAGACTATTGCCACCAGCTTCTTGACTGTCTTACAGCACTAGTTTTACCCTAACTTGTGCAATTGCTTCCTAATTTGTTTTTGTTCAAGTGATCCAAATTAAAAAGCCACATTTTAAAGAGCGGTGTCACAGATCTCAGGGAGGGTGGGTGAGGTACACTACCAGAAGCAGAGGTACAATATCTAGGAATGCCCCAAGTGCCAACTAACGCCAACTTTCAACATGAGAGGTGCAACATCTGAATTCTAAACTGCCCCTGGCTGGGAAAAGCAACACTGCCATGTTCTCAACTCAGCTCTCTGTGCTTCTTCAAGTGTCCCTGTGGCATACATACGTTCTCCAAGCTCCAGAGTGGTATCAGGAAGGGCCAGGGGAAGAGCAGCATCCCCTTGGCTGGGGCCTGAACATGCACTGCTCAAGATACAGCTCCACCACTGCCCATGTTGGTGGGCAAAACCAGATGAAGCCTAGAGTTGCCATTTCTATATTTACCTTACAGCAGATACTGCCCCGAAAGATCTGTGAACTCCAGTATGCTTCTCAGAAGGCTAAAATCCACCCAGCACCACACTTGGTCCTCATCAGGCCATTAAATTCTTCAATCACTGGCACTTCAGCTCAGGAAAACAATTGTGTCATACCAGTGCCAAACAAGAAAAACACCAATAGGGAAGAACATCTATACACTTCTGCTGCCTTACCCTCACTCTGTAACTTTACTCATGCACAGGCTTCAACTGGTGTTTTCTCTTCATTTCACCCCACTCGTGATAGCACTTTTAACAGTCTGAAGTAAACGTCTGATTTTCTTAAAGCAGTTCACATAATTTGAAAAACTGATCTGTGTCGGTGTATATGTGTGTGTGTGTGTTGTTTTTTAACTGTGGTAAAAGGTTAGGCTGAGAACATAACTTTGCAGACCTTTTTAGTACTGAAGTAAGTAAGTTAATATATTCACAGCCTGCAGTGTAAGTAGTATGCTGGTTTGGGCTACAAACTGAGAACTATTTTTAGAAAAGCTGAAAGCAAGAATGCCACTATGGACTACAAGTCCTAAGCAGTCAGGGTAACTTCCACTTCTTTTTCTCCTAAATATGCTTCTTTTAAGAGAATGTTTTACTAACATCAGTTAAGTTGCTAACTTATGTTTGGGGTTTTTTTAACTAAACACAATTTGGTTAGGTGGAATACAGACAAAGAGTACTGTTTGAAACCTCTGTTTTCCCAAACCTGGTCACTGTGTTTTTAAAAAGTTCATTGTTCAAACACACCTGCTTGCTGCCCAGCTCTGTTCTAGGTGAGAGCTGCATCAGAAAATCCCTGCCCCTCACTCTTCCAACTCAGTCATCTGAAAGCTGTGTGTAGAGAAGCAAAGCCTTGTGTTCAGAGTTCAGATATATGTTTTTATGTGTGCAGCGTTTACAGCCATGAGCACACTTTATAGCTTTTTTCTTTCCTTCTTCAAGGGAAGAACCATTCTCAGCCCACAAACCTAGAAACACAACCAACTCACGAGTTTGATTCAACTTAATATAACCAGAGGCTAACCACAGTCTTCACTGTGCCTCAGTTTCCCTCTGGCACGTCTGAAAGTGATTCACAAAAATCAGCTGTAGAGGAAGGGTGTCCAGGACAGCCCATCAGGGTCTGCCTGCTGTGGGTCGAGCCCTGACACTGCCATCCCCCTGTGAGCGAGAGTTCCAGCTGCCATGGCCCTCAGGAGCCCAGCTGGGGCCCCCTGTGTCACTGCAGCCGAGCCGGCTGCCTGGCAGGGCTGCTGGGTCCCAGCCGTACCTGCGGAACTGCCAGCCCCAGCCCACACTGCCCGGCAACACATCCTCACTCCACCGCAAACCTCTCCCTTCAGTGACTCAGCAGCTAAATAGCAGCCTTTTGTTTTCCTCCTCCCTGGGTACTTACTAGGAATTTCGATATAAGGAAATTGCCTTTAGAAAAATACTAAAATAAAATGAACTAACTGGTGTCTTAAGGCTCCCCTTCTCAAGGCGAAAAACTAAGAGTAAAATAACCCCATTTTTTCAATTAAAGAAGTTGTCAATCACACTGGCTAGTCCCAGAACAAAGTTCCTGGAATAAGTAAATACTTTAGGCAGGTGTGTTTGTTTTATCTGTGCTGATACTGCCAAGCCGTGGCACAATCAGATCACTTTGACCATGTACTGCTAAGCACCAGAGCTCAGAAGGACTTTGAATAGGCCAAAAGGGTAGGGCATGGTGCCCTGGGGCTGTCTGTGCCTCACCAACCCTGTGATGATGGATCTGGAGTGTCAGCACTACATGGATTAATCAGCCAAGGGCACCATGGAGGGGGTGAGGATTTATGCCCAACATTTTGCCTCTGCTGGTCCCCAGAATGCTGGGACAAGGGGCTATCAGACAGAGAAAATGCTCCAAGTCACCAGGCAGAGCAGAGCCTGCAAGAGGGGAGGACAACACCTCCTCTATCACCACTGCTCCATCGTGAGCAGTCTCATACCCCAACATTCATTGCAAATGGCAGGGGAGACTGAGTTTCAACAAGACATACTGATTTCACTTTACATATCCTCGGAGGCGAGGCACAACAGTGCCACAAAAGCTTGCACAAGGCCTTGCAAGTGGCCATGTGGATCATCCAGTGAGGGTGTTTTGTGATTCAAGTCCCTTTTTTGATTTTCAAACACTTTTCCTTTAATAACAAGGAAGGTTTAATGCCTGCAGTATGATTGTTCTTTATAGGGCCTCCATGTGAATTTTCCTATATCTGATCTGACTTGTGAGAAAAGGGGGAGTATTTTGTTTCCTGTTTTATGATTTTATAAAGATTTACAACAGGGAATTTTATGTCATGTTTAGGTGAATTGTCATGCAAATGGCTGTAATAGGAGATAAGAGTGTTTGTTCTGTTTTTATGACAATATGATAAAATGTTAAAATAGGGGTCTCAAAGTCCAGTATACAATGTTGAGGCTGTGGTTGCTTCAAGGTGCTCACACTCTGCATGGTGAATAGACCAAGCAAAATGCAGAGAGGAGTGTGGGAGCTATTTATGTCAGTGAGAGATGGCACACAATTCATTCTCATACTTAATTTGTCTAATTATTAGTATGGATTTTTATAGGCAGTGGAATAATCTGCTTATCAAATACCAATTTGAAATACATTAGCTCTGCCTTCTGTCCTGAAGTTAAACATGTAGCAATTTAGTCAGCTCAGTGAGTCACAATTCCAGTAAATGCAAAAGACAGCTCAATGCATTTATCGCTAATATCACAATTAACATTTCAGAAGCTTGCCTAAGTAATAAAACCACCCAAAATAATTATACAGACCTTTTTATTAACCAGGGTGTAGTGTTTACTGAACAGGCAAGAATCGTCTTTGTAAAAATCTTCGCATGCTGTTGAGACTGGAAGTGGTTGGTTAAATTATGCCTGTAGAAAGGTTTAACACTTCCAAAGCAGCATAAACATTACACAGGGGAGCAGTACAATGCAATTTCTCAATGTGTATCAGAGCAAGTTTCTTGGACCTTTGCAAGCAGTCAGCATTGTCTTCCTTTGCCCCAGAGAGGGGCAGAGCTGGCAGGTGAATCCTCAAGGCTAAGGGAGGTGCTCATCGTTGTACCTCCTATCTTGGCAGAGAAGCCACAGTGTCCAGCTGGTGTCTCCTGGGCTCTGCCAAGGACATAAAAAAACAGTGCAGCCATGCTGTTGTTCTTGCCTTCTAGAGTAAAAGGATGAGTAAGTGTTTTTAAAAGGCTGTTGTGGTTATTATGAAGTAATTCTTGGTAATGTCTAATACCTTGGTTTTGTGACCTTATTCCAAAAGAGGGCCAGCTGAAATTTTCATGGTTCTTCCATCTGTGAGGATGTTGAAGTTGCATGGTAATCTTGGGTTTACAACTTACAAATTCTTATCCTTGCTATTAGTAATATTATGTAGTTCATCCACCCACCCCACATTTGTCACCACAGTATCTGAATTTTATCAGAAGAATTAAAAAACAAGTGGTTCTGAGTGCTCATGTGAATAACAGAAAGTGAGTATGGGTCATGATCCACTTTGCACTTTGTGCATCCAGTTGCAGCAAGCTTTAAATTCACTGAGGTCAGACCTCAAGTATGTCTGTAGTTTGATGCAAATTTTTAAAGTGGTCCCAGGACTTAAAGTTCTGTAGTGCATACAGAAGGCACATCAGCAGGAACACACAAAACATCTCCAAAAGGAGATGGCACACTCAGGGTGACACCACTGCCAGCTGTACTGCCTGCTCCTCTCATGTCCTTACTAGAAGTGCAGCATTCCATATTCTGATTGTACTCCTTTTCTGTCAGAAAGGATCTATTTAAAGAATTAGGTTTTACACACACAGGGGCCAGTGGGAAGAAGGAAATACCCTTCTCTTACTTCTTTCCCCTCCTCCTATGCCCTGTCATAGAGTTTCTGCTATCTTCTTCACAGTGCCTCTCATACCACACAGCACATTGGTACAGGAAGGAGGAAAAGGTGGAAACTTGATGCTGTAAATCAGTCTTGGATCACGGGAAGGATGTTAGCTGCACAATATTTCTTTTAAAATCTCTTGAACCCTGAATCTGACACCATCTTTCTGCAATTCCCAGCTCAGCGTGTCTATCAGCCTTAGCATGGAGAAACGAGATATTTTAATGGCTTCAAGCAAATGCCAGCCTGTTTGGCCCTTGCAAAATGTGCAAAATGTTCTGCTGCTTCCAGGTCTACGAAATAGTCTGGTTTCGGGGGGGATAGGCAGTACTGGCAGTTCCTCCTTGTTTTCTCAGAAACCAGTCCAGTCTACTTCACATGTAATTTACTGTCCAGCCCTAATCTTTCTCTGTCAAGCCAAATTGTAAAATAAAAACATGAACACACCCATTTAATAAATTAAACAGAAAAATATAAGAAGCACAAAACATTCTTAGTCTTGCTTGAAATAATTTTTAAGGATAGTGATGCTAGTCAAAAAGGTGACACTATACTGTTCACTACAGCTTGCAGTCTGGGAAGCATGGGTGTGTTTAGGCAGCCAGTAAAACAAACAGAAGAAAGGACTGGGGCACCCAACAAAAAATGAACAGATGGGATTCGCAGTTGCTGGATTTTGCAAAAAGAAAAAAATATGAATGTATCAGAAAGGGACTAGACAAACTGAAAAGCCAAAACAAATTTTTCTAATGCAGTGTTGATTTAAATGTATATGATTTGCTGGCTGAAAGCAGGGGAGTCTATAAGGGAAGACTTGTTCTGTGTCCTGCATTTCTCCTGCACATCCTTGTTATTCATCAGCCTTACCAGAAACATGACAGTTTTGCCAGATGGACCTTCGGTCTGACCAGCTCAGTGCCTGTCACATCCTTGCCTAATGAATAGTGCAGTTATCCCTGCGGAGGACACACAGTGAGGAGGGGGTGGTGTGCCATAGACATGTTCCTGCTGTCCATGTGAAGAATATAATACTGTTAACAACTCTGGCATTCTTGTGCCCACTCCCTTTGCTGTATTTTTTTCCCATATCAATTATTTTTCATACATCAGAGAGTTATGTGTTTTTTTGGTCTGAAGATAGGGTCATCAGTGGCTGAAGACTTCTGTGAAACCACAGAATGCATGCGATGTAGGAGAAAGAGTTGCCCAAGCCAGCTTGATGCCTTTTTAGTCCCACAATAGTTTAATATTCCCAGTAGAATTTACAGATAGCATTTGCAAGGAGAAAACTTTTTTTTTTTTTTTTTTTTGTAATGAGTATAATTTTACTTTTTCTTCCATGGCTATGAGAACTTTAGGAGAGATAAGTGAAGCAGGAGAGGTAGTGGGGTAGCACTGTTTGTGAGGGGTTGTTTAGATTAGATTGAAAGCCCTGATGATGATGACAGGTCGAGCGGGTAAAGATCAGGGGAAGGTCAGCAGAGTGGATGTCTTGGTAGGAGTCTGTTACAGACCACCTAGCCAGGATGAATTGGCAGATGATGCATTCTACAGGAGGCTGGGAGAAATCTCACAAGTGCCACCCTTGCACTCATGAGGGATTTCAACTTGACAGATACCTGCTGGTAGTTTAGAAAATGAGAGGGTCCATCCTGAGTCTCATGACTCAGAAAGATGGTCTCCCCTTTTGCATCCTGTTTTATATCTCCTAGTAAATAATCCAAATCAATTCTTATCTGATTTTACTTTTTATGTTTCATCCCTGCAGTATGTAATGCAGAGAATCTTGCCATTGAACTTTTTTAAGCTGTGCTTCTGGAAATTTATATTGAAATTGCTTTTTTAATACCTTTGACAGTGATTCCTCAAGTGATCAAAACCACTCATTTGTGACAACTGTGTACTTCTTTTTTCATCACCTTAAAAGTACATCTTACTTTCTTCTCGCTCAGCAGCAAAACTCTTCCTGGAAAAAGGTTACCAGCCACTTTAAATTAAATCAAATCACATTTTGCAGAAAGATGTAGAAAATAATGGAGTGAGTTAGCTGCAAGCACAAGCACACCTGTGTCTACAGCCTCTTGCCCTGGAAGGAGCTATTGTGAAGCCTGGCACAGATCCTGCAGACATGTGGTGTGGTGTCACACTCATGTGTGACTGGGACAAGGTAAGGCGCTGTGAGGTGGTACCATGGCCCACCTTCATTTCATGCTTGCACAGGCTGTAGCCCTCAGCACTTCAGCCTCTGTAACATCTGCACTGTGGACAACAACCATCAGGTAGCTCCACAGATCCTGGAGGGTCTGTGTTGCTGGAGGGTTTTGTTATTGTTGCAGTGATTCTATACATGCAATTTTCATGACCTAAACAACAAGGTGTTTCTTTGGGCAGGTCATGGTCTCTTCTCCAGAGGCCTGGACAACTTTTTTATTGGAAGGTCTATGTGGCATTGGAGGCCATATATTATGAAATGGTAGTAGATATTGTAGGGCAATGACTGCAAATTGCATGCAAGCAGTTGCTTCTCTACGTGATGAGCTGTGCTGCAGAGGTGTGAAGGGCTCACAAAAAGTGAAGAAACACAATACTTTGAAAGGGCATTCTCAGAGGGCTGTGGTTTACCAGGGGATTAGGATAACTGTAGAGGTCCTGCCAGCCAGCCTTGAGGAGTCATGCTCCAGGAGAAGTGGGAGAAGGCCTGTGTAGGGATAGGTAAGAGCAGCACAGGTACCACCCTCCACCCACCTCCCTGGGCTGTTTCCACTGGTTTGAAACACCTCTGTAAGATAAAGCCTAGGAAAGAGTATAGGAAAAACCTGAACACTTTTTTTTTCCCCTCCTGCTGCTCTTCTCATTATTCCTTTTGCACTTTCATTCCTTTTTCTCTCTTATTTTAGTATCATTTCTTTCCCCTTCAACTCGTCACTGGGTTTTAGAGAGGAGAGGTAATACTGCCAATCCCTGTTCCTTTTAAAGAGAGGAAAGACTGAAGTGCAGGAGTTTTTGAAGGTAGCTCATGACACCACCTCATGCTGCCTCACCTGGTCTCAGTTGCACATCAGCACCTACAGCCAGAAGCAGCAGCTACTACAGGACAGCAGCAGCTCCCAAAACAGGCTGGGATGCAGCTTGGAACTGTCTGTGCACATAAACTGCATTGAGATGGCTTTTGTATCAGAAGAAGGGCTGCACACAGTTCAAACTCTTCACTTCTTCCTGTTACCCTTTGAAGCAAGTGAATTTTGTATAACAATGCTGGAAACGCCCAGATGCAGCCCCTCAGCTGAGGTAGGGAGGATTGCTCAGCACTGGCTGCTGTGCCCTGCAAGGCAGTGCTGATCTCATGTGGCACATCTGTTTGCTGTTTCACAAGTCATAAAAATACAACAATGGGAATTCCTTCTCAAAATTAAAAGGCTGCGGAGTCATTTTTAGAGCACCAAGAGAATACAGTGAGCATTAATGCTGCACTTAGCTAGCCAGAATTGATATTCTGTATGAATTATCAGAGAATTTGGATTTCTGACAGCTGTGAATTTTTACCAGTGTGAAAGGGAGGTAAGACTGGTTCAAGCAGGGGCTAAGATGAAAATGTACCTACTGCTTAGGTACATACTTCCAGCTTCTAAGAAGAAAAATACTTCTGTAATTTGAGATGTTAAACTATGACCAATTATGAAAGGAACAGGCATTGCTCATATTTCAGCTTGACTTCATGGCCTTTATGCCATATTTTTAAGGTAATTCCTAAAGGCCATATTTAATTAAAAATAATGCAAGAATACAGTCACATGCTTTGAAAGGAAGACAGCTGATTACAGAGTACAAGCATAGGGCAAACAACCTGCATTTTGCATTTTAACTATGCTGTTAAGTCATGATGAACAAACCCATTAAGCTGAAATATAAGTGATCCAGTATCTGATCTCAAACCAAGAGAATTTTTTGTTTTCTGCTTTACAGTCATGGGAGAAGACTGATAAATTTATGTTGATAAGGATTTCAGGATTATTCTGTGACTTTATTGTGGGATTGTAAACTCTGTTTTCACTTGCACAAACTATGCCTACATCAACTCATTGTAGTGAAACAGGTAATTATATACTGAGATTTACTGAGAGCATACCAAAGGCTCTCAGATTGCCAAATTGACTTGGAAACCCTCTACACCATAAGAATTCTGTTCGCATCTGGGGCTCATACTGCTTTAACCAGGTAAGTCTCAACAGAGTACTCCAGTGAAATACTGCAAAAGTGTTTCTTAACGGTGTTTTTCAAAAGTAAAGTATCAAGTAGCAGAATTCCCGAGTTGAAAGCCTAAATGGGCCCTCCTGTTAAGAAGAGTAGTTTATAAAGAAGTTTTCTTCCACTTTCTCTTCTCTGCTGGTTGATGAAAATACAGAACAGCTTTAGTTCTTGTGCACAAAATTTTGAGCAAGTTGGTAACAGCTTGCACATAATTCTCAATGTTTCAGTATACAATTCCTCAGTGTGTAATTAGTGGTCCTATAATGGCAGTTTTTGTTTTGGTGAGTTTCAGAGCTGCTTAGACTGGGGACATTTTTATGCCTAGGCTTTGAAAAATAAGAAAGTAAAGAAACACACATCAAAGGAGATGTGACTCTTTTGTTAAGCAGAAGAAGCAAGCATTTCAGGACAGCATACTTGAACACAAAAAAAAAAAAAAAAAAAGGGGTTACTGAAGCACTGGCTTTGATCTATGAAGCCAACAAATCTGGTAATAAAGTTAAAACAAAACCTGTAAGAGCTTTGCATCTGAAAAAAAAATCCCCTAAAATAACATTGTACATACTAAGCAGAGTTGGCAGACTCCTGTGATGGGGTGTTGCCCAGGTTCCCCAGAGAACAGGGAATGTTACCGTGAATTTTGACCCTCGTTGTTTATTAGTCAGCTTGTCAGCTTTCTCTCTCTTCTCAAAAGTCAAATACAGAAAGAGACAAGGGTTGGTGTAAACACAAGGCCTCTTTATTTTGTTTCAACAGTACACGACTTCCTATTTAGCATGACCAAAACCAAGCAGAACAGTGGAAATCGCATATACCAGTTTCTCCTAATACATTTTTCTTCTTTGAAACTGCACAAGTACAAAAGGAAGGATAAATTCAACATTAACCCAGTTAGGCATTTTCACATAAACCAGAGCTTATGCACAACAGGTGACAAGCAGACAAATCAGCATCAGAAAAACTTACTCCAGCATGATGTGAACTCTCCTTTGGGGAAAGAAAATTTGTCTTGAAGCAAGGGATGCAAACATCCTCAGGTAAGGAGCACATGCTAATGCTTTCTAAAAGCTTCATCAGTAAAAGTTGTTAGAGGAGTACACGACCCAGCTCCAAAGCCACAAAGCCAGGCAGGATGCAGTTTACAGCCTTCAGCTGTCACCAAAACTGGTCCCTTCTCCTGCAGGCTTATCTCCAGGGAATTTTGTGCATCTCAATATGCCTAGGACCCCTTGGCTAAGGAAAGCCGCTGATGGCTTAAATGCAGATCAAGGTGAAACATTTTTACATGTTTGTCAGCTGCTCACAGTTTATGTCCTAGCCTTAACTGAGTTTAATTGTTACAAGTTGACTCAAGTCATTAAGCCAAATCATCGAGTCTAAGAGCTGTGCAAACATAACAACATCAACCTGGTGGGAGAAATACTTTGTGTTGAACCATTAGGCAGGCTGGTTAAAGATTGCCCTTTATCCTTATCCTTCTCCTAGCTCCACTCCTTTAGCGCAGTTATTTTCAAACTAAGACTTAAGTCTGTGAGAAACCACAAATCAATGCCAGAATTAAGCTAGCACACACTTCTGAGTCATGACAGGGTAAAGAAGTGAGGGTCTAGGCATGACCAATGTATTCATTTCTGCAGAAGTGACTGCCTCTGCAGAAGATACAAGGGACCTCTTGGTTGGAGCACACTGATTCTGGGCATTTTCTAAGAAAGAATTTCCATTGAATTTTCCAGGAAACTTCCTCCCAAAAACATTGCTCAGCCTTTCCACATAAACTAACAGTTCTATTAACTTTAAAAAACAGATTGTTGTTTATGTTGCTGATATCCTTTTGGCTTCCCAAGAATGGTAATTGTCAATTTTATTGTTACTTTTTTCATACCTTGCGGATGTCATTTTCTGGTTTCTCTGTTGAAAGAAGCATGAGTTCCTGCACATGTAGTGCAAGGGCTTAAAAACCTCACAGCTTTAAGCCAAAGTCCCAGTATCTAGAAGTTCAGTACTAGATATATGATTGTGTAATTTAAAATGTGCTGTGGTCTCAGCAATGAGCTTAATTTCTAAACTATCTGATATTTAAAACAGTTTGTATTCAGTCACTTCAGTCACACCAGACTCTTTGTCCTGGGCTGAACTCAGTTATCATTGCAGCACCACGCACATGACAGGGAATGATGTCTGGGGCATGCAGGAACAGAACTTCTTCAGTGGAACCAGACTAATTCAGCCTTTCTTCTGGCCAGTGCTAAATGTTTCACAGGACAGGTGTAGATAAAATGTAATATGTCTTTTAGAAACATTATATTTCTTCTGGAGCCATTACAGGTGATTTTGATTTAAATCTTAGAGCAGAGGTCTAGATGTTGTGAAGAGTTACATAATTATGCCATGAGCCGGTATTTGGCCTTGTATTATTAAGCATGTAAGCAACTGCTTTGGGAACCTGGTCAGGTTTTGCACCTCAATGACTTTTAGAAGGAATGACATCCATGATCTAATAGAATATTACCTGAGAATCTATCTTTTTTCTGAGCATTTCACACCGAAAATTTCACTGACATGTCATCTTCTTTTTATGAGTTCGTCTGATCTATCTTCTTTCTATTTTGCAGTATTTTGTATTCTGCTACCAGTCTTTTCAAATGTCTTCTGCAATTCATTTTTTTTCCTGTCCTTGGGGATAGTGTTAGGTAAGGCCAGGAGCTAGACATGATGTTCCTTGAGGATCTCTTCTAACTCATCTTATTCTGTGACTATACACTATAATTTTACAGGTGAGTTAACTCCTAACACATACTGGGCTGCAAATAAAGCAGCATGCTTTATTCATGAAAATCCGAAACTTTAAAAGATGTCCACATTATCATCTGTTACAGATTGTTCCTGGAAATGCTTAAAATAATATTTTTAAACAGCTTGTCTGAGTAATGACATCAGTATCTTTTCCTTTTAAAACTGGGATATTCTTTGAAAGAACTTGGGCTTTTTGTTTATCAAGACTTAAGTATTCTTCTTAAATGAATAATCAAGAATAACTGGGTTCTCTTTTGCTCAATAAAACTGTACATATTCAACAATAATACCTTTTTCTAACTTGCATTGCATCATCATAATTATATTTGAAAAAAATTTGTTTATCTGCACTTCTTTTTCAATTAAATGTTACCGTTCAAGTTCATAAAACCATTTTAATTTTTTCCATTCATGAGTGTATAATCAGGCACAGACTTTTAAACAGGGAATTTTAAATTCCCTTTTCTAAAAGAAACCAGACTTACTGAAAATTTCAATACAGTGAAAAAATACACATTTTTCCCCTACAAAACCTTAGGATTGCACAAAAATACAGCATAAATATAAACATTAGGCCAAGGCAACATTTTAAAGTGCAGAACTCCACTTGCCACACAGGAATAATCCAAATAGTGCTGCATAATGCATAGGCAATTCTTACTAGTGTTTCGAAACCTAAAGTGACACAATGAGATCAACATATAACAGTAATTCAAATACATTCTATTTATAATAAATAAGTGCTCATCTGACCATAGAACACAGTAAGCATATTGTCCCAACAAGCAAGCTCTACACAAATAGCCTTTTTTTTTTCCCCTTTGTCTGAATGGTGTGCTACCATTGAACGTAAAGACATATAAAGAAAGAAAGATCTCATCCACCATCTGGTAAGAGAACTTGTGGGGAGAGACATCTGTAATCTGTTTCGTGTACATTTTTCCAGAGGTTTTATCTTTAATCAGTCAATTTACACTGTCATATGTGTCACTTTATACCGACTGAAAATTATTCCTTTATTTTCTTCCACATACTCATATCCCCTTAGTGTTCAGTTGTTTTATTTTAGGGTTTGGGGTTTTTTGGTTGGTTTTTTATTTTTTTGGGGTCGGGGAGGGGCGAGGAGGGAGGTGGTGTTGGGGAAAAGGTGGAAGAAGGTTGCTTCAATTCGTATTCAGCTACTAAGTTCTATGATGAGATGAGGACCGAGGGGGAATAGTTCAAGTTCTAGCCTCCATTAGCATTTTGGTTTGAGACAATAGTGCTGTTCTAAATTTCTAATCATTCTCCCTTATTGAACCTTAGTTCAGTTTGCAGGGTGGTTTCAGTATACAAGAATTAAGGTTATGTTGGAGGAAACTACACTGGAGGCTCAGCTGCCTTCCAAACATACTCCAGACTCTAGAAGAGACATGAAGAATCTGAACCCATTACTTGGCCTGCTTCAAAGTGCATATGCATTAAGGACATCTATCCATGGAAGCAGAATATATGTAGTCTTGAGCTGCATATAGTGTAGATGTGTAACTGCTTTTATCCACTGATCCTCCCCCACCAAAACAAATATCTTGGCAATCTACACACTTGCACAGAGTCTCAAGGACCAAAACTTCACAGAGGAATCCTTAGTGATACTTAGTGAGTGATTTTCCCTAAATTACTTCAGAGAAATCTGACTACTACATTCTTTGTATGACCTAAAACCTTAAATTTTTTGTGCATTAAACTGTCTTCCACTGAACAAGCTTTTGGGACTGCCTCAGACGACTCCACATAACCTGTATGACAGCATATTTTTTCTCCATCCAGTTCTACTTAAATATTGCAGTCAAAAACCCCTCAGTTTATTTGTTACATGAATTCCTCCACAAACATCCTCCTCAAACATCAGATTCAGACTCCTTTCCTATATTTAATATAATGCTATCCACCTTGGGCCTCACTTCTCCTGGTCTTGGGCATTGCAGAGAACTGCAGACAGCCCATGGCACTACCTGCAGGCAGAGTTCCTCCTCCAGCTGAGATTATTAAAAAGATGATTTTTTGTTGCTATGTCTGGGTAATATCTGGATACTAGATATTAAAACAAGCTATAATCAAATGGTGAGTTCCTACTTTGTCCCTGAATTTAACCAGAGTCAAACTGCTCATGACTCAGTAAAAATTCTGATACAAAGCTCACTGGCAGCTGTTATCCTAGAGAGTCTCTTTGTAACAGGGCCAGCAGTGCAGTTCTGAACTTGTTAAAGTTTTAGTGTGTTCTCAGATTGCAATTAAGCAACCCGTCCACCCCCAAAAGTATTTTAAGAAGAAATATTTAATCCCTTTCTTAAAACCACCACAAAATAATGGGAAAACAATTAAGTCAGAGACAGTTAAGACTACCACTAAAATAAAAGCACTGATTTAATTCATAGCTCTGGAGGCAAAGAAGTAGGGCACTAGCATACATTGTACACAAGGCTGTGTGATCTTTCTCCACCACAGGAAAACCAAAGCTGAAAACTATGTAATTCCCTAAAAATAGTTTCAAACAGTAACTGGGAGGATTAAAACATGTGTCTCACAGTTCTTTGGTTTTGAAATGTGAAATTTGGTCAATTATATTCATGTCAAAATTCATGAGAAATAATGTCCCTGAATCAGGAAACCAAGTTAAAGAGCTGAAGGTTGTTATTTGCCGAACAAATGTGCTACTGTGTAGGTGATTGGGACACATGAAAAACATAACGGTTCAGAAAACACCCTGATGGAATATGTAAATTTTAATCCTTAGATCTTGACTCCTAAAGCCTTAGAAGTCCTTGAACATACTGGTGGGAAGGCTGTACCTCAGCAAGCAGCAGCACAGTGCAGCAACCTGGAAGATACCTGAGCGAACTCTCAGCGAGTGGCTGCACCCAGGTGATGTCTGCAAGACACCTTCTGGTTATTCCCTGCTGTTTGGTACAGCCCCTCAGCTTTGGCAAGAAAACCACACAGAACAGACTGTACTGCTGTAAGTGCCCAAATTAGCTGTTACACTTCCCCTGGACGCTATGCTGTCTCATGTAGGCATAATCATAACAATACATAAGCTCTGAAAATGCTTTAAAATCAGAACATGAATGTCATTGGGCCAAACACTCTGTCTGAAGTAGACATGAAGTGAAACTTTGGTGCAGTGACCTCCCTTGTTTCGTGAACAGAGGTAAGTCCTATATCCCCAGGCAGTGAGATAAAAGTGCAAAACAAGGCTTAATGAAATCAAAGAAGTTTGAAGCAGGCCTTAAAACCATATTCAACACATGTTTATGGTATCTAAATACAATATTGGTCTCTAATGACCCTGAAATTAAAGCTTGCATTCTTTGTGTTGCAAGAACATAATAGAGAAACAAGAAGAAATCCCCTCGTTAAACAAATCTCACAAAAAAAAAAAAAA
>VXBB01014846.1:28584-52856 GCA_013399915.1 Illadopsis cleaveri
AAAAAAAAAAAGAGAGAGAGAGAGAGAGAGCAGGAAAATATGCCTTTTTAGGAAAGGAAGTCAGACAGATTTCCAAAACAAAAAGGGTATATTTTTTACCTGGAATCCTGGAATTGTACAGGACTGGAATTATGGCTGCCACATTGAAAAATGCAAAGAGCACAGTAAAGCTGAGCTGCTTTTCTCAGTGATGATTTTCACTTCAAGTCAAAGGTGGTAATGGCCAGAAAGAGACCATTTCTCTTGAAAGTATTTAAAATGCACTCACTTCTCTTACAGAAAGGAGAAGGGACATCATATTATCCTGTCTGAACAGTCAGGAGCAAATGAGTTTGGGAAGATTCTGCAGGATGCTGAACTAGATAAAGCACTCCTTCTAGTCCAGAAAACCCTCTTAAATTGTTTGCCATTGTGTAACCTGCAGAGATATCTTAGTGTCTGCTTCTAATTTAACAGAAGTTTCATTCAGCCATCACTCAGGTAGTAACTCAATGAAGTGTCTGACTACAAATGACAAGTTTAAACTCTTTGATAAGGACCCTTATTTATTTATAAACACACACTTCTTTCTTAACTCATCTTAAAAATAATTAAATAATTTTAAATTAATTTTTTTCTAAATGCTCCTATGAAAAACTGAAAACTACATTCTCCAAAATGACACTGATTTTTTCCGTACCTGATGAAAATATTATGGAAATTGTATTCTCCCATTATACTCATTACCTGCAAAATCAATTTACAAGCACTTTTTATTTCTATAGGAAATGAGCATCTCATTGTTCCAGATAATGCTTCCTAGACTATTATTAAACAGAGCAGCAGGTGTCCTCTTTAAATAAGGTATTTATCAAATCCCCAATCAATGCACAAATGTTATTTTTACAAAGAAATTTGAATAGCCATTCCCTCTAAAACTATGAAAATTTCAGTAAAGTAATTTTTAAAAGGTCTAACAAAACTTGCAATGTTTGCAAGTTTTATAACATTATCCAAAAGTGAGGTGTCATTCCTGATGATCAGGCACTGTGTTTAATCAATCTTTTCCAAATCAGATGCAGAATGATCGGCAGAGTATTTTGAAAAAGGAATATGGATTTATACAGAGCTTGAAAAAGGAACCACTTGTTTTCCAGCCACATACACTTCAGAAATATTCCGATCATCACCTGAAATAACATGGTCAAAACAGAGATTTGCACATAAATACAAACAACTGATTTAATAAATAAAAATTATGCAGTCCACAAAACCACTTTTGGAGCATATTATTTGCAGCAACCAATTCTTAAAACTAAGAAAGTCCATTTGGAGAGAAAGAGTCAGGGCCACCACAAAGATCAAGAAATGTTTTAGCAACATAATTTTTTTTTAAAAATAAACATAGCATTCAGCTGCTGCAATAGTGTCATGAATTTCCAGTATATTCAGTAGATCCAAACCCTGAAAATATTATGTATCTGTACAGAAAATTATTTGTTGCACAGAATATGAACTGTCTTGGGAATCAGCCAGCATGAAAATTGGTGTGACTCAGACAGCTCCTCAGAAAGGCAAAAGTCTCATTGGAGCATGACACAGCTGTGGCCAGAGCTGGCACCAGGCACCTCAACACCACAACTCAGCAGCAGCACTGCCCCAGTCCAGACAATGCCCGGACATATCTACAAATAATTATAAAACAGTTTTTATTTATTAATCTAAAGTATTAATACTAACTATTAGGGACATGTTACTGTTCATATAAGAGTTGAATAAATATATTTAATCACTGCAAACAAGTGTAGACTTAATTATATAAAAATAAATTTACTATTAACCCCAACATTAATTCAGACAACAATTGATGGAAATTGTAGGAAATGAGAATTCAGCTTGAACTGAAAATCAACATACCTAGATACAGGAACTTCTGGAGAGTGTCCTATTAAAAAATGGGAGAAAACAAATTCAGAAAGCAATATCTGCTGTTCCAGATCATAATCATTTGAAGCTCGAAAGAACTGAGAAAAACAGTTCTCCTAAATATTCCTAGTAAGAGTGAAATCAAAACCTAACATACATAACTTACTTTTTGAAAACAAGCGTTTAAAATTTAAACATTTGTAAAGCCAATAACTTAGCTTAAAAGGTTTAGATTTAACTTAAAAATAATACTTTTTACAGAACTGGAATTATTTCCAGGCAGTCTGGCCACATCTATAAATGCAGGTAACAGCTCTTAACTATCTTATTTAGTCAGAGAAGGTTTTTGAATGAGAAGGTGTTTTCATACCATGAAACCAGCACTGCTTTAATGTTAAGATTAAAACTGTGCTTTTAACTCATATTAGCCATTTTGAGTCAGTCTGAACTCTAAATATTGACTAAAACTCAATTGCTTTTTCTTGACTGCCATTTGTCACTGCAAATAGATAACTGCAACTGCCCTCTTGGGCTAATAAAACATGCATTAAAAATATACATGCATTTTTGCTCATGGTGTTATGGCAATGTCCCTGGGGTTAGCAAGATTCTGAAGAAAAAACAAATATAGAACATCTAGGCTGAAGCACAGACAGCAGGGGTGTAGTACACCCAACTCCTGTCACCAGAATCAAAAGACCTTTTCTGTCTGTATCGTGGATCTTCCCCACACCATTTCCATTAATTTTTGGAGCATCTGTCCTATTTTGATTACCTCAAAATCATCAGCAGAGAACAAGTCAAAAGGGCTATCTGAAGCCTTCGTGTTGATTAGCAGTGCATCAAATTCTTTTCCCACCTCAAAGTTTCCAATCACATCATCTAGTCCTAGGGCTGAGGAAGAAAATAAGCTCATAAACACATCTTCAGGACCAGCCTCCTTCCACCATGTAGAAGTACCTGGCAACCTACTTGAAATATTCATAAGACAAATAAAAATTTAGATGATTATGAGGAAAAACCCCAAACCAAATTGAATAGTGAGTATGTTAGGACCTGAGTTCTTAAAAGACTTTAGAAACAATAGGTTATATTGCAAAAACATTCAAACTCCAAATAGGACAATGAAATTGTCAGAGTAATGCATATAATAACACTCATTTTGCTAAGGCAGTATTAGACTGAATTTTCTAAAAAGTTTAAGCAATTTTGAAAGGTTGTATGGGCCTATTGCAATAGTAATATATAGTAATATGATACTAAAAGAGGTGTCCAGTAAGTAATTGCAATTAGCAGGAACAAAAAAAAATATGGTGTGGAAAAATAATCATAGCACACATAAATTGTACACACCAGTCTGAAGGTCTAATACCTACCTGTAAGGCTTGGCTTGTGGTCTATTATTTAGCTTTATTTTTTCAAAGTTTCATTGTAACCACAGTTTCTCAGGTCCACATGCCCTCAAAACCTACATATTAATTAATTTTCAGGGACTGGGTGCTTGGAAGTGCTTAAAATACCTAAAGAGAAGCCTTTGTGCCTCTTTAGAAATAATTTAGGACCGTTTGAAGTTGTAGAAAGTATCTGTGAATTAATTAAATTTTTCCAGTACTCTGAAATTAAGTTATCAAAGAGCATATCTGCAAATAATTTCTACATTTGTTTTCAGATTGCTCTGATAAAGGAACTTCAGACTTCACTAAAGTTTGTGAGTGGCTGGAATACCACAATATCTTAAAGACATTTAAACTCCTACAAGTTATGAAATATTTTGATTACCTATTAGTTTCAACTAAAATGATCTCATTTTCCTTCAGGTTTTTGAGCAGAATGCAATTTTTAGACTAAACACAAGAGGGTGAGAAGCCTTTAGGAGTCTTAACAAAGCAAATTATTCCAACAAAATAATCCCTCATTTAAATTTATGCTACTGAAATTTTCCCTTTCAGTATCCAGGCTACTGAAAGCCCGTAGAAGTAATTTATATTCTGCCCTTAAAAGTGATTCAGTAAGGATATAACAGCCTGAAATCAATATACAAAATTAACAGTTTACTAAGGAAACCTAATATAGAAAACGCACAAGAGTAGCTGGGAAGGGAAACCACATATGAGTTTGGGATTTTTATGAGTCTTCCTTTTTGCATGTCAGTTAGTTAATTCTCACACTTTGTAGAACAGTATATATTGCAGAAAAAAAACCAACACTTTTTGTTCCCTGCTCATCTTCTGTCTTCTCTATTTCCCCCATTACACTCTCCAGGAATTCAAACACAGTCCGGAAAAGACCTTTTTGACAATATTTTCACTACATCTTTTAAACTTCCATTAATGATTCCCAATGGAGTTTTTTGGCAGCTACAGATGTTACACTGAGAAGACTTGGGACCAGTGCTTTAGAAGGTAGTGAGCTCATTTCTGATAACTGAAACGATAATAGGTTTTCACTTTTGTGTGCACTTCCTCTCTGCTAGATCATACCAGTTCCACTAAAACTTCTTTAATTGTATCTATTGTTATGTGCACACTGATCATAACAAAACTGATTCTCCAAAACTAGATAACTCATACACTATATGACTGCATTCTTCAGATGCAACTGTGTTTTGAACAACCATGGTGGAAAGCCTGCTTAAATTTTCTGCTTTTCACTGAGTGATGAGTGATTTGCATGATGTTTTGATTTGCAACAAGCTGCCTCACTGACAGCTCAAAAAGTACAAGCAAAATTAGAAACTGATGACAAATAGATTTTAAAGTAATTGCAGTTTTCCTTTAGGTGATGGTTGCTGAGAAAACAAATTTCTAGCTGGTACAATAAATAGAAAAGCACTTATAGCCTTATGACTAAGAAGTCTGAGGATCTTTGCAAAGCAAACATACAACCCTGAAAAGCCATTAAGATTTTGCTGTCAAAGTCTCAGCATTAATAGAGTACTCCTCTCTGAAAAGTCTACTATGGGTATGAGAAACTGAAGGATTATCTCTGCCCACCAATTAGATTTCACTCTGCCATTAGAAAATCTGTGAATCTCCCATGAAGACAGGGAGACATATAATCAAAAAGAGTTGTAGTTCTCTGTGTGCACACTTAAAGAATTTTCTTCTTACCTTGGCTTCCTCCCAGAGTGGCAAGCTGAAAAGCTTCTGCAAGAGTTAGTCCTGTTTCGTTCACTTTGTTGATCTGAAGGCTATTAGATGCTATTATTGTTTTCCTTATAGCATCAAGCATAGAAGCTGAATATCCACCAGCAACATCTAGAAGGGATAAGACTTTTAGAATCAAGATTTGGGTATAATTCTCTATGATAAATTTCTATAAGCTTTAATTCAAAGTTTTGAAGAGATATATGTGGTAAACCAAACAAGTTCTACTGCTAAGCACTGTCTCTGAAGGCATAATTCCCCATAAAGGTGCTCTTACACACAGTCAGGTGAACAGAACACAAAACAAAAACAGAAGCCTGAAAAGTTGTTCAAGCCCTGTTTAAGCTCACAACAGCAACAAAACTCTTCACTAATTTTTTGTTTTCTTTGCAAACAGTTTTGGACCAACCCTAGATTTCAATAGTCCATAAACTTCCTTACTGCAGTGGAGAAAACAAAGGAGGATTAAAATTTGGAGACATGCTGATTTTTAAATATGAACTGGAGAATGTTTTTGTACCTCTCAATGGTGTCCAGAAGAAACCACTTTCACAGCAAACTACTAACCTGTGCCAAGACCAAGCTTCACATTGTGTTCGAGAACCTTTCGCACATTTAAGACACCACTGCACAACCTGGATTGGAAGAAGAAACACGTTCTGTGTGCTACAAGCAGAAAAAGTTCAAGAAAAGCAGGGTTGTAGAGCCATTTTATGATGAAGACTCTCCCTTCATGTGTACAAGATATGCTTTATTACTTATTTGGGCTGGATATCATGCAGCATCTCATGTCTGCTCAATAGAAAGAAGACTTTCTAGTCCATTCCCCCAAAACCTTAGCACACTTCAGGGGGAAGGGAGATGCCTTGAATCTACCACTGACAGAGCAGTCAAAAGAACCAAATTTTTAGAAAAGAAATATACATATAGATATGGATATAAATGCAATAACTAAACTGAAAGGGCACAAATCGGTCCAGAGCACACTATGCAGAAGTGGATGATGAATGGTCATGTTCAATCCAACATGTCATTTATGGTGTAATGAGATATCATCTAAATAGCTTTGCAGTGGCAGGATCGACTCAGGGTACTACACTAACAACAGCTTTATTTAATTATACACCATTCCTATTTATTTTTTTTTAACTTACGAAAAGTTAGAACAGGGGCAATGTGAAATTGCAGCTCCACGAAGACTAAACAGTTTCAGCTCTTCTTCAGAAAGATGACAGGCATGAGCCATCACGGTCTAAAGAAAAAGAGGATCACCAATTTACTCAATATTTCATTTACTTCAGTGGCTGTGACATTTGCTGCACTGCTTTAAATGGCCAAAAAGGACATACGTTACCATCTAGTGAAATAAATGCACTTCCTGAATGAAGCTCTTAAAACCCACAAGGGAAAAACCGATTAGCTTCAGTCTGCCTGACATATCATTCCTTCAGCTTTTTTGCATTTTTTAAATATTAGAATACAGGGTGCTTGCTCTTGAAGTGACTGCTGTGACCAAAGACAAAAGGGAGAATTTCTCAGTTGTCCTAGCACTGTAGCAAGCTTATAATTTATATTTTGTAGCTAACACAGAGATTAAGTACCAGGGCTAGGAATACATCAGATAAAATGGAAGATGTATGTATTCTTAGCATGTTTCCTATTAGTTCTCTAATGGTTTGCACCAGGGAGAGAGAGATTAAATATTTTTTAAGTAAAATAATCTAATTTTTTTATGCAACTGATAAATTACTTTTATTTCTTAGCCTACATAACTGACTTTGAAAATAATTTCACAAGAAAAACATAGAAGTATAGATAGAATAGGATAATTTAATAGTGCATAAACCAATTATTCCCATACAAATCTAATTGGCATTGCCTCATATGCCAAATGCCCACTGAAACAGAAGAGCAAGAGCTCTGTCAGATCTTGCAATCTGCACATAAAATTGAGAATGGCACAGAGACTGCTTCCACTGAGCATCTCCTAATGGCACTATACCCCTCCCATCTCTACTCATCAAGTTCAATGTAGCTGAAAACACAAGGAGAATAGCCATGTCTTCAGATAAGGACCTACATATGGTAGCTACTGAAGCATATCCCTGCCAATCTGTACTGTTTTTAAAAAGAAAGAAACATTTCAGCAACAGCTCCAAAAAAAACCCCTGCTTTTAAAACACTTAAAAAAAATTCATTTGGTGTCTTAGTTTGAGTGGATGGTGAGATTCTGATACTATGCTTGTGTTTAATAGAATGCTTTCCCAAATACCAAGGAGCCTGACTCCAGAAGGCAACAGTAATCATGATTTTTCATTACCATTTTCACTGTGTGCATACAAGTCACAGAATTAAGACCTGTGCTTTTGCAGCACAAATTACGTTCCTTAGAACACTCACACATCAAATCAGCATGCAAAGGACCACGTGAGAAAACAAAGGTTAATGCTGTGTACATACTTCTGTAGTACATATTGATTTCTGAAGCAAAAAAGGACAGTAAACAAGTAATTTACTGGAACACAAATTCAAATACAGAAATGGGAGTTCAGTAGCTAGTTCCAAGGCAGTTTCCAGCTGCCCCTTGTGCATCTGAAAATGCTCCCCTAAATTTTTAAATGAACTTGGCTGATGTTTAAGTACTCTGACTGTGGTTGGGTTGCTCATATTCACTTTTGCATGGGCAGTTCACTATCTAATTAGGTGTGCCTTGGCTCTCCAACCTGTAATTACAGTGGGCAGGTATATTACATTTATCTCAACAGCATAAAGATGTAGTTTTTCAGGCTAGTGTGCCTTTCAAAGCTTGGTAAAATCAGCTGGTAAAATGAGATGAGAGTGCTTTTGGATAGTCAGAGCAGTAAAGTGCATTTGTCTGCAAGCGAGGTTGATGTTTAGAATTCAACAGGGAGGGCTGCTTCTCCATAGGCAGGAAATGAAGTTGGTCCTAATGCAACAGCACAGAAGAAATCCTCAGGCAAACCAGTGTGCAAAAACTGGATAATACCCTTGGAATATAAGGATAACAAGGTACTGTCCAAGAATTACCAGTTCCTACAATATCAGCTTTAGCTTCCTTCTAATCCATTGCCCTAATTCTCTTTGGAGCCTTTGGAAAATGGATTAGGGAGCATAAAACATGTTTATTTTTCACCTCCTCTAAAATGCTTACGAACAGTGTGGGCTTGTTTAAAGATCCAACACCTCAACAGAGAACATAAAACAAATTTACTTTTCCCCAGATGTTACTGACCTTGACATGACAACACCAATTTTTCAGGTAAATACAGTAAACCATCATATACTCTAAATGGATTAATGTAAGTTATGTTGGGAAAGTTTTTGTGTGGCTACCTTGCTGGTTAGCAGCTTGTTTTTGTCATACAGTTCGGTGTAATTCTGGTAGGCAGGAAACATGCTCTCCACAAGTTTGATTTCTTCTTCGTTCTCACTTATGTGACTCTGCAACAAGAAAATGCAAAGAGAGAGTCCCTTAAACAGCATTGAACCTGACATTACAACCTTCTGAGCAATCTACTGGTGCTGAACATACATCCACAAAAATTCGTGTTTGTAAAGCCTATAGTTAGATCTAGTCCCCGCATTTCTTTTGTCATCAGACCTGAAGAAGTTTTCATTGGACTTAAAGAAGTAGCTCCATTTGTTCCTTTTAAAGTGAGGTACATGTCCATCCCTGTAGTGTGGCGATACAATGGCTTTCAGTTTTTGGAAGATGTTGAAATAATAGGTAGAATAATACACAGTGTGTATTATGCGAGGTAAAAGAGAGAACAAGCCTGCAGCAGAGTGGATGCTGAGATCAGGGCAGCAGATATGCATCTCCTCCCAAAGGTATCTTTAGATGATCAGCATACTGTGTGTCCACAGCATTTAAAAGGCACACAAAGCTCTCAGGGCTTACCTGTACATGGAGATCGTGGGTTTCTGCTAAACTCCCAAGGGCATTCAGCAAGTCCTCTGTGCAGGAGGGGCCAAAGCGGGGGGTTATTATAGGCTGTACTCTGGGATACTGAAAATAATAGAAGACAGAGTTTGTACTCTACATATATGTTTGAGTAGGTAAGAGTATTATTTACATGGCAATTATATTTTGTCTTCATTGCTTATTGCTTACAGCATCCTTGCCAACTCAAATTAAGCTGTACAGTCATTTCCTTGCTTTCATTAGACATTTCATGTCTAATGCAGAAACAGAGAATGAAAGTGGGGGTTTCTTACAACAATTTTAATGAACTTTATTAAAGAATTTGTTTTCATTAGAACTCTCATCAAGTCATTGAAATTTTACCAGTCTTCAGCAGCACTGGATATTTTTCCATATTTGCTGACAGTCTACATGATGAGAAATAAGTCAGTTGAATGACCAGATACTTTTCAGTCCCACTTCTGTGACTATTGAAGATATAATGATGCAAAACTGCAAGCTTCTGTAAAACCAAAGTCATTTTCTTGTTCAATCTTTTCTACTTATAACAGCCACAAACCCCTAAACTCCCTAGATAGGAAGAATAGTGGCATAATCAGATATACAGTAGGAAACAGTGGAGAAAACACCAAGAACTACAGAGGTTTACACCTCACATTTCTAGATTAAAATTTTCCAAGAAAAATAGTCAACAGGATTACAATTCTATCATCAGTCGAGGCAAGAGTTTTGCATAAGCCAGTAAGTGATAACTTGAACTGGAGTTCCTTGTATTATCTCCCAGAAAAAAGGAGCTCAGGTCTTTGCAAATTAGCCAGCTTACTCTAGTAATACATATTTTAGGCATTACTCTAGTGAGGTATATGGTTTAGGCATTAAACTCCATGTAACTGCTCTTGAATATTTTGAGAAGAAGAAGCCACTGAAAACTGAAGGCTGGTAAAAGTACTTGTGTGTACAATACTGGAGTGTAAACTTCTATCTTTACCACAGGAGTGTAAGCATGAATTTCTTTAGAAACACACTTTAAGGCATGCACTGATCCAAAACATTAATTTTATAGTGGATTAGTAACTTTGCTGAAGAAACAATGATTTCTGCTGGTGAGAATTCCTTCAATTAGTCTGTCTACTTGTATACCACAGAGTGATAAACTGAATTCCACCCTTCTTAACTGGAAAATTGTCCTTTCTAGGAAGCCAGGTATTTCAAACTCGGTAGAGAAGCACACAGGACATTGCTCTGCTCTGAGCACAGAAAACTGATTTTACACTGTTATAGGTGTACATTTCTCAACATGACTACCAGAACATTTTTCAGAGTGATGATATCTGTCTATTATACAGAAAGATGTATATTTATTGTCACTAAGACAACAGATTTGGATAGCAGGATTAATTATTTCATGTGTTCACACAGCATCTTATGAATACAGAAATGAATTCAAAAAGATTACTTACTTTCTTTTCCACTAGTTCTTTAACAAACCTGGAAAAGGGTAGAAAAAAGTTGCTATAAATCTGTCCTCTATGTTATAAATTTTGAAAAATGTAAAAAATGTATACTTGGATACCCTGTTAAACGTTTCAGAAAGATCAATTTTTTTACAAAATGCTGAGCCAGAGTTTCAGATGAAAAAAAAGAGGGAACACAATGAAGCAGGACAGAGGCACTATTGTTTTTTCATTGAAATACTCAACATTAGACAAGCAGTAATTATTCTGCGTTCTCCCTGAAAACCAAACACATGCTACATTAAATGAATTGAAAACATAATTATAACCTACAGTTGTAATATTGAAGAAAGAAAAAACATACCAAACTTAAATTTGTCTGTCCATGAATTCAAATTGCAGTGGTTAAGCCTTTTCAAATCCAGATTTTAAAAGATGCAGCAATATTTTATACCTTATAGTAGATGCATATGTCCTCGTTCACTTAAAGAACCCTTGATCTTTTGGAAATGCTTATATTAATGTTAACCTACAGATGATCTACCTTTCAGAAAATAAAGATTTACTTACTCTGTTAAACAAAATGCTACCTCAGACCACTACAAAAAAACCCAAGCAGTCACTACAGCCAGTGCAGATGAGCAAACTAAACTTCCTTCTACTTTGGAAGGAGGAAATTCTTTGAAAGCCCATTTGTTCAGTGTATGTAAGTGACTTCCAAAAAACAGCTTGAGATGCTTTCTGGACAGAATCTCTGTGAATTTCTGTGTCACAGTTCATAGTAAGAAAACTGTGTCATTTTGATCACAACAAATGTTCTATCAATTTTATCAAATCTCTGCAGAGGGAAAAGAAAATTATGCTAGAGGCTACATTTACAGCCCTGAAGCTCATGCTAGATCACCAGATGGAAGTGAGAGACCTGAGTTCAACTTCTGCAATGACCAAAGCAGTTTGAGCCCACCATTGTCTAACTTCGAGATCCAAAATGCAAAAGTGAATTAGGCTATCATCTGCCCATCTCTCCCCTCACTGATTAACCTGGTATAATAAAATACTCACTTGAGCAGAAGCTCTAACAGAAATATAATGCCCTGGTGACAAACCAAAATTTCGATATGGCTGCTTTCATCCTTTCTCACATTCTTTGGACAGTGTGAGCTCCTTCTGAACTGATGAAATGTGATGAAATATGTTTTGCAAACATACCCTATAGTTTGTTGGCTTATGTACTTCTCTATGAGGAAAAAAGCTCAGCTTCAAATCACTGTCCTCTGTAGCAGAACAGACTTGAACATAGGTTCTCATCTTTGCAGCTGACTATAACTAATAGTACCATAGATGGTAATCCAGCGTTCAATTCCCTAACTTTTTATTAAATCGTCTTTGACAAAGAACGGTAGTTTCAAATCCTTGATGAATTTAAATTTAATATATGAAGCATTTGGAACTGTACCTTTTTTCCATGCATACAATATAAATATTTCTGGACGTTAACTCTAAGTAACTGAAATGAGTGTAGTTCATCTTCTGACAGTGTGACAGATCACATTTCTTAGGTTCTTAAAAAACCAAACAACGAAAACCCGACTAACGTGTTGCCCTCTTAATGAAACAGTTTTTTCATCCTTCTGCAATTGTATTGCTGTGATTCAGGTAAGAACTCCAGATCCATGCCAAGAAGCACACAGCTCTCTTCCCTAGACAGCTATGTAGCACTTGTGGCAACCTCTCACCCAAAGTTGAGAAACAAAGTTGAGTTTCTTATTACATAACCAAAAAGGAATGGAAGCACAAGATAAATATTTAAAAGAAAGTTATTTAGATCCTTCTGAAGCTTTTAAAACTATCAGAACTGTAAATCCTGCTTCTTTCAGGCCTATTTGGCAGGACTTGTGCCATATTATGGAAGTTGGGGATTTACATAGAGCAAAACAAATGTTAAAGGAGTGAAGGTAACTAATACTACATGGTTTAAAAATGTCTTTGAATATAAACACCATTAGAAACACATGACTATTTCTAACTTTTATTGTCATGACTTTAGCATGATTTGTAAAAATAAGGAAGCGATCTCACACAAGTGCCATAAGATATTTATATTAACCTTAGAGGTTTTCTCTTTCAGCATGACATTTGAAACATTTATAAAAGTAAATAAATAGTTCCATGAGAAGAGCTATATGTCTGCTTAATTGTTTTCTGAGCATGGGTGTGAAAGACAAGAGAAACATATGATAGTAAGTCGCCATACTCTGGCCTTGGTTCTCCTCCACTGCAAACATTGCCTTCCATTTGATTGTCCATTCTCTCAGCTGCATGTTGGGGTAGTTTGACTGGTGCTGTGATGGAGAAAAGATGTTTAAAATGGGGTATATGAAAGCTGAGTTCTACAACTTGAATAAAGCCTTAACCTAAATGGTGGAAGGAAATAGCTTAGAAGTTTATGGGGACAAAGGAAATGGCTGCCACCTCACCATCATATGTCAGGTCCCATGACCTCCACACACAGAGCTGTGAAAAGGAAAAGAGGCAGCAGAAAACACATATTTCCTCTCAAACTCTAGATCTGTGGTTTCTCCCTCTCCTTGGAAAAGCCAGGGAGATGCTACTGTTGGGCTGTGCATCAATTGGATATGCAGGAATTGCCAGGACTATAGGGGACAGTAAGAAAAAAAACTGTTGCAAATAAATTCTCACCTGTAAGTAAGCTCTTACAGAGATTCATTCACTTTTCAGATGTATGAAAAATCTTATTTTAAGAGGTTATGCCATCAATTTTATCAATTTACCTTTCTGTCTCTTGGACAGAGTCAGCAGTAGTCTCTCTGTATTGTGGCACACTGTCATTCACATCCATGCAGACTTTTCCAACAAATGCTCGTTGACCAAATTTATCTGTTGAGATGCATTAGAATATAAATCTCAGAATCACTGGTTCTCAGAAACCATTATCAAAGCTTGTACTGAAATAAAAAACCAAAGTCCACCCCACCCAGCTTCTGATTTAAGATTATCAGAATTCATGCTTGTCTTGTCTCTAAATTAGGATCATTCACATCACTTTTAAGTATAAAAATAAAAGAGGAAATAAGGAAACAAACAACACTTAAATAGGAGCTGTTTTCCACTTTGATACCCAACTTTATAAATGAGAACTAGATTACTGTAATTTAACCACAACCAGAATTCTTAATGGTAGTATATGAAGATGGCTGTGACACAGAGGATGAGAAACACAAGCGTCAAAGTACAGTAGCTGTAGTAGATGACTAGCTGGAGATGAGAGAGGGCTCAAAGATCTCAGCAAACCATCTCTCCTTAAGGGAGAGGAGCACGATTGCTAACCTCCCACATGCAGTCAGAGGGAGAAATGTCCAGATCTATTCTAGCCTCTTTGTTGAGATTTGCCCATGCTAGATGAATAAATCAGAAGACATGTGTAAAACATGCATATAATGTCCAATTCTAGCCTGTCAAATGTGTTTCTAAATCAGATATCTTTGTCCACTTCTACTATTTGAGTTGTTTAATGCAATGGCTTCAAAATTTTGCCACTAAGTCAGAAAGACTAGGAACTTTTAATGAAATCTGAGGTTCTTATTAAATTTCTCTGCTTTATGAGCTGTCTGAGCCTTGAGAAATCCTGCAAGAACTACAATATTTTCAAACAGCAGGCATTTGCAACCGCGAACAGAAGGGAAGGATAAGATTCTGATGCAGCTTCCACTTCTCTGATTTCAGAGTGTGTGTCTGAATGTTTTTGGCATTGATTATGAGCTGAAACCTCAGAGTATCAGGAAATTAATGCACTGACTAGGCTTCCTGTAATTCAGTTCTTTCAAACCTCCAATAACCAAAGGTTAGAAAGTGCAGAGAGCTGCAGCTGGAGAACAAGTCCAGCACGGCTAATTCAATCTCAGCCAGCAGCAGATCTGCGAGTGAAGAGACAAGGAGCAGCAGCAGTAGGATAGAGGTGCTTAAGTGAACGTGGTAACGAGTGGGGTTTGGGGACACAGTGTGACAGGTGGAATGAATAAAAAACAAATTAGGAGAAAGACAGATCCCTAGCTAGTCTAAAACTACTAAACATTGTTTCCTTCAAATAACATGTTCCACACAATATGCTTCAAAAATCACTGTTAGACTTACCTACAATTTCAGCAAGAAGAAGGGAACTATCTGTGTGAATTGTTGCAAAGTAGCAAGCTGTAGTCGTGCCATTCTTTAGAGTTCGTCTCTAAAAAAAGAAATCAGTTTCAACTGTCTGGAAAAAAAAAATCAGTAAAGCTGCCAAAATGCAGAACAGGAAGCCTCATTTCAAACTGCAAGAACATTTAGTTATTGTGAAATTTTGCAGTAAAGTGGGAAGGTAAAAATATAGATTTTTAATTTCGTAAAAGCTTCTTTAAGTCTGAGGGTTAATAAATACAAAAAATTCCTCAGAATTTTTGCAATGGCTAAACTCATAGAAACCAGTCTATATTCCTTCCCCCAAACTGGAAATACTCCAACTTATATTTAGAAATACAAACAACTAGTCATTTTTGTTATTTCCTAGCTTAATGCTATGAAAGGCTCTCCAATTTTCATGGTGAAGCACTATTTATCTAGTGTTAGCAAAGCAAGGTTTTTGGGAAATACAGTGGTTTTCTTTCAGCAACCTGATCTAGCTGGAAAAACAAGTCAGGTTTTCATGTATCAAAAACCTTTGTTGTCCCCAAAGACAAAATAACAAGCTTAACTGCAAAAGTAAACTGAGCACAATTGCTCAGACTACAAGCTAATTATTTATCTAACATACCATTTGAAAGGAAATGGGGGTTTACACCTCTTCATATTACTTTTGGGGAATATAATAATAAATGACCAGGAATTTTAGATACATTAATTCATGATGAAATTTGTAGCTTCTCTTGTCCTTGGGACTGACACAAACTATGTTGACCACTTATATCAAACACACAGGCTTAAACTATACTTTTAGGTTCTGGCTGCCAAGTAATTTGAGAATTTTCTTTTGTGTTGTTTTAATGAGATAGAAGGTAGGACATCCAACACAATGCTTGGAGGAAAGATAGAGGTAATTATTTGACAAACATGAAGCCAAGCTCTGTCTTTTCCTTACAATATTCAAATGAAAATCTTCAAGAGTCCCAAAAAAGTCTCAAAACTTGTAATGTGACACAACTTGTAAAAAGTCTCAAAACTTGTAATTTACTGACACAAATTATCTTTGTCTTTCCTAGCTTTTAAAATTCATAACCCTCTACCTCTGAAAACTTAACATTGTTAAATTAAATCTAAAAATATTCTGTTTCCAAATCATCTGCACAAAGAGGAGGTTCCAGCTAAAAGCAGTAAAATTTTACCTAAATTGATTCTTTTGCTGAGCATAGAAAGTGTTTGTTGAAAACAGGATTTTGATTTGAAAAAATCCACTGTGTTTTCATTACAACTTCAAATAATACTTATGGAAAAAGATATTCCCCGTGAAAGTTTAGTTCTGTTTCTAACAGGTGAAGGTTATTATTGATCCCATCAAACACTGCAGAGTGACTGGTATTCTGTATCTTCTGCAGGTGAAGACATTTTCCTGACCCTATCCTGTTTGATTAGGGAGAGCCTGGCTGTGCTGTTCAGGCTCCCACAGCTGATTTCCACCTCTCTCTGGCAGCTCTTTTCCAGGGGATCTTGTGACACACCTTGCAGGCTGAGGTTCCTAGATGCACCAGGGTCACTCAACCTGCCCTGTATGACAGTGTGTTGAGCACACAGCTCAAAGGTGAGGTCACCTCTATGTTTTAAGCAGTTGAAGGCATGTATGCTTGTCACTGGAGCTTATGACCAAGCTGCTTCTACATGTTTTTATCATGGCAGATGGCAGAAAGTAATTTCTTTTTAAATGTGTGTGGCAAGGAACAGCATAACTATTTATTTCAGATTTGTTATGTTATTATGTTGACAACAGATGCTGTCACAGTAAAAGACAAATGCAAGGCAAATTACACTGGCCAAATAATTTAATCTGTTAAAGATGCTTCACTCTTAAAGGACATATTAAAGGATAAATTTCAGTTATAGGACAGATCAAGTACTCTGCAATATGACCTAGCTGCTTGTTGTCTAACCAGTCAATCTTAAAAACTTTATAATGCTCAGAAACAGTCTAGCTTAAACACAGTCTTTCTTTCTCCCATAATACCACTGAGAGACTCCATCTAAGGCCCTTTCAGTGAAAGACATTCCCACTATAAAGACCTTAGCAGCAGCAATGTCTTTCTTTACTACTCCTGAACACCCCAGATTTGTTACCTGTGAAAAGTATCTTTTCTTTCATGCGGTTTTTGCAGATGGGGAGTTCATAATAGAGGATTTTTGTGCAGGAACAGAAACATCTCCTGAATTTTATTAAATTTTTTTTTACTATGCTTGTTTACTGCTTCATTGTTGTCTGCACCTGCTGGCTGTACTAATTCCAAGACTAGACTAAATGTTGGTCATTTTATTCAGAAAAGGTGACAAACAGTTCATTGTTAACCTTGTGATTAAATGAACCCTATTGCCAGAAACAACAGAACAAGATTGGAACTATTAACAGACAATCTTGGCTAGCTTGGCTGTATCTGGTTTCCATGACAGTAAAACATTCTCTACTATTTTTGCTGACCTTCTAAAAATATACTTATATTACACAAAAATGAACGTCATCAAGTAGGAAAATGTTGTTTGTGGAACTTACAACGACTCTGGTGTACACTTCTTCTGCAAAACCACTGTCCTGGTATTTGGCTTCTGTTGGGAACGTGTAGGAAGTCAACCACTGCAAAAGAGGCAGGTCTACTCTTGTACCAGTAAATGCATACTGAGGGGCATGAATATGTGTATCAACCAATCCTGGCATGAAGAATTCACTAAGGAAAGAAAATAAAACTGTAATAATCCAAAAACACTATATCCAAAAATGCCTCAAAATTCTCCATGGTAGTTAGCTTTGTTTTAAAGAGTATACTTGAGTACAATCCACCAGAATAAACAGCAAGTACAGATTAACCTGTCTCTTCTAGCATCAGCCTGTTAACTCCTGCTGGATCTCTACTCATACCCATTTTTGGTATGAAGCAGTTGAGTAGTATCATTTACACATTTACACAGCAAAATACATATATCTAACTATGAGAAAAACAGTATAAGAGCATGATTAACCTAATTATCTCTAATATTGACACACCCTAAATGCCAAAGCAGAACAGACTCCACAATAACTAAAATTACTACACTGTAGAATCCACCTGAAAAAGAGATTTGTACACAGTCTTGTTTCCTAGTACGGATATAAATGGAATGCCTCTAGCTTCCAGACCATTATATTTACAAAATGTGGCTTTCTATATGCCAGCTTTCCTCTATATTATTTACATGTCTATATAGATACATAAAATCAATGAATTTCAAGGCTTCATGGAAGAACAGACACTGTGTCTAAAAATGCATACATAGACACTGGTGAAAAGAAGTTCTGCTCAATATCTTGACAGGAATGGCATATTTACAAAGTAACAGCAAAACTCTATGTCGTCGTGTAATGTTCATGCAATAACAGGGATGAATATATCAACATTACTAGGAAGTCGCTATGGCTATTTTGTTTTGTGCTGAAACTTCTTACTGCATAACATTTCTCTCATTCCTCTTTCCTTCTCCCTGACTACTGAATTTTGCCTCTTTTTAGCCCCCCTTCCTTCTGTTTTCTTGCAGGCTATAAATACTGAAAAGTCTTCCTCAATCTGATACATATTCTCAGCACCTTCCATTTTCCTCAGGCTATTTCAAGTGAAGCAAATATCTGATTACTCATATATACTGTGTGATTAGCCTTTCAGCAAAGCATAATTTTTTTTTAACAATTGATTACTAGAAGGATGTTGCAGCTCTCAATTCTAAACCACAAGTCATTTACAGTGCTATTACATGCAAAGAGTAGTAGATATAGTCCAAAACTTTTTCATTTCACCATAAGTTGGGGGACTTCACTGGATGAAGAAAAAAGAAATGGTCCAACTGCAGTGTAGTGAGAAATCAAAAGCTCTGTGTTTAGAAGGTTTAAATCTTGTAATTGTATTAATTTTTATTATGGAATGTGCCAAAGTCCAAGCAAATGAGTTTCATATCTGCAGTGTCATGTGTTACCTACATTTACTACATCAAGACTTTCATGTTAGGCACAGTCCACTGCTAACGAAATGGATATGAAATGTGATCTCAAGAAAGAATGGCACTTACTTCTGTGAGCACAGAGCTGATTATGTCTGGAAATTAAATACAGCATTTTGTTCAGTGCAGTATACATCAGCCAGCACAATTCAGCCATGCCTGCAATCCCAAACCACAGAAGGCAAAAAGAACATGGACTGTCTATCCTCCGAGTTGCATCCAGAACACAGGCACCTTTGGATAAAGAGCTCTCACTGCACTGAAATGGAATTTTGCCCATTAAATTTATGGGCATCATACGGATTTAAAGTGCTCCCTCTCAAAATGTATTCCAAAGACTCACTTTACCTCACTCAAAGAACAAACTGCATTTGCTGAAGTTAATCTTAACAAAACACATACTGTTTATTCAGTTGTCTTATGTCAGATGTTTTGAATCCCCACGTCTTAGCCAGTTGCTCTAGCTGATCAGCTTGCTCCACAAACACAATCTGAAAAAAAAGGAAACACAGTTAAGTACTTTAAACATGCATCCCACACCAGCTTTATGTGAAGGCAAAACAAGCTATATCTTAAAACCAATTTTACGCACTCACTACAGAGGTGGTAGGTTTGCATTGAGACACTTGCTCTTCCTGACTATCAAGCATGATTTTGAAATGGCTTCTCATAATCCAGTGAATAACCGCACCCATCTTATAACTTGTAATAAAAACAATTAATTCCTTGTCAGGTAAGACACAGGCAGAAGAGCACAGACCTTAGTGCCCCATAATGTAACACCATGCTAGCAGTACAGTCACTTGCTGAGAAGGTGTACAACAGCCTTACAGGAATGCAGGTACAGTATTCACAACCACAGAACTCAAATTACCTGCTTTGCCTATGACTGACTAACATCAAGCTCAGCATTTTCTAATTTTCTGCTTGTGTTGGGCTTTTAGATTTTTTTTCAGTGCCTAGGATGAGAAAAGAAAGTGAGGGGGAAAATGTGGATAATTAGTTTATTTTACAGAATGGGCTAAAAGGATGCTGAGATCTTTGTTTATTTCAAAATATAACCCTACAATCTGGAGCCATACTCAACCCCATTTGACCCCTAGAGAACATAGATTCTACTGATGATGACTTGCTGTTGCCTAGTAAGAATTTTAGCACATTTCCTAATTATTTTTAAATTCCATGGTATTTTAATCCACAACATGACTCTTAGCAGCTGAATTCTCAATTCTTTGACTCTCTGGTCTATCACTAAAAGTCATGACAGCTCTCCAGGAAAGAGAGATTGTGGAGGCTAGGAACTGCAATGCCCCCCACAGGCACCAGGTAAGATCCAAGTTTCCCCAACATCTGACAATTTAGAGAACTTGGAAGTCTCCCCTGGCCAACGACTGCCTATCTGAGCTTACTGAGATTCTTGCCTCTAACCACAGCTCCTGCCAGGCATCAATTCATGGTCTCCTAATTCTCTTGGCGTAAGTGCTCATTCCCCTAAGTTTGAGGGAATACTGTTCCTGCTACCAGTATCGTTCTGCTCCTGGGATGATGTCCACACTGAGGGCCCGTATCACCCTCATGACAGCAGTTTCTAGGGCAACAGTCAAAAAAAAAAAAAAAAAAAAAAAAAAAAAAAAAAAAAAAAAAAAAAAAAAAAAAAAAACAAAAAAAAAAAAAAAAAAAAAAAAAAAAAAAAAAAACCACCAAACAAAAAAACACAACAAAACAGAAAAACCACCCACATTTGAAAAGGCAAGACTTAGTACTTGTAAAATGGCAATAGGAAGAAACCTAGGAGGAAGAGCAAGAGATCTAAAAAAGCATTGTTTAGCAGTTATTTGCGTGTCATTTTTTATGTGTATGTTTCTTTTGCATAGAAAATTACCATTTTCTGTTTTTTCCATGGACAAAAATAAGCAAAGCTGCTAAACTGTAAAGACTGCTAAATTGTAGACAAGAAGTTATTGGCTGCCTAGTCTTTTCAATTAATCCTGGCTGATATGATTTATATTGTCTAAAACGCAGATGTTTTACATTTTCAGACATAAAAAATATTTAAATAATGCCATGTAAATAAATATCACACTAGAAAAATTGCAAGATTATAGTGTTCCATTAATAGTTCACAAGATGAAGTATTGTCCTACATGCAAAGAGAAATACATCCAACCTAATTAACTGTATAACTGCAGAAGGCTTGGGATACAGACCTACTGAAATATTTGATGTGCAATAAAGAAAATGTCATTCAGATAATGAAGTCAAAATGCAGAATGAGCAATGTTAGAGCTGCTGGGGTGTGGGGAGATGGGTGAAGAGGGAGGGAAAAAAAGAGAGAGAGAAACACTAAATACCAGATGACAAATTCTGGAAACAGGCGTTGCCATGGAAAAGCAGTGGCTGTTATGTACTCTTAGGGTGCAGAAAAATAAAATACTTAAATCATGGAAAAATGAAGAAAATATGTTTCAAGGAAGCTGGATACATTAAATCAATTCTAAACCTGACATCTGGTCTATTATGGTTGAATTAGTCTATGGGTAAATTAGCAAGACATCTACATTTTTTCAAACATACTTCCCAGTGGAATTCCTTAGTCAGCCAAAGAGTTGTTCCCCAGTGCTTTAGGATGCATTTCTAATGCTGAAAGCTTTAAGCTCTTTGGTATCCTAGGCTTGGATGTTTGCTCCAGTATTTGCTTGCGCATTCAAGGCAACCAACTGGATGCACAGTTCTTTAACTTAATTCTGCACCTCAACACTCTAGAAAAAAGAAGAAATTCTACAGCAGAGTCACTACAGAGTCCAGGCAAGTACACAAGACTAGGACCTTCAGCTTTAAAGAAGAAAGTCAAGGAAAATAACTGGCACTTTGGGAAAGGTGTTTAATAAAAAGCAGAATCAGTGGCTGCTAACACCATTGTCCAAACATTTCTGTAAGTTCTCACATGTTACTCATGTAATGGGGCTAAAGTATCCAAAGATCAGGGGCAAAGATCTCCCTACACTCAGGCCTTTTATATACCAAGTGATGCCCAAAACTCTTCCATTAAAGCATTGCTGGTCAACTAAATTGTGCATCAACCCTGATGTAGCAAACCCTGAGTGCCTTCAAGCACCACACTGCAAATATTTTGCTATCAAGAGAATGGTAAGTGAATTGATACTGGTTGAAGGAATATAGTTGGTTTGGATCCAGCAGTGCCTGTCTTACTTTGTTTCTGGGTATGACATTCATAGGTGAACATGAGAAGGGGTCTCTTTCCCCTCCCACATGCTCTCTTCCCTCCCTGTTCCCACAGTTATTGAATTTTTGCAATTAGAGACATGATGCCTATTGTTTGCCTAGTTCCCAAAACTGGAATGTGAGGCTAAATGAGAGACAAGAACACTTGCTAGACCTAGCTGCTAAAGGAGCTGCACATCCTGCTGAGAAAGGCTAAGCAATGAACTCCAGATGGATGTTGGTACCTTGGTGTTTTCCTCCTTGTACAGTTGGTTCGTGTCCACTCACTGTCCCAACTGGCTTAAATCAGACCTTATGCTTAAAATCCTTATTCCACAACTCCTGCTCTTTCTGTGACTTTCACATGGGGCTTAGCTTAATATTTTTTCCTATTTACTTAATAGTCTACTCACTAACATTTGATAATTACACCAACATTTCAATAACAACTCACATTTTGCACCTATGTTTTCTTTACCCTGAGGAATGCTGGTCTTTCTCTTTGCTGTTCCTCAAGAGAAACACTACACTGCTCTGCAAACCACTCAGTTAAACGTGGTCCTTACTTTGCTAACTTGATGATAATTTGGAGGTTTATACCTGAAAGCAATGTTTTTCTTCATAAAACTTCTTTTTCATCTGGGGCAAAGCAGAGAGAGATGACATTTTACGTCCTTTAGAGGACATGCAGGGACTCACACTGCAGAACAGGACCCAGTTGTTCATACAAGCTCTTATACACAGTGTCAGAGACCACGCAAAATTTTTCCATGATGGAGTCAGCAACATGAGGCAAAAGGACACCTGTTTACAGGTATCCCACATCTTTGAGTGGAAAACCTAAGCAGTTCTGGTGTAAATTTGAATAATAAAGGTAAGTAAATTTCTAACCACTATGTGTTTCTTGAAAAGCCAATTCTTCTGTGATTCCAGTGGTTGTTCTGCATGAGGCTACATTATGAGTAACAGGGAGAGAAGAGAGCATATGTGATACTCATTTTATCAACTCCTGGAATATTAAAATGTCAAGAATTTGTAATAAAAAGAAAATAAAAGTGCTTGTCACTGTGTTCTAGTGAGAATTTTAATAGATTTTAAAAAACCCCAACTTCTGCCAATTTATGCAAGGAAAACGGTATACTGTGCATCCTTGTTCCCTAGGAGAAGGAGAGAGAGTGAGAGCACAGATCCCTAGGTGTAGCTTACTAAAGTACCTCTTTTTAGGAAAATCACTAAAAAATCTTGATTTTGTATGAATGCTGTGTAGAGACACTTTTCCAGAAATTTACACTAAAAAGAGTGGGATGGGATATGAAATTCCATCTTCTGCACTTGAGTTACAACAGCCAAACATTTTTTTCATTCAGATCTATTGTTTTAGTGAACACCAGCCAATACTTAACTATGCAAGTTTTTACTCTCTTCCTGTTCATCAAAATACAGCTCCTCACAGACTACGATACATCATGCACCAGACTCCTCAACAGCTATGAAAGGGCTGTCTTGAAACAGGCCCTCAGGGAACCGAATAGAAGATAGAGAAAATAAACACAGGTAGGACTCAAAATGTGCCTTGCACAGATTTCAGATGTTACTGAAGCCTGACACAGTGAAACTTGTTATTTAGTCACAAGAAAGAAAACTACTTTTAAAAATTTTTCATAGGGTGCCCATGTTGTTATTGAGTCTACAAGAAATCACCAGTCTACTTACATAACCGGCACTATGAAACTGAGTTTCAAGTGTGATACTGTTAAGGGAATGACATTGCTTGCTTGCCAGACTCTCCTGCATTATTATATAGTAAGTGCAGTGCTTGTTTTTAGCTTGGATCATACTACCGAAATGCCCAACATCACCATCTTCTAAATGTTTATGGATATATGCCATGGGTTTTGGCTTTTTTGTGACAAGAAGACAACAAATCCTCATTCAGACGGCTGTGCAGTGGGCACACAGCTATTATTCACCATCACTGTTTAGATGCCCTGAGAATAAAAAAACAGCTTGTGAAACTGAAAAAAAACCAGAGAATCTGAAAGAATGCCAGGCCTAGGCATGCGGCTGCTCTGGGAATACCCAGCACACCTCAAAAGCAGATTTATGCCAACTGCAGACTCTTGTCGAGGAGACGCTCTACCCCGGTCACCTCCAGCTCCCCCAAGTGACAAATACCTTCTCCGCGGCGCCTGCCCCGACAGACGGGAGGACAGCGAAAAATTTCCTTTTTCTCCCCNCGGCCTCCCGCCGCTGATGCTCCCATTCCAGGGATGTGTGCAAGAGGCCCGAATGACAGGAGAGATGCCCGGTGGGTTTTGGGGTCCCAGTTTCTGCCTGGGAAGCCATGAGAGATTCGACAAGGTGTCCCGTAATGTTTTACGAGTG
>VXBB01014846.1:75276-96929 GCA_013399915.1 Illadopsis cleaveri
AAAAGGTTTCTACTTCTTAGAAAAAGGTCTTATTATACATCTCAAAAATTACTTCATCTTTGTTTAAATGGAAGATGAGGAGATTAAATATCAGTCTTGATTTTCCACACAAAATACATAGAACACCTATAAGCTACAGAACTTTAAATGATGAGTACTTTTAATCGTTAGAGTTTTTTAATTTCAAGTATTGTTTGAGTTGTCTTTTGTCAGTTATTGCATCATAAAAATATAAAGGGTACGTATGTCATGTATTGCGTTGCATTCGCGAGCTGCAAGGATTAAAACAACTTTATAATCTCCAAAGAAGCTTGCACTATAAAGAAAAAACAAAACAAAACAAACAAAAAAAAAATTGGATTTTCAGATGGATGGTGTGTCTCGCCTGGTAATTTAACTTCTAGGAAAGATCAGTGATGACCACGTAAGGGAACAGCTTAGCCAAAATCAAGAAGTAAACCACCAGGCAGCAGCAAGTTTTACTACAAGTAATACTAGCTTGGGGCTGGTAGGGTTTGGCATACTTCCAAAGGAACGAGACTTCAGTTTGTATCCCTTATTTTTACCCAAGCTCTCGTATCCCCAGTTTTACTCCACACCAGTTTTGGGTGTAGACAAGGAGAGGTTGTCATCAGCCTGCCCCTCCTCAAACCAGCACTCTGCTCACAACACATATTGGGAAGAAAGAAATCTTCTTTATCCTGACTGGACCCCAAAAGCCTCCTTGGATCCCTCAAAATCACACTGAGCTCCACACCATCTTTTCTTACTACTGCTTCTTTCTGCTACAAAATTCAGTTTACATTTGCCAGCAATGAAGGAAGAAAATTTAAAATGTTCCTATAACTAGAACAACAAAATACAATTTTTATCAACAGTCCAGAGAATCCCTATAATACTGTGGGTGTGATTTACTGCACCTTCAGGAAAAGATCTTATAGCTGGTAGCAGCATTCCTCTGTTTCTCACTCTCCACCTAAATGCACTAATCTGGCACTTTGTCCAGCCCTGGTGTTAATACAGCCACAACCCTGCAGAGATGAGAACTTTCAGTTTTAAAACTAAATCTGGGTTACAGAAATAGGCAGCCTCAATTTCCATTTTACAGTCATGGTCCAGCAGACGCTTAAAATGCAAGTTTTCTCCTCAGCTGAGACTTTGTCCCATGGAGTATAGCTGAGTGAACTTTTGTTCTTTCTAAACAGAGCTGTACTGAAACAGTTCAAAGAATGGTGTTGTATAGATACACAGCTATGGGATCTTAGTTCCAACCTTGCTTCAAGTGTTTTCTCATTTTTTCAGAATGGTTGTATACCAAAAGCAGTTAAAGATTTGGAGGCTTCTTTGCAAAGTGATTTTGGAAAATGGTGCCCTGTCTTGATACTTGAGTTTCTTCTTTTTGACAAAACATATTTTCAGATTAGCCAACTGAAACTGAAGAACTAAGAAAACGTATGGTGTTGAGTATAAACATATGCCAAAGTGCCTTCTTTACACTCCCAAAAAGTACTCAATATATAGAAGCAAGGAAAAAAAAAAGAGAAGATACTTTCTCAAAGGCTGATCTCAGCCATCATAATGATCCTAGACCAGATAATCAGGTGGAACTGTTGCTGCTCCAGTTTTGTCAGACAGAGCTCCATGAAGTGATATATCTGAGTGCACTTCCGGTAAGCAGAGCACTTCACTAGCAGACATCCCTTTATGGTAAGAATTATTTATGGACATACACATTTTAAGGTAATCTACTGATGAGATAAGATCTTTATGCACTTATAATGGGACAAAAGATGTGGAGATCAGCCCACAATTTTTTGTGGCATGACCATGCACAATCCAGCCTGATGTACATGCTGTAAATATCAGACCCACAGAAGAGCAGCTCCTGGGGGATTAGTTGTTAGGATGATAGCTCACTGGTCAAAAAGCCCATTGTGCAGCCCCAAATGAAGTGAGATGCTGGCCCTTGCTGGGCAGGGGCTGCTTTGTGGTTGGTGCTGGTGGCAGTGTTACAGCCTGGTAGGGCTGGGGGCAAGGGACTCCTTTCACCACCAGCAACCCCATTCTGTCTCCCTCTGGGCATTGACTCCCTCCTAGCCTTTCCAAGCCGGACTTCCCAGCACAGTGGTATCCTGGAGACACTTCTCAAGTTGGGTACAAACCTGCTGAGTGTTGGCTGACCCTGTACCAGCTGTGTGAGCCGCAGAGGGAGCAACAATGAGCTTCCTGTGTCGAGGAGTCAGCACAGACCAGGCTCCCCAAGCACAGGGGTGGTTTTGAAAATCTTATCTTACATATGGAGAATGTCCTTTGGACTTGTTTGGTCAGCTTTTTTTTCCCCAGTTTGTCATCAGAACTGCCCTGTAGATATGAGATTAGAGATAACCTGCTGTGTGATAAAACAACAGCAGTTTGGAGTTATGCTGAAACAAGAAGCTTTTCAATTGGCATCACTTTATGAAATAATGAAGTTATTTTGGCAAGGTAATTCTTTAGGGGGGGAATAAAGCTGTGAAAGGTGACAATCTCAGAATCTGTGCAGAAGTTAAGCTTTTCCAATCACCATGGTTACTTGCTTCTAAGCCAGAAACAGGGAGGGAATGTATAATTTATATCTTTAAACTGGCCTGCCTTATTGAAACTATATTGTGTTCCGATTTGGACTCACTCCAGTAAAACTGTTCAAAGAAACAGGCCTGCATTTGATGTGAAATACCACGGGAATTAATCAGAGCAATTAATTTCTGCCCTCTGCAAACAGCAATTGTAAAAAATGAACTGACCAAGCCAAAGTGTTGTTTTTCTTTTTAAGGTGGCACAAAATCAGATTTGATATTTTTCAGAAGGTGAATTAAGACTCCAGTTGTTCACCAGCACAAGGCCACAAGGACTATTTAAGTTCTTAAAGCAAGTGTTTTGTGGTGCATGTAATATTTTCTAGGTCTTCTGCATTGATGTGTTTGACCTTGTAGGTCTTTTTGCATCAGGAAAAGAATTGCTAATAGGGAAGGCAGCATCTGTAAAATATGATTAGGAAAATGTTATTGAAAACAGTACTTCTGCTTATTAATTTCTATGTACTGGCTAAGGAAAGGACATGATTTCTCTCCTTGTCCATTTACTCAAACTCTCATCCACTCACTCCTAATTAAGAGGGAAAACAGCTGGTAGTTCTGGGAGAGGAAGGTGTCCCTGCCCATGTCAGGAGGGGTTATAACCAGATGATTTTTAAGGTCCCTTCCAATCCCAAATCATTCTATGTCTCTGTGTTACTTAAAGTACACCTGCAAGAGCTTTCAAAAAGAGATTTTCCAATGCAACATCCAACTCCTAAATGTTGTATTATATCTCTTTACAAAAGATATCTTGTTCCATATCCTGGCACTTTGCTTTGTTCCATATACAATTTACGTACACGATGGTCTGTACCTTTTACTGCAGAGCCTTTTGCAATTCAGGAAACACTGTGGATCAAATTAAAATATTCCTCGGAAAAAGACTTAGTTCCAACTTTTAATAGAGACCAAGTCACTACCTTATCCATTTCAAAAGCACTAGGGATATGTCTACTTAGATTAGGTGCCAAGAACCCTTAGATTTTTTTCTGTTATAATGTATATTAATTTTACCTCATTTAATTCAATATTAGTACTGTTACTAAATGAGAACAGTATTGTGAAATCTGTAGCTTTCAACTGTGTTTTCGCTTCATGCTCTTGATTTGATCTTTAATTATAAATGCTCACATTGTAATTCATGATTAAACCATGGTGAAGTCATCAGTTATGATTCTGACCAGACATTTGATTTTGACATGTTTATGATTTACATTATGTAAAGGAAGAGTTCTTGACACCTGAACACTGCTGGTGCAGCTAATTCAGTCACATTTACTGCAGCCAAGGCAAGTGATTCATGAGCTAAATTGTGAACAAAAATGAACTGTTTGACTGTTGTATCTTCCCTGAAAAGTAAAACAACAAAAAATACATCATTTGTTTTAAGCAAATCTTAGACTTTAGCTATGATGGTTCAATTGCAAATATCTTTCAGCAGAGAAGAGCATTGATGCCCACCCACAATGTGATGTTATAAATTTAGAAATGCTCTTCTGCTGTTACCATAGAAATCATTTAAGTTTGCAACAAAAAATTATGGGGGTATTTAGGGAAGGTTTAACAGATGCTGTTAAATTTCATCTATTTTGTTTTCAATGCACAGAATACCCTTAGAGTCAAAAAACAGTCAAGTTAACAGAGGAGGGATGTTAGAAATCTTTAGCTCTGCCTGAGAAAATTCTAGAAAAACAGAAGAATTGCTGGTAGCTGTCTTATCCAACTCCTCTGTGTCCACATGTCTTACATCACTGGAAGATTAATCCTTCAGCTACCAAGATTTGGGTCAGAGAATTCACTTTTGGGATGAAGAGGAACTGCACCTATTTGATGGCCTGAAAAGAGTTTTACCTCCAAATCTGTTCTATTTGAGACCTAAGACCTCCTCAGGTACAATGGCCTTTCCAGCAAGAAAAATTCACATCAGAAACATAAACTGCTATAACAGCTTTTCAAAACAGCTTCTGAGCGTCTAATATGGATAAACAAGCATTTGTGGATATGGTTGTAAATCATCTCATCATAGTGAGATTCCATGTGAACCACAAGGTCTTCTTAGCAGGAGAAGTTTTGATCCAAGTGCCTAGAGTGCAAAAGGCTTTGTATTCAAAATCACCTTCAGCAGAGTAGAGATTTGAAAACGTCAGATCCAGACACCATTAGATTTAGTACTGAGATTCCCACTGATTTTTATGCAGTCTGGATTTGATGCAGTGCTTACACAGGACCAGGCTCTTTTCTGCTTCTCACTGCACTCAGCCAGAGAGGAGGCTGGGGAGAGGACCCTGCTGGGACAGCTGACCCCAGCTGGCCAAAGGGATGTTCCACACCATAGGACATTCTGCTAAGTGTATGAAGTGGAGACAGAAAGAGGAAGTGAGGGACATTTGGAGTGATGGCATTTGTCTTCCCAAGTCACCATCACCTGTAATGGGGCCCTGGTCTTCTGGCGGGGGATGAACACTTGCTTGCCCATGGGAAGCAGTTAAACTAATTCCTTGTTTTTCTTTAGCTGTGTGTGTGGCTTTTACTTTACCTTTCTCTTTACCTCTTGCTGTACAATTTACACTGTCTTTATCTCTACCCATGCATTTTCTTTTTAACCCTGATTTTCTCCCTTATCTCACCAGGAAGTGAGGAGGAAAGAGAACAGGAAAGAGCAGAATGAGCCAATGGCTGTTGGGAGTTTAGTTGCTGGCTGGTGTTAAACCCTTTAAACTCTTCTGTCTTTCAAAAACATAAATCCAAACCATTGTATCAGCTACTAGGAAGAAAACTAACATTAATCCAGCCAAAAAACAGGACACCTGAGATGAATTAACAATTCCATATGTCTCAGAAAGTTCTTTAGTACTTCAGAAGGAAACCTGGTACAGTGCTCTTCTATAAAGCTGCTCTGTAGTAATACAGACCTTTAATACTAAGTAAAACAACATGCTGGCATGGATTTGAAAGTTCTCATGCACATGGTTATCTGCTAGACACCACCAGTCAAAGTCTGAAATTAATTGTGAAAGAAATAAGAAGGAGCTCTGAAAACCACTGAGAAGGAGTGGCCAACAAATAGTTTTCAGGTCTCTATTCCTAAGCATTTATGATTGCATCTTGTCCATCTCATGACCACACTCAAACCAATGTTCTCCAGAACACAGACACAGACACACATACACACACATTCATGAAGTGAAGGGATTGAGGAACCTCCAACAGAGAAAAAGATAAACCCCAAACTCAAATGCAATTGCTGTTCTCAAACACAAATGATTCCAAATATTCAGCACCTAATATTCAATCCTAAATATTCAGCACCTTACAGGTATTTTTTGTTTATTCTTTTTAAAATACAGGTTCAAATCTATCTTTCAAGGAAAGAACTGCCAATCATGCATTATACCCCTTAGTGAACACAGTAACTTACTTTTAGTGAGAAGCAAACATTTCATTAGATTGGTACATGGATCCCAAGGTGTATGTTTATATTTCTGGCACTCGGAGCTGAGTTTGCTGTGACACTGAAACAATTCAGAAAGCACATTCAGTACAAGAATGTGTTGGGTCTGGCTGACATGGAGCTGACTTTCTCCATATAGCAGCCCACAAGTGTTACTCATGGCAAAGCCCTGCTCTTCTGGTAGCAACTAAACAGCTCCTGAAAGTGGCAAGTTTCTCTTTTTGATTTACACTGTCCCAACATCCATTTTTTACTTCATGTTTTACTTTAAAGGTTAGGACTAAGGTTAGGTTGGGTCTCAATTTGCTGTCTCTATTAAGCTGTAATTATATTGCAAGTCTCCTTGCCTTTCTTCTTTTTCCCATGTTGCAGAGAAGGAAGCTAGCAAGCAGCTGTGTGAGTATTTGGCTATCAGTTATGGGTGGCCTACCATGGCAAATGGGCAAGTGATTTTTGAGAAGGAATTCATCACAGGAAGGCAGACTAACTGTTTTCCACCTACACTTTTTTTTCCCCCCCTAACTAAAGAGAAAACTAAAAATTGTGTTGGTCCTGACACACACCTCCATGTCCTCTCAACTAGCAGCTCAGCGGTACTCCTGAGAAGTTGCTGTGGAAAATGAGAGTTCTCACTTAAATGTCATTTGCTGGCAACACTTCTTCATTTTCAGGTTTCTCTCTGTGTCAACAAATCTACACTAGATTCTCCAAGATTTCTGGGGAAATTAACGAGTTGAACTTAATCTAACTATGTGTAATCCTTTGATTAGTGTAATTTATTGTGTTTGTGTGGTGTTCGCTTGGTTGGTTGGTTTGGGGTTTATTTTAATTTATGTTCTAGTGAATTAAATATTCACGCTACAAGAGGCCAGCATACAGTATGAAGTCAGTAGCTCTGACTTTTGGAAACTCAGCACTTGCCTACTTGTTCTACTGCAGCTGCAGGTATGTTAGTCAGGCTGGAAACTACAGCCTTTTAAGCTTTCCCTAAAAACAAACTTCACATTAAAAGTGGGATTTCCAGCTCAGGTATCTGCCCTTGATCCCAGCCTCCTCCCCTCACAAGCCTGCTAGAAGTGTAGATGACCTGGTTCGCAGCTCAGTGCACAGATGAAGGGGAGCCGCATCCCCGTGAGATAAAGCTGGCCTGCCAGTTCTGGGGAATGAAAGCAAAGCCCTCTCGAGATACCCAGCCTGATGTATCACCGAGCAGCCTGAAGCTAAATCGCAAGCAAATTTTTCACTTTGTTACAGTGACATCTGGTGTTGTAAGGTAGCTTTTTCGGGAGAGGAACGTGAGGACGTCATCAAAAGCAGCCACAGAAAGGCTTGTACTTTGGCATTGACAAACAAATGTTCCCATTTGCCTAGGGGGTTTTTTTCATCACTGCTTTCTTCGTTCCACACTTACCAAGTGGGGAAAAAAAAGGAGGTTCTGTGACTTCGTGCATCTACTCTAGATGATTTATGTATGCATTATACTCTGGAGCATGTGACAACTTTCACACAGATTTGGGGGCCTTCTCTACAATGAGACAGCAAAGAAGTCCTCTAAATATAAATGAAAAAACTCGAACCCAATTCTTCATTACAGTATGTCAAACATGAAGCCCACAGGACTGCCTTGATGTCAAACCAATTAGGGAAGATACATTTAACTACCAGTATGGTTTATTCAAGATCAGTAAATCAAGCTCTCATTTACCTTTAAGAAGGAGCACAGCATTCTGTCCTGGTTTCAGCTGGGGTAGAGTTAATTTTCTTTACAGTGGCTGTCATGGGGCTGTTTTGGTTTTGTGCCGAACCTAGGGTTCATTATATGGGGATGGTTATTATTTTTAAGCAGAGGTTACACAGAGCCAAGGCCTTTTTGCTCTTGATGCTGCCACAGTGGTAAGGTATGGGTGCATGGGGGACTGGGAGGAAACAGAGCCAGAACAGGTGACCCAAATTGACCAAAAGGATATTCCAAATCATCAGCCTCAGTATATAATGTGAGGGGAAGAAGGAGAAAGGGGGACATTTGAAGTGATGGCGTTTGTCTTCCCAAGTCAACATCATGTGTGATGGGGCCCTGCTCTCCTGGACATGATTGAACACCTGCCTGCCTGTGGGGAGAGATCAATTAATTCCTTATGTGGCTTTGCTTGTGTGTATGAGTTTTGTTTTCCCTATCAAATTGTCTCTATCTCACCCCAAGAGTTTTCTAGCCTTTCCCTTCCTCTCCCCAGTCCTGTGGGTGGGGCAGTGACTAAGTGGCTGCCTGCAGCTTGACTGCTGGCTTGGATTGAGCCACAATACATACCCCAGTTGCAGACTAGCAAAACTCAGAGCTATGGTTATTAAGTAGTAGCTCTGTGAAGAAAAGATCTACACTTAACAGGGTCAGTAATGGTAAAATTATTTAATATTAAGAAAATCAAAACCCCCCTCGAACCCCCAAAAAACCTCAAACAAAAGACCCAAAAAAAAACTCACTAAAAAGTTGATGAAATTACCAAGGTAAAGTAGTCATAACTGTGTTTTGTCACTGTGAAGGTCTAGCTTCAGTTCTATGAGTGGGATTCTTAATCTGAATCACTTTTTTTTAGACCATTTCCATTTAGGCAGCAGGAGAAGAAGTACTGAACAGTAATTACTGTCCATTCTAATATCTCTTTGAAATTGCTTTCATTGCAACAAAAGTTAAGTTATCTCAAACAGCAACAAGGTATTTCATTCCTTGGAAGCTGCTGAAAACCTCAGTTGACAGGCTGGGAGGCAAGAAACACCAACTTGTTGTCAGGCTAATTACAATAAAGCTCTAGGTTTATTATTTGGACTAATTTCCATGCACATTACAGTGACAGCTGCAGACTGCAGAGTTGAAGAGAGGGCAGGTGCAGGCTGTGTGAACTTCGGTACTTCCATACTCACAAGTTGCTTCCTGCCACACACTCTTCCCCTTCTTCCCACCTTCCCCCACCCTCTGCCTCTAAATGCCATTTTGGACAAACCTGGCTGGACAACCCTGCTTGACACTATCAGATGTTTGACAAAGGCCCTTCTTTCCATTTAAAGACAAAATTAATGGCACACATTAATGGCAAAGGACAAGAATGCCCAACAGGATTCATTCTGAGAGTGTTCTGCGTAAGTGCTACAGCAGGGGAGGGGGGATGTTATTGTTTTGCTTGTTCGTTTTTCAGTTTGTTTGGATTTTTTGTTTTGGTTNAATAAAGGAAAACTTCCCACTGAAACACAGTAAAAACCATAGCTCTCAGGTTCTGGTTGCTGCATAGTTTGGGAATGGCTTAAAACTTAAAGCAACAATTTTCTAAAATGGGAAGATTATGGTAATACAGCCTGAGTCTCTCTAGACATTTTCTAGGCAAATTCTATGTGCTCTTTTTAAAGCAAAAGATTAGTTTTATAACATAAGGATTGTATTATCACTTTTCTCCAAGTAATACAGGTACAAGCTTGTTCCATTCTGGAAGGTTCCGTCACTAACTTATTGTCAGAAAGAGTCAGTTGCTACTGAAGAGTTATTTTCTTTGGAGAATGAGATATTAGCCATTTCCATAGAGACTTTTAAAATCTTTGTCATCTAGGCAATAGTAAATCTGCTGTTGCTTTAAAGGAATAGAAGTTGTCTGGGTTTACGGGGCTTATTTTTCCTTGGATATGGAAGGTTTGGGATTATTCCGCATTTCTCCAATAGTAGAAAACATATTGTAGGGCCTTTTTAGCTTTTCCCCCAAGACTCATGGCTTTATTTCATTTCACATACATCTCACAAGCATTACCACTTTGTGGTGGGTTTACACAGCAAGGTTTTGGTAGTGTGAGTGATACGCGGTTGTTCTTTCTGAGAAGCTGATCTGCCAGCGTCCCCTCTGTCTGATGAAGTCCACACAGTCCAAGGTGGACCGCAAAGCAGAGCAGTTGTTTTATGGTTCTGGCATCAATTCTGTTCCTTCTACTGGGAATAACCCAGAGTAACACATGGTCGCTGACAGTCAGAGGCTGTAACAGCTCTCAAACCCGCTAGAAGCGCCCACAGTGCAGTGGCTGTGGGAAAAGGATACGAAATAACCCTAAAAGGAACATAATAGCCAGGAGACAAGTGGCCATGCAGAAAAAAGTGAAACTGTTACACATGTAGCTTTGCTACTACATATCATTCAAAAAGTGCTACAAGTTTCACTGTTGATACATTTAGTTGTAATTAAACAATGGATACTTTTCATAGTTTTGACACATGGTGTCATTCTTGCTCTGTAAGATTATGGAAACTGCAAAGTCAAGGGCAAGAAGAACAGCTATTACAACCTTAAGGCCCAAAAATGCAAGATGTTTTAAAAAGAGAGATTTCAAGTGATTGCTGCCATTCTGTAACAGGCATAAACTCTTTTTCTGTTTGTTTTGTTTTTGTATAAAAACATGGTCTTCTCTGTTGCCATTTAAAAACAAATTATTAAAGCATTTGGTGCTGTTTTCAAAGCACTTATAAGAACACATCTGATTCCTTCAATTTGGGTTTCCGAAGCTATGTCAGAGGCAAATGCAAGGAGAGATTCAGGTAAAATCTTAATGCCTGTGGCTCCTGTTTTCAACTCCTCAAATTCAAGCTTATTGATGACTAAATTATGAGTAATACAAATATGTGTTTTCTTATTGACTTCAGGAAAAAAAATTATACCCTTATGTGATTTCACCTTAACTATTTTAGGGGCTCCAACAGAAAAGTGTGCTACTTGAAATCAGCCAAATATTCTATTTCTAATCTGTTACAGGTAATTTGTCTGTAAAAGTGTTATTAAGCCATAGAAAGCACTCACTTCAACTCTTTCAAAGTTTAGGAACCCTACTTAACAAACTCACTGGATGTGATGTGCGTGCATGCAGAGTTCATACCTTCTTTTCCACAAAGAGTTTTGAATTGTATTAGCTTTCAGATGAAAGGTAGGCAGGAGAATTAAGTGAGACGCTGTCAGTTTTTGTGAACAGCCCCCTAAATATCTGGTAATGAATGGCATCTCTCTGTGTCACTTACAAAGCTCTCCTCATTAACTCTGTAAGTCAGGCTGATGTTTCCAATAAGCACTTAGTTTTGCATTTTCTACCAGCATACATTTACTTACGAGAACTCCTAAACAAAGAAAACATACATAATTATTGGGATAGAGGTTTACAAGGTGGCTGACATTTGATAACCTGCTATATTTTCTTCTATTTTCCTTGCTAATGCTATGATTTACATCTCAGCATCCAAGTACATGCCCATTATAGGGAGAAAGCAAGCTGTACTTTTCTTAATTAACTGGTAGTCCTATAAACCTTCAGAGGCTGGTATTATTACAGTATTTTAGAGGAATACAAAAATAATTAGTGGCCAAGACAAGAATAGAAGAACTCAGCCCATGCAAAACTGGAAGTAAATCATGGAGCAATGTATTTTGCATCACCTGACCCTTCAAAACATTTGATGATAGGATGCCTCAGAGATGCCTGTGCACTTTGACAGAAGATTGTGAAGGAATTATGCTAGGAGGTAGGTAGCACTGTGTCCATATCAGACTCCCTCATACTGCAATGAATCCAGGTTGTCTTAAGAAATCCTTATACACAGCAATTTGATTTCCAGAAATGAGTACAAGTCAACCATGTCGAGTTCTGGCAGCTCCAGCTGATGACCAGCATTTCCCCTAGTGGAGTAAGAATCATCTGGCACACTTGCCTCACACATACCAGCAATCCACTATCTAATTTAGTGCTGAGTCATGCCAAGTGACACTCCTAAGGACAAGCTGGAAACAGGAACTCAGCCGTCAGCAACATCACTGCATCACTAGTGATGCATCAAATATTCTTCAGATGACTAATTAATAGCTATCATTTTCTTCTTCAGTAATGTATTTGGTGACGCACCGCAAGGTCCAGACAAATTCTGAAACCCTCGATCAGTCATACTGCTTAAATTGCACCTCAATACCCTGCAAGCACTGTGGAATTTTTATTTCCTCTAATGTTAATAGACACAAATTCATTATTATTTGTGAAAGAAGAGGTAGAAAGGTTTCAAAATCTCAAAAACTCTAAAAATAACTCCATTTATATGACTACCCTGAAGATCTCAAAAATCTTTGATGAGTTTTGATCTCCTTTCTTCTTTAAGAATATTCTCTATGATTTTACTGAAGATCAGCATTTAAAGGGGTCCTACTCCTGCATTATCCTCTGTTCAGTAAGTTCCTCAAAAAGAGACAAGAAAACCAAACCCCTGATATCCAGAACTCTTATGAGCTACAATAGCTTAATGCAGTTTCAAATATATCCTAATCAATCAAAATTAAACAAGAAAAATACAATTGTTCCTTTTACTCATGTTAGAAGTGTTTTCAGCAAACTCCTTTTCCTTTGCAAAGCTGCCATTTAGTAAGCTGACTCACAACCAGCACGTTAAATGGTGTTGCAGAAATTACTTCCACCAGTATATCCTTTAGCCACAGTTACAACTAAAGACAGAAGGCTTGCCAGAACCAAAAACTGTTTTCAGGCAGGCTGGACTAACACCAACCAGCCACCACGGCAACTGTGCTCACCCACAGCAAAGTTTCATCAGCTCTAGTACTAGCTTCAAACAGAGCATCAGGAGTGTGACATGAAGAGTTCAGAGGACTTTCCCTCTGCACAAACATCTTCGCAACATATCATCTATCTCTGTCAGTCTGCTCACTCCTGGTACAGACAAGTCGTGTCACCACTATGAGAAGAGAATTCTTCCCCTTATTTTCTCATTACACAACTCCTGTCAGTTTCATCACGTTTTCCTATCATTCCAGGATTTCCTCTCACCTTTCAACAAAGGATAAGGCCATTATAAATTTTTCCAAGTGGAAGAATATTTCCCATACATATGTCACTTTCAAAAGCCAAGTTCACTTTTGGTGACAGTCATGGTTTCCCCTTCAGAGAGACCCTTTCTGAAACTAAATCCAGACTATTATACTTATTAACTTCCTTCTTCCCACCCTCCTACGTGGTCATCTGCAGCATGTGCATGGGATATTCCTTGTTTACTCTGCTCTTGTTGACGTCAACTGGCAGGACAACAGACGTGACACTAAGTCAGATGTCATTGCCATCCTGTTGGCAGGACGTATCTGCCAGTGAAACAAGACCTTCAGATCCAGCACTTCTGAACACACCTGACACACAACCTCCTATTCTGCCACTGAATACCTCTTGGTGTTTTCCAGCTTCACAGGAGAGACATGGAGTTACCTATCTGCACCCAAAGCATCAAGTTTCAGGATTTCCTTCTTCCTTCTCCTTTCAGTATTCCAGTGTAAGGATAGGTAACAATCTCAGAGCTGAATTTCCTCACAGGGCATTTGAAAAATGTAGTTCGAGAATCAAGTTTTTTCCATGGTCATTACTGCAAATCAGGCAAAGCACCAAAGCAGATGACATAGTATATTGTCATAGGTTAATGTATATATATAGTGTCAGTTAAATGTGAAGAGCAAGAAGACAGTATAAGAGAAATCAAACCATGCTGAATCCTGTAAAGACAGTTACTGCAACTTCAGTTAAATTCTTTGTACAGCTTAATCAACACTGGAATAGAAACTGGAAAGGGAGTAGCTCTTTAAGCATCACTCCACTATGCAAGTCTTTTCATATCAGAGAGAAGTACATCAGATCCAGATGAGTATCTGAATTCTGAAAATTAAAAGAAAGCGTGAGACCAGTTATGAGAAATTCTAAAGTCTGCAGGATTTTTTCTTTACAAAACATTGTTAGCAACAAGGTCACAAATCTGTAATGCATACATGGTAAACAAGCATTAATTGTTCATGAACTGTATTGGTGATGGTATTTACATACTTATTTCTTTTTTGTGGAAAAAAACCCCAAAACAACAAAACCCCCCAAGCACAAGGGTAAGACCCCGTTTGGAAACTCAGTGACAGAATGTTGCGAGTTCTTCCTTCAGAAAACCATTACACCTGCTTTAGCTCTTCCTATCTGTATTTATTCTAGACTTCCAGGTAGATTTCCAGGCAGCAATAATACTTCCAACAGCCACATAATACTGATTTTCAAACAATTACACAAAGAGACTTTATTCCATAAAAATAGGAAGTTGTTACATGTATGAAATAAATAATTATGCTTATACATAGAATTTCTGAATATTTTCAAAGCAATTCCATTCCTAATACACAGAAATGTGTATTAATACAAATCCCCACACGCATCATCATACACAATGCCAATATTTTCATACAAGAACCTTAGATGTCAAATCAGGGCTTGGAGCAGTTTAAGGCAAGCATTGGTTTTCCCAATTTGATTGCATATAATCTCTTGTATAAACACAACCTTTTAGATCTCTGTAGTTTCAAAATTTATACTTTTAAATTGGTCTTCAAGCACATCAGAATCTTCACCACTGTCTGCACTACCGAAATTTGTATCAAAATCCAGCTCATCCTTCGATTTACTGCTTTCTTGGCCATTTTTAGAAGTCTCACTCTCAGGTCTGTCTTGTCCTTTATCAATCCTGTAGAAAGCAAAAGGGATTTTATCATCACCCACTTCTGGAATTAAAACAAGAATGGGATGGAGGATAGAATATCCTCCTGGCATTCCATCCCAATATAGAATGGAAGATGGCAGGAGGTGGGAAGATGGAGGAGAGGGGCAATAAAAGTCCCTAAAGTTACTTCACACTAAATAGGAAGGATATATAACACAGTAAAGTATGCATGAAAAACTACTGAGTACAGAAGAGACTGCAAAGAAAGAAAAATAAATATTTGAACAGCTCCACCAAGTAAGCAACTGCTGGACTGTTGTCATAAACTAGTGAATTAATGTTTTACATATCATGCTCAATAAAGAGAGAATGCTAGTAAAAAAAGCCCAAAGGCTGCTAAATATACTGCAGTAACAGTGCTTAATATCAGTCCTTGTTTAGTTCTTCTGTTCACTAGTAACATCAAGTGGCATCATCAAGTGGCAGACAAAATGCAAACAACAAAGTGGCTTGTGCATATTTTATGATGCTCTACACCAAGACCTGTTTTGAAGTGCTTTGTTGTTAAGGAGATACACAATTTACCTGTTGGTGTTAAAGTGTCTTATCCAAGTGGGACATAATTTGGCTCAGCCCCACTAACATCAATAAGCATTTCACGCCTAGTTTCATCTGAAGAAAGTGAAGAGAATGACCCCAATAACGTTTGGATTATTGAAAATATGACATTACATACAACAGCTTCCTGGCAGCTTCCAAACAGGGCTTATTACAAGGGGAACTATCAGCACAGGACTGAAATTATGCACTCTATGAACTACTTACGGAATTACTATTCCTTCTTGTTTCCCACACTTAGCACAAATTTCTAGTTTTCCAGCACATGGTCGACAAATAACATGGTAAGGATCTTTTACAGTCTTCTGGAGGCACTTCACACTGTGAAGAGAAAGAAAACATGACTAAAAAAATATTGTTGACACTTACTAAATATTCTGTGTTCAAATACAATGTACAAAAGAGGACAAACACTCCACAGAAGTGGAACAACACATTTTAGACCAGTTTCAAATGAAACAGTTGCTGTTTTATCAAGCAGCACTATCAAAATCATTGTGTTCACTCCTCTCCCTTAACTTATGTCAGGAAGAAGTACTTAAACAAGTACTGAAAAAGAAACATTAAATCAAGAATTTAATATTTAAGTTGGCGAAATAAACAATTCAGTACATTTCACTAGGTAGTTTTTACTTTAAAAGTTGCATAACTTCTGGTTTAATGATAAAAATAGCATATGGCATAAAAAAGTACATAGACTTCACAAATAAAAAGCTTTTCGTTCAAACACTGCAATGACTTCCTCTTGAACTTTTCCAAGTATAAACTGAGTCAGTGCTAGATTTCGTTTTCTGTGAACACAAGCCTTCACGGAACAGTACTCTCAATAAAACCAACCTAATAAGGTAGAGGGCTTGGGCTATTCTTTTTTCAAAATATGATAAAATTCTGTAGACTTAGCAGTTTCCAAAATTGTGTGGCTTAACATTCAGATGACATTTCTAAGGCCTTGTATATCTCAACAGTATAACCCAGAACAATATATCCAATGTAATGGTGCTCTCTTGAAAGTAATTTTCTTGGTTCTCACACGCTCAAAAGTTCTTCCCAGACATGTCATACTAAAACATCATGTCAAACAGGGGCTCTACCAATGCAAGGCAAATCTATATATTTTTTAAAAAATAGTTAAACTTCTAATAACTAAATACTCAAAATAGCTAAATACTCAAAATAGAAGTAAAGTAGGGAAAACTTGTGGTTATACTAACACTCATAATTTTAAAGATGTGAAAGAATTAAAAATAAGTGGAGGTACAGAGAAGTCCTCCATTTCCATCTTTTGCAATATAAAGAATTCTTTTTCTTTTTTTTTAATTGTCACATTTTTAATGTCTATTATGCTTCTACTAAATTTACCCTGAAGCTTCAGCTGTTGAAAATTTTCATAGCCTTGTCATTCCAGAACAGTGGGTTACCCAGCCATTGTACTGCTGGCCTAGAAATCATCACCTGTAAAGCTAGAATACTCTGAAGCACAACTTCCTTGTTCAAAAATACAAGGGAGAACATCACATATTCTGTTATACACTGCTGTTCTACAATGCACCTCTTCTACATCCAATGCTTCCCTGATTTACATGGGGGTTTTGCCTGCTTTCTTCCCTTTGGGAAAAAAAACCCAGGATGCCTCTAGTTATTTGAGGAAGAGTTAAAAAAGCACAAAACCCAACTTAATCTGTGGTGCACAGAACTGCAGAATGTTTATTTTTTATTCAGCAAGGCTTCTACCTAATGATTTATTTTTTACAGGAAAGGGTGAAACTGATTACTAATACCAAAATACAAGCTACTGTGACAAACCTGGCCATATTGTGCACCACAGCCCAGTGGTTTTTCTGAGGTCAGTTTCATTGCTGAAACACTGGCTGTGTCTGCTACCATAGGAGGTAAGAACCTCTGCAACTGAGCAAATAAGAAGGAAGCAGAGCGCATCTCCTTCAGAAAACTAAAATAATTTATATGTTTGTGATAAATTAAAATATTTATCATCTTTGTTATATGGTCATACAAAAACAAGTAACAAAGAACTCTATGTAAACAGTGGCAACATTTACTACTTAGGATTATAGTTTCTTACAGAAAAAGAGCAAACATGCTAAGAGGTAATGAAATGTGTGTATTGCAAACATTAGCAAAGTACAGAAGTCAAGAGATGTGAAACAAGACCTTATAAAACTGCTTTACAACAGGTTCAGGTTTGACTTTTTGTTCAGGAGATGGTCCTGTGAATTTTTTGTTCACTGATGGTCTTGGAAACTTACAGGTCCACAGTTCAACCAGTTTTAACAGCAAAGAGGGAAGCAGTTGCGCTTTTCCTCTGTGTCTTCTTTTCAAAAGTTTAAGATAAAAGACTAATGAATTAGGAAATTAACATTGCCTATAGGTTGTCATTGCAGACTCCACATTTGAAAAATGTTACATAATAGCAGCTTCTTCTTGTGAGTTTCCAAAGCCAGGGTATTTTCCAAAAGCTCACAAACTACATGACCAACAATTAACAAAAAGTATATTCACTCACCATTTTTTAGGTTTTGTCAGTAGCTTGTACTTTCTGAATTTTACTCGCCACTCCAAGATACCTTTGCAATGCTGACACACTCCATCATGAAGCTTAGCATTTATTTTCTGAATAAGAAAAAAAACCCCAAACATTGATGACTTCTTGCTGTAAAGAGTAAAATCTTACTTAGAAAGCATTTTTGCCTATCATATGGTTGATACAGTACTATAAATTTGTTTGCTTGATATCAAAATTAAGCCTTTCATATACATTTGTCTGGAAATTTTCTTCAATGGAAAGAGTACCTCGAGGTTAAAGACTAGATGATGATCATTATTATTATTATTATTAATTTTAATGTTCTTAAAAGTTGTACTTCTTTTTGTTATTTGATTAGTGTAGGTATTTTATCCTTTTCCTCTCAAGAAATTTTACAAAATGGATTTACGAAGAAATAAGCCCTGAAATACAGTTTTTGTCCAAAGAAGACAACTTACAAGACTTAGCATTTAACTTACTATTGCCCAAGTTATCACTATACTACATAGTTTAAATAGCCTCAGGATTTTTCCTCAGATAATAATAAAGTAGAATCCACACACAATTTGCAGTCAAATTATTCTCTCTCTAATCCTAGTCTTCCTTTATGAAAAACATTTTTGCTCCCTGCACTTAAGATAAAATCTTTAAAACAGCAATTTAAACCATGGTATATTTTCGAGACAATGAAAAATTTACCCTAATATGTCCTACAACATTTTGTGTGTTTAGCTCCCTCAGAAATATAAAATGTCAACTGGCCAGTAGTATTTGTACAAGAGAAGTTACTCTGCGATGGGAAACAGTACCAAACCACACTCTTACCTTAAATAACAAGCTATGTCCTTGTATGCTCAATCTAATTTTATTTCTTGTCTATTTAAGAATGTCAGCAATTATGTTTTCTATCACATGGGTGTTCATATTAATTCAGAAATTTAAAAATAGAAATTTCATGGTTAAAAAAGGCATATAATAAAAAATGTACTTTTTTAGAATAGTTTAAAAATGGCTACCATGTCAACATTGCATCAATAAAATGGTTTAAAATACATCTACTTCTTAGCATACCTAAAAGGTGTGATTCTGTATTAATCTGGATTACAATTTATGTTATTCTTTCACAAATAAACTGAAAAAAGAGTTATTCTAGGAATACAGCATTTTCTGAAGTAATTTCCTGGTTTTGTGACCCACAACAGTTTCTTACTACTCCACAAAGCTCTACTTCAATACATAAGACCAAAAATATCAAGCTAAGCTTAAAAATACAGTATCTTATTCTATTCCAAAAATGTATATGGCAGAGGAGATGCCATTCTCAAGTGAAACTATACTCTGGGATTTATGTTCCATTGTCTCCTTTTTTATTAAACTTACACATCCAGTATGAGCTTTCCTATGGTGTTGATAACTGAACGTGTGGCACTTTCTGGCTGTTTCAGTTAAAATAAAATTATTTTCTAAATGATCAAATACAGACTTGGCATATTAAGAAGTCAACCAAACAAGATTTTGCATACTGCTTGAATACTGAATACAGAAAGCCGTGGTTCTGATGCATTATGAATGTATTTTCCAAAAAAATAGAAACAATTGCTTAATGTGCAAAATTTCTGAGAGAATAAAATCATCACTAAGTTCTCAGCAGATATCTGGTAAAGAAAATCCAATATCTCAGAATTTAACATCTTGTAATTCAAGCCGCTCTAAGCAGTGTCCGTGTTCAGTCTTCCAAAATTCACGCAGTTCAAAGGCAAGCCTTGTTTTCAGCACTTGACCAGCACAAAGCTCCAGGCACTACAGCCCACATAAGCTTCCAACAACCTGGAAATCAGCCTGAACTTCCCGGTGCTCCCCCTCGCTCCCTTGACTTGCATGGATCGGTAATGCAGGAGGGCAGCAAGATACAAACACTGTAATTTGTTTTTCCGGGTAGGGATACATTTATTGTTACCAGCCATTTCTAGTTTGCTAAGGCAGAACCCAGTGAAGGACAAAAGACTGCAGTAGCTCAAGCGGAAGGTAGATGGTTGTCTTTCCAAAGAAGCAGTTAGCTTCCCGGATGAAAACGACATTGTTTCCCTCAACACACCCTGACAGGCTGGCGCTGGGGTCAGGAGCCATGCCACGGAGGGCTGCAGGGGCAGGCTCAGCAAAGCCTTAGGCACGTGGAATGCAAGAGCCTGTGCTCAGGACTGCACGCCCTTAAGAATTAAACAGAAACTACTTCAGAAATCTCTCATCTGAAGCAAATCCAAAGTTCACCAAACAGGCAGCATATTACAAGTTCTGCTAAATATTTGATATGGAACAAGGAAATATGCATAGATATTATTCATGCAGCTTTATAAAGCTCTTCCTCACACCAATACTCTTATTATCTGGTTCTAGAATACACAACAATCACACAGTGATGCATTCTACTTTTCTCCTTTTTCTTTTTCCAGTCAAACTGAAACACTGACCATCCCAAAAGCTGAAAATGCTAAAGATGAAGGGGCAGTACAGCAGGGCACAGGCAACCCAAGAGGCTCCCAGCATACACTGATGACAACTGCCTTCCCTAAGTGATAGAAAGCCAAAAAGGAGAAGTGCTGTCCTGAATTTCGTTTTCACCAACAAAGCGGTGAGATGCGAAGTGAATGTGAAGCTCAAGGGTGGCCTGGGCTGCAGTGATCCTGAAGCGGCAGATTTTAAGGTCCTTGGGGCAGTGAGGAGTGTGGGAAGGAGACCACTACCTTGGACTACAAGAAAGCAGACTTCGGCATCTTCAAGGATCTCCTTAATAGAGTGCCATGGGATAGAACCATGGAGGGAAGAGCAGCCCAAGAGGACTGTGTGATATCAAAGAGTTGTCTCCTTCAGGTTCAGGTGCAATGCATCCCTACAAAGAGAAAATCAAGAAAGAAATGCAATGGACAAGAAGCTCCTGGAGAAACTTAAACATGTAACTTACAGCGGGTGTAAGCAAGGAAAAGTAGTCTGGGAGGAATACACAGAAATTGTCCAAAGACCCAGGGAGAGGGTCAGGAAAGCTGAAGTACAGGCAGAAATAAATCTGGCAAAGGACATCAAGGGCAAGGAAAAAAGGGTTCTTTAGCTATCAAAGACAGATTTGGGAAAATATTGGTCCTTTCAGGAGGGATATACAGGATACGGAAGACCTGGTTATCCAGGACATGGAAAAGCATTTAGACAGTGGGATTGAGCGTACCCTCAGCAAGTTTGCCAATGGCACCACCCTGTGCGATGTGATCAACACACTGGAGGGAAGGGATGCCATACAGACGGACCTGGACAGGTTTGAGAGGTAAACCTGTACAAATCTCATGATGTTCAACAAGGCCAAGTGTAAGGACCTGCACCTGGGTTGTGGCAATACCAAACTTAAAGACAAGGTAGGTGGAGAACGGACAGAGAGTACTCTGAGGAAAAGGACTTTGTGGGTGTTGGTGGATGAGAAGCTCAACATGAGCTGACAGTGTGTGCCTGCAGCTCATAAATCCGGCCAGCAGGGTAAGGGAGGGGATTCTGCTCCTTCACATTGCTCTTGTGAGACACCACATAAACAATCAGCTCTGAGACTCCCAACACAAGAAAGACATGGACTTACGAGAACAAGTCCAAAGGAGGGCCACTAAGTAGATCACAGGACTAGAGCACCTCTCCTATGGAGGCAGATTGAGAGTTGTGGCTCTGCAGCCTGGAGAAGTGAAAGCTCTGGGGAGACTTTAGAGCTTTAGAGCTTTAGACTCCCGGTACCAGAAGGGAGCTACAAGAGAGCTGGAAAGGGACTTTTACAAGAGGATGTAGTCACAGGCCAAGGGGGAATGGCTCAAACTGAAGGACAGTAGGTTTAGATCACATCTTAGGAAAAAAATTCTTTACTGTGAG
>VXBB01014846.1:103537-129064 GCA_013399915.1 Illadopsis cleaveri
CGCCACGAACCGGGCGGGGAGCTGCTGGCCCCGGCCACCCTCCTGCCCTGTGTCGCAGGGCTCGGGGATCTGTGGCGGTGTCGTCTGCCTCGGGGGGCTGTGGGTGGTCTGTCCCGGCGCTCCCGTCTCCGTGGTCTCTTCTCGGACTCCTTTGTTGGAAACGGGCGCCCTGGCTTGTGACACGCCTGTTAAAGTCTGGCTTTTCGCGGCTCCGCACAGTGCCTTTGAGTCACTGCTGAGGACTTCGGAGGAGCCCTTTTCAGATGCGGACACCTGAGGAGTTAATTTAGTTCCCGCCAGCCTGGTTGAATTTATCCCTTCAGCTTCTGCTGTCGAGGGTGGGAGTGACGCTGACCTCAACATTGCTCTCAGGTATTGTTAATATAAAAATTTAAAGTATTTGGTCAGTAATTAACTAGGAAAGTTCGTGGCTGCGGAAACCGGAGTAGAACTACCTGAACGCCGAGCGGTGTTAAGGGCGGAGCTCTGTGCTGGTGGCCGGCCGGCCTGCGTGCTGGGACGCCGGGCTGGGGCGGCTGAGACACCGCGGGGATTCAGCGCCGGGCAGCCGGCGGATGGTTTTAGCAGGGCTGCTCCGGGGGGCAGCAGAGTCGTGCTCGGAGCTTGCAAGGCATTATGTAATCGACTTAATCCCGCAGTCGTGTATCTGGAACTTTTACAGGTTTAGTTTGTTCTTCGGGTGATAAAGAATGTCTGGATTTTTCAGTTAGTGTTTCCTGTATTCCCTTTCTTTTTTCAGCTCTGCCGTTAGTTTTTGATATATACAAAAGAGGGTAAGTAATGCCTCTCCATATAAGACAAGATAGCTAGAATTTATGAGACTAGCTGGGGTATTTATTTGTTTAGAATCAAATTAACCAAAGTAAAGTTCCATCAGGCTTCTCTGTTTTCATGTAGTATACTTTATCCTTTGAAAACTACCTTAAATAGTTACATCACAGTATTTCTTAGTATAGCTTTTTCATAATTGAATAGACTTCCTTTGTGTTGTTTTCTGGACTTACTATGTATTCTTTCTTAATATTTTATTTATATAGAGACATTTCATATCTTTCTTAATCCTTTTATGTGGTACTTAATCAGACACTAATGATTTCTTTCTCGCTGAACATTTTGTTGCTTTAACTGTTGGACTACTTAAAGGATGTTCATATCCTTCTGTTCCATTTTTAAAATTACACAGGTGTTGAAGTAAATATTGGCACTGGCTTGAACTCAAATGTAGTGGCTCGAACTCAGATTTTCATTGTGCTGTGCTCAGTGAAAATGTGAGGGAAAATACTTCAGATTTCTCATTTCAGCAGTATATAATGCAGAGTAAAGATTAAAAAAATAAAAACCAAACCAAAACAACAAACCCACAACCAAAATACACACAAATAGCAACCAAACAAAAAAAACCCCAACAATTTTAATATCTTGCCCGTTATGGTTCGTACAACACTTGAAGTTCCAAACCAACAGCTATATTTATGAGCTTGACTTTGTTCTTGTGAATAGTTCACATGAAATAGACAATTTAATTTAAATAAACAACTGAAATAATTTATTTTTAATGTAAATGCAAGATTTCTAGGTAAGTGTTTGCAAGGGTTTGGCTGCTTTTGAGACTAATATGTAGTGAAGTATTCAGAGATGTGAATAATAGGTTTCACTTTCTTGTTATTATGTACAGAGATAGGAGGACAGGAAAAATTGCTTATATGAAAAAACCACTTTTGTGTTATCCTAGGAACCACAAGATAAATACTTGAGGTGTTCTTTAAGATTGAATAGACATTTTCCTCCTTCTGTCAGCCTTTATGAGAAGGCTAATTGCCACAGAATGAATTTAAATCACTGCCTGTGGGCAGTTTTACATTTGTAATTTTATATGTTTGGTCTTTATTCATAAGAGAGTTAAAGAGATAAAATTGATAAAATGCTCTGGCTTTCCTTTTAAAAGCTATCCCAGAAGGGGTAGGTAATACAACTTGGGTCTGTTTTATTTCCTCGCCGCTATTGCTGCAATGGAAGTGTTGTCTCCAGTTTCTTTCACAGGATTTTCATATTTAATTACTATGCAAAATGCAGTATAATTTTAAAGTAGATGTATTTTTTTAATTGTATTCTTTGTGTTGTTAGTATATTTTACCAGGTGTAGGAGCTGTGTTTGCAGACCAGCACTGGCATTTTTATTATTACTGAAATGTCAAGTAGAAGGTGAGATAGCTGTGTTGTTGGGATGTGTTGATCTCAGGATCTGATGATGCTGTAACGAGCACAGAGATTTACATCATACGTGCTCAGAAGGTGTTAGACTACACCTCCGGTATTCACAACACGTCTTATTCAAATGAGTCCCATTAAAGTTATTCATCTGTACTTGTGGAACCATATGCTTAAAGTAATCTGGTCAGAGTTGGTTTTGCCTCAGCTTCGCTAAGAATACAGATAAAGCACACATTCAGCTTATTCACACTCTCATGTGAATACAATCCATCACAGTGAACGACAAACCAGTATAATAGAAACATTGTTTGCATTTAGTTGGAACTATTCTCCTGTGGAAGTTCAGTAGGTGTTTTGTGTCAAATTGGTTCAGTTAGTGACCTGCTGTTTTTCTTAGGTCTTCTGAGTGAAGAAAGTAGCATGTATTTGTTTTAAAGAAAAGAGTTGTTTTTAGCCATGATTTAGATGGAGAACAACTCTGGAATCAGAATGTTTTGTTTCAGTAGGCGTATTTTCCATTGGATTAAAAGATCAATATATAAAGCCTGCATTAGTCTAGGACAGGGGAGGAATAATACTTCATCTGTGGTCTTCAGCATGTCATTTGCCATATCTGGTGACAGCCCATTTTTAGCACATTTAAGCGATCTTGGGGGACAGTACCACCACATCAGCTGCTTCACTGTGGTTTATTGCAGTACTGCCCTGTGCATGAATCCCTCAGGCCAGTTTCCAGTCTTCTGAAATTACTTTGGCAAATAGCAAGTATTTTTGGCATGAGATCATATTTGTAGTATTGCTGGGCTGTTTATACATATAAATAATGTAAACTCTTGTTCTAATTCTTTCTGACAAGTGGATTTAGAAGAAATAAGAAATTCTGTAGCTATCATGGTATGCTGGTATAGAGTGCAATTTGCTATTCCTGGGCAGAACAAACTTTTTATATCTCGCTTTTGGAGGCACAAATTCTTTTAAATTTTTCACAAAAAATAATAATCATCTTTAGAATAAAGTATAATATCTAACTTCACCTTCGGCATTTGTGTAAAGGTGGGAGAACTCACTCGGAACTGATCCATTTAATAGTTTCTGATAGAAATATAAGTGGTTTTTAGTACTGCGTCATATAAGTACTTGAAAAAAAAAAAACATGTTGAGGCATCACAGGAGCTTCTCTGGACTGCAAAGGTGAACTCATTAAGTAGAAGTGAAAGAAGTTGCTTCTTTGGTGCTCATAACTATAGCAGAAGTAAAGAAGGAACAGATACACCCCTCCTCCCCCCAAAACAGGATTTGTATTTTGCATAAGACAATCCAAACCTCTTTCTAATACTTAGACTTCCTCTATAGACTCCTTCCACTTATCCTGACTTTTGGGTATAACTGAAACTTAATGTGCACATAATCTCATCTGATGGGGATGAGTTATTCCAAATTTGAATGACTAATTGTGCTAATACACAAGATTATTGTTACTTCAGCTGGCAGGAATATGGTCTTTTATTCAGGATCTTCTTTAAGAGCCTATCTACCTTCTTATAGGAGCTCATCTTATGGGAGCTGATTCCTGCCATATCCTCTAAACTGAGAGTGTTGATCTCCCATGTCTAAACATCTGTGGTTTTCCTCTGTTTTGAAGAAGACTAGAGACCTAGGGTGAAAAGTCTTAGCTGTGGCAGTCTTTTTTTTTTTTGTGTGTGCCCTCTTTTTCTGTAGTGTTCCAAGAATGCTCGTGCTGTTTGTCAGTCTGTCTCACCATGCCTGTTTTTGCTGCTCTAACAGTAGCCTCCATATAACATTGTTTGCAATATGCTTTCATACTGTACCACCAGGAAGAGACCATTCACACAACCAAAAATACAGGTAGTTGTTCCGTAATATATGTTAAGGTGTTTTTGCGGCACTGTCCTTGAAGCTTTTTTAAAAAGAAATTTCCGCATGAAAACTATGCTTCGTTACAAATTTAAGGACAAAATTTGAAATATCTAAATATTGTTAGTTGTCATAGTTAGCAGTAAGATTTTATTGTTGGATGACCCAAATACTTCTGGAACAGCATGGTACTGTAGACGGCTGAAATCTGCTTGTTTTGTAGCTTGAGTTAAAGCCAGTATGTGAAACTGTAAGCGTTTATGTTCACAGGAAACTGTCAGGAGATGAACTTGAGACCTGTAGATAGATTTGGTATGAAAAAGTTGTTTAAGTTAAGATGAAATGTCAGCTGCCTTAACACAGGGAAAGTAGTGTAAATGCTTATTGTTTGTGTGCTGGTTTCCAGCATGGTACTTGTCAAATTTCATTGCTCTTCTTATCTCTGAGAAAAAGTATTGCTGCAGCAAAGGATTTCCCCCTCCTCCTTTTCACCGCTCTAAATTAGGAGTACATAATGTCTACTTTAAGGGCAACTATATCTTTACCTGGCTTGCTTTAGCTATAGGTGTGTTTAGGGTTTTTTTTTCCTTCACCCTTCCCCACTGTTAAAACCAATGCTTTGAATTGGTACTATAGATTATGTTGCTTTAACAAGTATCTGTGATAGAGCATTTAGTTTGGGATGTGTTTCTTAAAGCAAAAAAACCCACCCAATTTTGTCAGCTATACAATCCCAATTCCTATGTTCAAAGAGCTAAGAATTTCTTTGAAGGTTTTCAAAACATTTAGGTTAGTAAGTATGAGGTGCAAAGATAAGTTTATGGCTACATTTTCGTGTACCAAAGCTCTACAGTGTTTGCTAAGCCAGAAGCATCATCTTGTTTTGTCGTCTAAGTTTTGACCTTCATGCACCCTTCATACTTCTGATAGTGCTTGCGGGAGCCCATACCTCATTACTACAATACACATTCTTTGTATTTAGGAAATGCTGTAGTGATTTTTAGCTGCAGAAATCTGCATAACCTTAGTATGCTGCAACTCTGCAACATATTTTAATTGTTCTTTATCACATATGTATTTTTCAATGAGAAGAACACTTTTCTTAATGTCTTAAGATAAGGAACTTAATTTCCTCCAAAGAAACTCCAAAATTCATGCTTGCTCTTTCCCTGGGTAATTGTATTTTACTTTTGATGTTGAGCAGGGCTTTAGAGTTATCACTCCTCTTTAATAATATACTCATTGTGAAGTAACTAATAATATCAAATTAAATGTTGTATGGTAATATAAATATATACCTAAGTCATTGTTTTGTTAAATGTTCAAAAGTTACGCATTATTTTCTAGAGACATTATGTTTACATTTTTTTAAGTTGGGGGTTTTTTTAATGTCGGGTTGTACCTGGAAACTGATACATTGTCTCTTCCCATTTCAGACTAGAAGATGAATAATCTTTCCTTTAGTGAACTGTGTTGCCTGTTCTGTTGTCCACCATGCCCAGGGAAAATTGCCTCCAAGCTGGCATTCTTACCTCCTGATCCCACATACACGCTGATGTGTGATGAGAGTGGGAGTCGCTGGACTTTACACCTCTCAGAGCGAGCAGACTGGCAATATTCTTCCAGAGAAAAAGATGCCATTGAGTGTTTCATGACTAGAACATGTAAAGGCAACAGGATTGCCTGTATGTTCGTACGTTGCTCACCTAACGCCAAGTACACTTTGCTCTTCTCACATGGAAATGCTGTTGACCTGGGTCAGATGAGCAGCTTTTATATAGGACTGGGTTCACGGATCAATTGCAACATATTCTCTTATGATTATTCTGGATATGGTGCAAGTTCTGGGAAGCCAACAGAGAAGAATCTGTATGCTGACATTGATGCTGCTTGGGTGGCTCTTAGAACAAGGTAAGACATTAGTTGCCATTTTTCTTTTACAGCATGCTTGTCAAATGGTTTTATTTCACGTGCATCAGTAGTTGAAACAGCAATGCTGTGATTTAGAATTAGTGGATTCATATCCAAGCTGTCTGGTGGTGCCTGGTCCTGGAGGCATTGTCAGTATTAAGCAGGATCGGTATGTATTACTTACGTGCTGGGAAAATCGAAATGGAATTAAATGTATTAAGCTGTGGTTTAGTCTTGAACCATTAGAACATCATCCTTATTGTCATAGTTTGGAATCTTCTCAACTGCAAAATTAAAAAGGTGGGAAAAATCCATAATGGTTGATATCCCAATTAACCCACTGTTGTGAAGTGGATGTGAGAAAATGCAGGTTTTTTCTTCAGATAATTTCCATCACATACCTTTTTTGTAAGAAGGGACAGAGTAAAAGCTGGTGCAAGAGAATTTGGTGAGACTCTATTTCTATATGGTGTTGAGATCACCTTTGTTTCAGAATTCTGACTAGCAGCTAGAGCATTTCCAAAGAAAGAAATCTTTTTGCTTTGTATAGAAAGCTATCTTCACAAAATATAATGTGTGGGAGAAGCTGTAATGGATCTGTGTAGATACCTTATGGTGGGAACAAAAAAAGGGAATTTGGAGCAGTGGTGTTAACTCAAGCAGAATAAAAATGGACAAGAAAAAAGTGCAAACAAAAAGATGTTATTTCAGCAATTTCTGTGTTCTAAGCCTCTGGTTTTTTGGGAGATAAAATAACAAGATGAAAAATTCTGAATGCATTCACTGATATAGGTGAGAATCCTGCACCAAATAAGTGCAGCTTCTCTAATGTGAGAGCAATTTTCTCCGTATTTTTTTCCATTTAGCTCAATATTCTTCTCATGTTACAAATACCCAGACTACAAAAACTATTTTTTAAAATAGTATGCTATCACAAGAGAAACTGCTCACCAAAAATCCCAGCACACTGTGTATTTTACACCAAAAAGGTATAAAAGCCTGAAGCGTGTTGTTATGGCTTAGTCTTCGCAACTTGAGCATCCTGTTTAATAGTTATAGTATCAGGGATATGACTTAGTGTGAGGGCATGCAGACTTTAAATCTTGGATCCTGGTAATTGTCACAGTGTGTTTAGAACTTCATCAATGTAATATGAATGGGCAGATTACCCCTTTTCAGTGTTTTAAGTACACCTTTAGTCTTGCATTCCTTTTACATTATAACAACAGCACGATACTTCTTTTCAAAGAAGAATATGTTATCCATGTATTAAATAGAGGAAAAGCTTATTATCATAAACCTCATTCAACCACAGCGAATAGGTTTTCAGCTTCATCTATTCAAAAACATGCATACTGGATTGCTAGATTAGCTTTTGGTGTTTATGTTTATTACGGTGGAAAGTTGAGCTATGACTGTTCCATAAGCCAAGAGCTGCAACAGACACACTGTTGACCATGCTTTGTAGCTGGTGGGTGATCTGGACCTTAGCTACTCAGTGAAATACCCAGTGGTTTGTGAACAATGTGGAAAACAGAATTATTTAAATGTAACAGAAAATGGAAGAGAACTAGATGGTGAAACATAATACTTTATGTCAATTTACAGGCTCTTTTTTATAAACTAATTTGTAATTATAGTCTCTTCTTCCTCATATCAAATGTCTGAATAGAAGACCTGCAAGGAAATGTGACTGCAATTTGAATCTCACCTCAATTCTTAAGCAATGAAGTGTACTTTCTCTAAACAGATATGATTGTTCATAATTGATAGGACAAGGCTAATGGCTTTAAACTGAAAGAGGGTAGCTTGAGATTAGATATAAGAAAGAAATTCTTTTCTGTAAGTGTGGTGAAGCACTGGAACAGATTACCCAGAGAAGTTGCCAAGAGAAGAACTGATTGCTCAGAGTAATTGTGGGCAGCTTCCCTATCCCTGGAAGTGTTCAAGGCCAGGTTGAATGGAACTTCCAGCAGACTGCTGTAGTGGAAAGTATCCCCTGCCCATGGCAGGGAAGGTGGAATTACAGGATCTTTAAAGGTCCTTTCCAACCCAAACTATTCTATGATTGTGATGTCCCATCTAAGTGTGCTCTTTCATGAGCAGATGTTGTTGGGGAGACCTCTAAATATATCTTATAAGATATTCTTATGTTTAAGAATGACTTGGTCTTAGTCCCTTTTTCTGTCTGCCTTTTTTTAAATTATTGTTTTACCTCCAGTAGGAATTAGGCAGTTCTGTAGAGCATATGAAGTTTACATTGGTCTGCCCAACTTGTGAATTTCACAGATGTGAACTGAATTTGGTCTACTGCTGAAAAAGAGGTTGATGTTGCCAGTTACACCCATAGTACTTAGAACAGCTTTCCAATTGGGCAACCTGGTCTCACCCATCTGAATGCTGGGTGTATCAGGGGGAAGTTCAGCACATGACTTTGGATATACAGCCTCACAATTTGATTATCCAGCTAATGTATTCTTTTGACCCCTGAGACAGTGCTCAGCTGCATTAAAATACTCAGTGAATATCTGGACCAGAATGGAGCCTTTGAGCATTTGCTGCAGCCTTGATTCACTTTCATAGCATAGCCCATTCTGTCAGTTTCACACTGGCACCATCTTTGACATTTATAACTAATTCTGCAAAAACAAATTAATTTGACAGATTATTTGCAGGATAAATATATAGCTATAAATAATGTATAACTGTAACTCCTTGGAAATTCTTGTTGATGAGATAAGAAAGGGACCCTAGGGTTTTAAACTGTGCTTCGCAGTTTGTGATGTGATGAAGAAAAGAATGGAGAAGTTACCTTTGGAGATTGACCACAGTTACCAATAGCTCCCTGCATTCCCTGTTCTGAAAAATGGAATCATAGAACCCAGCATTAAAAAGTATTTCTGGGGTAATTGAAATGCTGATGTGGGCTTCATTCTGCAGTCAGCAAAACCACTTGTGGTAAAGACTTGCTAGCATCTTAAGTTTTGCATCTTGGAAAGACAATTCCCATACTCATCTGTAAATCAGCACAGCTGTCCAGTGTGGACTGGACACCTGTGGTGACATAGTCTGGAACTTGTACTGAGGGTGATGATGATATTTTGTTGTGAATATTAATACTCTTGTGAATGAATACAAAAAAATGAATACAAAAAACTAGTTTGGCAGCCTATTAGAACAGGTAAACAGCAGATGTAGATCCTGAATTGTGTCCCTATTCTTTACCTTGAGTATGTTAATAGGAAGCAGTAGCTACCTATGTGGATGACAGCCATGAGAGAAGGTGGTGGTATGATTCACTGCCTTCATCAGGTTTGGAAAAGTTGTACATTGTTGCATATTCATGTGCAACATGAATATTGCTATGGGCCTATATGAAAGCTGCAAGTGAGGACATTCTTTTTCCAGCTGTCATAGCTACCAAGTGTTGAAATAGCAGGTGTCATTTTGGGATACGCCTATTTTCTGCTGCTCTGGTCTCTAAAGGCCTTTGATGACACCCTAGCAAGGGTGGAAAGGTTTAACTTGCCTCAGGCAAATGCAGGGCAAGTGGCGCTCCTTAGAAACCTCTGAAAATGTGCCAGAATTGCCTCATGACCAGATTTACCTGTAAGAAGCCAAACAGCCCTTTCATTGTTGCTTATCATGGACTGCATAATAATAGAAAAATTGAAGGGTAAATCTCACCATCAGATGATGTGTCAAAGTGGACAGAATGTCCATAAATTGAATAGTCAAGTATAGGAATAATACTGAATCTGTTCAGATGTTGGCCAAAAGTGTTCATTCGACAATTTACAAATTATTCTTTTTTTCATGCAGAAGGTGGGGGGGATGCTCAGCTAGAAGTTGAGGTACTATAACTTTGTATATTTGGAGAGAAATTGAGGTTTTGTTTAAATTGATAGGGAAAAGTAGCTCAATTATCATGGAAGAGAAATCTTGGCAATAGAACAAGTGTATTGGTAGCATTTTAAAGTTTAGCAAGGGCCTGTCATGAGAGAGGCAGAAAAGGGGCAGTTTGTTGATTACAATGTGGACAATGGACTTGCCTCTCATATAGCATAGTTCCTTTTTTCTTCTCCCAATGGAAAATACTGTATGCACAAGAAGGGGAATGTGCACATGAAGAACTGTATGCTCCAGAATTTTATTCATGCCCTGGAATGTTGATAGTTACAGGTGTGGATAATGTTCATGCCCTTCACGTTCTGCAACTTGCAGCTGTAATTTCGTGTGTTATGTGCATGATGACAAAAGGTTCTGAATGTGCTTTGAAAATTCCCTCAGGATGTTCCCCCTTGTTCCATGTGCCCCAGGTGCTGTGTTGGTTTTCTAAATGTATGTTGCAAGAGCTTCACAAACTGTAGCCTCTCTAGAGCATCTAGTGTAAGCCTAAAGATGTACTATGGAAAATTTACCCTTCTAAGCTTGATCTTATCAATACTTTACTTCACTATTGTAAAGCAATCGGGTCTTCTAGATTAAGAGCAGTAGTTCAGAAGTAAATATAAATTATTTTGTCTCCCTTATGTATATCCAGATCAAAACAGCAAGTATTTTTATTAAAAACCAACAACGAAGAAAGGAAACCTAAAGAAACAAAAAAACTCTGCCTACCTTGTCACAGCCAGACATACATTTTGTAGTTTGCTTATTGCACATCATGGTAATATGATACATATCCAGTGAAAATATAATGTCAATATCCAGTGTAAGTGATGTACATCCAATTAAAGTGTTCAAGGAAAGGTCAGACAGCACTTTGAGCAACTTGATTCAGTGAAATATTACCTCCCTATGGCAGGAGCCTGGACTATATCACATTCCGAGCTAGAGTGTTCTATGATTGTATGAAGAGAAAAAAAGAATGGAAGGGCAGAGAAAAGGTGAACTACCAGTAAGATAAGTGTTCAGTAAAATGCAGAAAAGATCTTGTTACAAAAACAGAAATATCAAGGAAATAATGGAAGGGTTTCTGTTAAATCACCTTAAGCTCATCACAAAGGGAAAAAAGAAGAATATTTCATTCCTGTTTAGTAGTTCTTTTCCTACCAGAAGCTGAAAAGATCAGGCCAGGAGTGTTTAGGGTTGCCTCTTTGACAGGACACCATCTATATCGGGTCAGCATATATAGGGCCGCAGAAAAGGATACTGGGTTCCTTAGTGTTACTTTGGGCCCTGGTTCCAGGCAGTGGGACATTTGGGACCATTACAACAACTTATCGGTGGCATGCTGTTTCCTGCCTGTTCCTGAACACAGGCAGCACAAAGGAGCACAAAAGCAGTTGCTCCACTACTCCCAGACAATATTTATTTAATTCCTTTCACTAACTGTTAAAACCTAATGAGGGGGAACACATTGCTGAAGCTGAAAATATGAAAGTGGTTCTTTTCTGTTTGACAACGGTTTAGCTTTGTCGTGACATTAACCTGTGCCTTTAGCATGGTGATGAGGCAGAAATTTGTGAGCACTCAGACACTTTGTGAGGGTGTCAGGAGGCTTAAGTGAACATAGGTTCTGTGTCAAAAACGCTCTTTAGATTCCATCTGCTTTCCAGGCTGGTAATCTTTAAGTGCGTGAACATAAAGGATGAATTGGGTGTTGAAAGGAGCTGGAATCTCAGTTGCTCTGGGAAAGCAAAAGATGTTGCAGTCAGCCTTTTAACTGCAGAAATTAACTATCAAGTTTTGTACCAGATTCTGCCCAGAATAACTTGTCCATGAGAAATAGTGCTTTCTCTGAGAAGGTACGTCTGTGCATACCTTCTTCTAAGGTTTTCTTCCAAGGTCCTTTTTGGTGATTATGGCTTAAAAAAAATGGCCAAACCTAAAAACACCCTCCATTACCTTCACCCTCACACTGAAGGTCTGTCTATGATGACACAAGTTATCTAAGATTACTTGAGTGGACAACAGTGTTTACATTAGTCCTCTTATCAACATAATGAGCTTTCAAAGGTAGCAACAGTCTTTACAGCATGTCTTTGACCTCTTGTAACCAGAGGAACTACTTGAAGCATATGGCTCTGTAAATGTCATGTTCCCCTTTCTCAGAATGGTCTGTACTTATAAGACACTGATTAAGAGAACAATGTTACTGCAGCTTTTTCTTTCGATCTGACACTCCTCCTTTGGGAGACCAGGTATGTAGTCATCTGATAATTTGACACAAAACTTCTTGGAGTTTAACAGGCTATGAGTCTATTAAAAGAAGTAAACAAATTTTATGAGTGGGGAACTTAATACCAATTACCTTTACAAAAATTTTTCTGTTTTATGTTGTAAAGTGATACTTTTGAGTGATAGCAACAGAGGGACAGTTGGGCTTTCTTTTTGCCAAACATTTCAGAAGCCTGTTATATTGGGCTTGCATGGCCATGCTTTTGTAGCAGGGGGCTGCAGGGGTGCGTTCTATGAGAAGCTGCCAGAGGCTTCCTCCATGTCTGGCAGAGCCAATCTCTGTTAGGTCCAAAGATGGATGTGCTGCTGGCCAAGGCTGGGCCAATTAGAAATGATGGTAGTGCTTCTGGGATGACATATTTAAGAAGAAGAGGGGGGAAAAAAAATCATTGCCCATTGTAATTTCAGCCAGAAAAGAGTGAAGTGAGAACATTTGGTGGGAACAGCCCTCCAGATGCCAGGGTCAGTGAGGAAGGAGGGGCAGGAGGTGCTCTGGGTGTTGGAGCTGAGATTTCGCTGCAGTCTGTGGTGCAGACCATGGTGCAGGCCTGTGCCCCTGCAGNTTGGAGACAGCCCATGGTGTAGACCTGCGCCCCTGCAGTCATGGAGGTCCATGGGGATGCAGAGATCCACCCACATCCCAGGGACGAGCCCCACACCAAAGCAGGGAATGCCTGAAGGGAGGCTGTGACCCCATGGGACACCTGTGGAGAGAGGAGTCCCCACTGGAGCAGCCTGTCCTTGAAGGACTGCATCCCATGGAAGAGTGACCCATGCTGTAGCAGTTTGAGGGGGACTGTTGCCTGTGGGACAGACTCACATCTGAGAAGTTCATGGAGAACTGTCTCCTGTGAGAGGGATGTGGTGAGCAGGGGAAGGAATCCTTGCCCTGTGCAGCGAGAGAAACAACATGTGATGAACTGACCGTAACCCCCATTCCCTGTCTCCCTGCACTGCTGTGTAGCCTATAGAGCTGGGAAGGGGAGGGTGTGGGGGGAAGGTGTTTATGAGGTCTGTTTTACTTCCCATTATCCTGCTCTGATTTTGTTAGTAATAAATTCAATTAATATCTCTACTTTTAGCTGGTTTTGCCCATGATGGTATTTGATGAGGGAATCTCTGCCCATGGGCTCTTTGTTAAATTTTCTCTCACCTGTCCAGCTGTGGAGCAGAGTGAGACAGCTGTTTTGGTGGGCACCTGGCACCCAGCCAGCGTCAGCCCACTAAACCTTTTCAAGATAAAAGGGAAGACTGGAATGAGTGGATGTAATCTCTGTTTTCCAAACTGCCTGGAGTTTGATATTTGTGAGGCAGGGGTTAACTGTTTAGGTTTTTATCCTCTTCAAGCTAGAATATTCAGAAGTCTACCACCACTTCTGGTTATTGACATCTTTATTTTAGTTTACAGACTGCAAAGCATTTCGTTTCTGGTAGGCACTGTGAGGCAATCTATTTGACTGGTAGAGTAAGGATTACTTTAATCCAGATATCGTAAATGCTTCTCTTGGCTTATTCTTTTGTAGCCATCATTTGTCTATCTTCAGGTTGAAGGAATTTGATCAAAAAATAAGAGAATAATGAGAGAGAGGAGAATATATGTTCCAAAATATACTTTTTAAGTTTTGTCCTAGGGTGACCCCTAAACCAGGACAGTTGTGCTTTAAATTCCTGTATAATGGCCTGTATCTTGTAAAACTCAACATTCCAGGAAACACAAGGTATTTGGCAAGGTTTATTTGAAAACTGTTTTATCATAATGTGCTATGCAAACTGCATGCCATACTAGTGATGCAATGTGTCAGGTATTAATGCAATTATTATTTTGTTCAGATTATGTGGGAAGAGGGGAAGGCTGTACTGTACATTCAGAGTGGACAAATGTGATGTGAATTGGGAGATGGATTGTAAAAGGATAGGTGCTAAGATGTTCTCAGAAGTTTCAGAAGAGATGCAGAAATAGTGAAGACCTTAGATTTGTTTTTTGTTTCAAAGCTTTAATTTATTGTATTTATGTGTGTTGGAATTTTCAGAAAGTCTTGTTAATGTTTGAAATTGCTTATTTGAGAACTGTCATGGGGTGAAGGGCCTGCTAGAAGTTCCAGGCTGATGATGAGTTTTAGAAGTCTTAATTTGATTATGATCTGATTGTGACCGGAAACTCTTTCTAGGAAACACTAATAGTAATTAAGTAGTCATGATGCAGCAAGATTCCTGTGTTGGGCAGAGTCTGCCTCTGTGCTAATACTTTAAAGGCTTTTACATTTCACTCTATCAGAACCCAATTTAAATAAAGAGGTGAATATTAAATATACAATGTTAGATGTGAACAGTGGGTTTTAACCCAAATTTAGCAAGTTATTGGCATGCCTAATGAATTCTGCTATTGATATGTAACATGTAAGTAATACTATAATCTTGAAATCTTTCTAGATACATATTTATTTATTAACTGTTTATTATATACTGATGCAACTTAGAGAACACTTTTTCTGGCTTATTAAGAAGTAGTTGTGGATTTGAGGGGAGCTGTTTGTTGGCTGGTGACTTCAGTGTCTCGGTACACATGAAACTCATTTTTTCCTAATGTTCCTGATGTTTTCAATCTCTTAAACTTTACTGATTTCAGTGTTTGGTTACCTATGCAGTTACTGACCCATGTTTATAAGATACTGGAGAATTTTTTTTGTTACTTCTGCTCCCCTGACTTTACTGGAGGTATGCAAAATATAGTAATTTGATAACTTCTTTGTGGGTATGGGTGTGGTTATATAGTGTTGACAGAATTTATGCATGCCTTTATTGTAGACAAGGTAACAGGTGTGCTTTCCTACACTTGGTTTTCATTCCTTTTAGAATTAAAGTGGCAAACATCAAACTTACTTCATGCTGTTCCACAGTGACATTAGGCTAGGCTGGTCTTACTTTAAAAGTTGAACAAGTTTTTATTAGTGCATAAGAGCAATGATTTGGGTTTGGGATTTTTGGATTAGTGTTGGGGCTTTGGGATTTTTCTGGAGGTGATGGGGAAGAGTTGGTTTGTTTGGTGCGTTTTGTGGGGTTTTGGGGAGGCTGGTTGTTGTTGTTTGGGGGCTTTTTGTATGTCGGGTTTGGTATTAATGCAATCTAGTATCCTTTCCTATTCAAAGTACTTCCTTTCCCAAGTTTAGATACACTGTTGCAGTCTGACCTGTGCCAAGAGTACCTAGTTAGTACGGGGCAATGGATCAGCAGCTCACTTGTGTTGCAGGCACTGTTCTTGGCCACATTACTGTTCTCCTTAGAGGCTTTTTCCCTGTAACCTGGGTAGCAATTGCTTTTTGTATTCACACGAATGCCGAAAAACATATTAAACTGACTTGTATAAGTGTTAACTAGATGTTTCTTTCGTTGGCCCCTGTTAATTGCGTCTTACTAGGAGGGAAGCTTTGACTTCAATTCTGTATTCCCTGTTGGGCTATCTTTCCCATGGATTAGGTTGATAAGAACAAGCTTCTTGGCTATTTACATGGAATGCTCGATATTACCGTAGTGATCACTGTCAGTGTGGGCATGCTTTAAGTCTCACTGAATTTATAAACAACGTTACCAACTTGCAGGTTTTATCAGGTATCATAAGAGTAAAGTTGAGGTAGTTTTTGCAGGCTTGATTATGCTTCATGTGATGATAACCAAAGACGTATTAAGGCCCTAATCAATTTTCTGTTGTTGTTCCATTGGAGATAATAGTAAAGACTTCTAACTAGTATACAAGCCACACTGCATTCACAAATCCATGTTTAAAAAATTAAATCATTATTTCAATATCATTCAGGCATAAGGAAAAAAAAATACTGCAAATAGAGAGTAAATAAATAATAGTGTGTTTTAGTCAGGAATGTCATAGAACAGACTTGCCTGTCCTTCTACCAGCTCCTGTTTCATAGTAGATACCCTTCTGAAAATTTTCATGTTCAGAAATGCCTTTTTTTGCCTTGCTCAGTAGGTTTTGTCTTTTTCACTCTATATGCCACTCTTAAAACATTTCTAATTTTTCTAGGTATGGAATTCGCCCTGAAAATGTGATTATATATGGCCAGAGTATAGGAACGGTACCATCTGTGGATCTTGCTGCTAGATATGAAAGTGCTGCTGTAATTCTTCATTCTCCACTGACCTCAGGAATGCGAGTAGCTTTTCCTGATACGAAGAAGACATACTGCTTTGATGCATTCCCAAAGTAAGTTGTAGGACTTTTTTTTTTATTTAGCAATCATTTTCTCTATTACAGAAGTTTTCAACTAGAGAAACAAGTAGTCTGCAAATTCTCTGAAACTTTTTTCAAAGGTTTAATAAAACAATTTCAGAAAAATCAGTGAATAACATCAAAGAGGAACATCTGATTGGAAGAAGTTTACAAAACTTTGTAAACCTCCTCTAAACACTTTGCATCTCTAATCATTTTAGTGAGTATCTGTAAGGAAGTAATTAATTTTCCTATATACAACATGTAAATCCCTAGTTCTAACAAGTAGTTCCATCCAGCGAATTGTTAGTCTGGATAACTGTGAACTAAGTCATTTGCAATATGTTTCTGTAAGATCCAAAAATTAAGCAGATCTTAACTGAAGAAAATTCCTGTCATGTATTTCATAACTGTGCCATTGTTTTCATAGATATAATCTTTTTCTTACAGCATTGACAAAATTTCTAAAATAACATCTCCTGTCTTAATAATCCATGGAACTGAAGATGAAGTAATTGACTTTTCACATGGCCTGGCATTATTTGAGCGTTGCCAGAGACCTGTAGAACCACTGTGGGTAGAAGGAGCAGGCCATAATGATGTGGAACTCTATGGACAGTACCTTGAAAGATTAAAACAATTTGTGTCACAGGAACTGTTGAACTTGTAACTTTCATTGTGTATTTACATTTTTTTTTTCATTTCACTGCAGTACTGCACACCTTGATAAACATGTAACTTAAAAACCTGAATGTTGTGTTTTCAAATCATCTTGGTTGCCTTCATTAAATGTCCAGGTAATGATTTGTCAACATAATTAATGAAGGTTTTAATGCCAGCATTATAAACTGGAATTACATGATCATGCAGTCAGACTTGGCAGTTCATATTTCTTTGTGTGAGGTTTTTTCTTCTTAGATGTTAAGAAAAAAAATCACAAGGAGTACTGTAAGAAAATTTAATTATATGAAACCAAACGCTGTAAAAGTGTTGCCAAGTGCTTTAGCATATCAAAAACAAGTTTATAAATATTTTTTAAACATCACAAAGTGTACTGTGACTTACTCTGTTGCACAGGTGTAATTAAAAAACAGACTTTTAAGCAGTTGTTCTGTAAAAATGTGATAGCCATGAAATTTGAGCAAGTACTAATGTATGTAATAAGAATAAACAGTCACTGGAAATTACTCCTACCCTGTTATAGGGAGAGGCAGGCAAAATATCTTTTCCAATATTTTCCGTTACTTTTGTGCTTAGTTTTCCTTTAGTTATTTTGTACTCATGTTGTCCCTTAGCTTTCAGGATAATAAAATGTACCCTCTCATGTTCTCAGGAGTTCTAATCTTGCCAAATAATGCCATAAATTATCATTGTTGTAATGCAAGTATCATCTACATGGTTGCTACTGAGGCCACAAAATACCTCTTTGAAACCAGTAAGACTTTTAAAACTAGAAGACTTCTTGAGCCATGTTTTAAACACTGATTTTCTAGAGCCACAATGTGTCATTAAGAAGAACCTTAAAATTTATCCAACATTGTAATAAAGAGTTTGCAACTTAACAGTTAACTGATCAAGCCTAATTTTGGATATTTAGTGTAAAAGCTTATAGTTTTTTGAGTATGGTGTGGAAATTTTACTAATCAGGCCTGGATGAGGTGGGAGGAGTGGCAGGAAGAGAATTTTGACATTTTTCTATTAACTCATCATGAAATAAACTTAAGTTGCCTTTCTCTTGAATGCATTTTGTATGAATAAAACTATGAAAAATAAACTTAATTATATGTAGCCTAATTGTAAACAAAATAATATTCCAACAATACACACTGTGCTTTTCAGGCCTTAGGTATTTTAATTGTTCTGCTTGTTTTTTGTGATTGAGACAATTGTATACTTAAATGTAGCTTTGAGTATTATGAAAACGGGTTAAGATATGTTGATTAATAGTAAACAATAGTCCACAAACTTGCAGTTCTTCCTTTTTTCTTTTTATTCAAAGAAATAGCAGTAGTTGCTTGCAGTATCAAAATACTTAGCAATGCCCCATTTATTCAAGAAAATCTGACATCTAAAGCAATAACCCATTGTTCTGAATTGCCAGCACAATTCTTTAACAGCAACTACTGTTCTGATCACCTCCCACCTCCATGCCTCACCTTACTACAATTTGCCAGTTCAACACACAGGCTTTCTGCTGCAAAGCTGCTTGTAAACTTTTTTTCTGTAGTGAATTCTACAATTTTCTTCTTTGAAATGGAAAGGAATTCTTGTATTTTGCACTTTGGTGAGTTAATTGAGTAGAAAGAAATTTGTTCTCAAGCAACTATATTCCTGTTTGATTTTTTGATCAAGGATGCTTCAGTGAGTTCTGGAATTCAGAGTATATTCAGGAACAACAACATTAGACTTAAAGATTTTCATCCTAGTCCAAGTCTTTTGGATATAGGTGTGTAACAGCTTTATTACAACAGATTTAATATATAGTTTGATTTCCTTTTTTTACTCCCTTCTAGCCACCATGTCTGATGGAAATCATTACCATTAAATGTTTAAGTTCTTTCTCTGTGATGATTGAAGCTTGTTTTGAGATTCACCTTCAGGAATTAACAAATAAAGAGTGTAGAAGTGCAATGTTAAGTGATATATATTGGTTGTAGTTTGATTGCCTGCCCGTTGCAGGCAAATGATCAACTGTCATCACAAGAACTATCTGATTATGCATGGGGATATTATGGCACCCTGTAATTGAAAAAGACAGAAAAGGTGTCATAGCTTTTTGTTTTGTTGCTTTTGTTTGTGTTTTGTTGAAGCAGAACAAAAGATCTCACTAACTGTTTTGTGTTCAGTATGTGCAGCTGTGCTGGATTGCACTGGTGAATAGAGATTCTGGTCTCCTTTGCACCATTTACTCATTGGAAATTACTGCCGGTTTGTGCTGATCTGTGTTTTATACCTGTATTTTTTCAGATGATTTGGATATGTGAAGGAATTGAAACGGGTTTTAGGCATAACCCTGCCTGTAGTGCAGATTGTATTATGGCAGCAAACTTGTTAGTGAAAGCAACTCTGAGCTGTTGTTACGATGTAGAAAACATTTGACATCCTGACTGTCTATCCTTATACCATCGTTTTGGTGAAATTGACAATAGGCTGTTGTTTCATGTTACAGATGCAATTGTGTGATGATAAATAAAGTTGATTCAGCATTCATTGAAAAGACAATGCCTGTATTTTAGGGAAAAAGAAAAGAGCAGTTTGTAAGCCTCCTGGTGTCACTCTGGTTTGTTTTTTTTTTTTTCTTTAAGAGATGTATTTGACAGTAAACTGTCTTTTTCAGTTCTAGAAACTTTGGCAAATCAGCTTTCATAGCAGCTCAATATATGTAAAATGTGTGATTACCTTCTAAAGGTGGGGTCTGTTTGGGACATGTTTTGCTTTTGCATTCGCAGCTCCATAAAACTTGCCTCTCTTTTCTTCCCACTTCTGGCAGCAAAGAATTCTAATGTATGTTCAGTTAGCTACTCTTATGGATTGATTTTAAACTTACTTTGCTTTTCAAGACTTTTTTTATAGGGGAAAAATATTGCATGTTTATTTTTGGGCTCCTTTAATTGGGTGACATTGGACAACAAGGTACCACTCATTTGGAATATTCCAGGTCTTACAGATACTAATTTTTCTCATTACCCTTTTAATATCTTGAAGTCAGAAAGAAGGAAAATAGTATGTAAGTAGGAGGCTGATTGGTTGAAAACTTTGCAGAAAAGGAATTGGGGACCCTGCAGGGACAGGCTGCACATGAGCCAGCAATGCACCCTTACACCAAAGGTGAGCAAGAGCATTCCAGGCCCAATAGGCAGAGATTTGCCAGCAGGTCATGGGAAGTGAGCCTACACCTCTTCTCTGCACTGTGAGTGCAGATGTGTGTGAAATGCTGGGTCTGACTCAGGACTTTTGCAAGAGGAAGATATGGATGTACTGGAGGAAGTCCTGTGCGGGGCCACAGCTATGAGTGAATGACTGCTGCATTGAGCACGGGCAGAGATGCTGAGAGAGCTGGGGCTATTCATCCAGGGTAAGAAAAGGTTCGGCAGGATATTAACTGTTGTGTGTGAATATCTGAGGGGAGGAGTGAAGAGAGCTGAACCTTCCCCTGTATTGCCCTCTGAGAGGCAAGGGTCAATGATGACACACTAAAAACCAGAAAATGTAATCTGAAATTAGAAAGCAACTCCTCTCCTTTTCTCCTTCTTTTCTCCTTCTTTTCTCCTTCTTTTCTCCTTCTTTTCTCCTTCTTTTCTCCTTCTTTTCTCCTCCTTTTCTCCTCCTTTTCTCCTCCTTTTCTCCTCCTTTTCTCCTCCTTTTCTCCTCCTTTTCTCCTCCTTTTCTCCTCCTTTTCTCCTCCTTTTCTCCTCCTTTTCTCCTCCTTTTCTCCTCCTTTTCTCCTCCTTTTCTCCTCCTTTTCTCCTCCTTTTCTCCTCCTTTTCTCCTCCTTTTCTCCTCCTTTTCTCCTCCTTTTCTCCTCCTTTTCTCCTCCTTTTCTCCTCCTTTTCTCCTCCTTTTCTCCTCCTTTTCTCCTCCTTTTCTCCTCCTTTTCTCCTCCTTTTCTCCTCCTTTTCTCCTCCTTTTCTCCTCCTTTTCTCCTCCTTTTCTCCTCCTTTTCTCCTCCTTTTCTCCTCCTTTTCTCCTCCTTTTCTCCTCCTTTTCTCCTCCTTTTCTCCTCCTTTTCTCCTCCTTTTCTCCTCCTTTTCTCCTCCTTTTCTCCTCCTTTTCTCCTCCTTTTCTCCTCCTTTTCTCCTCCTTTTCTCCTCCTTTTCTCCTCCTTTTCTCCTCCTTTTCTCCTCCTTTTCTCCTCCTTTTCTCCTCCTTTTCTCCTCCTTTTCTCCTCCTTTTCTCCTCCTTTTCTCCTCCTTTTCTCCTCCTTTTCTCCTCCTTTTCTCCTCCTTTTCTCCTCCTTTTCTCCTCCTTTTCTCCTCCTTTTCTCCTCCTTTTCTCCTCCTTTTCTCCTCCTTTTCTCCTCCTTTTCTCCTCCTTCTCCTTTCTCCGTTATACTGGGACTGACTGTGGAGTTCTCATCTTTACACATAATCAGAATTCAGCTGAACACAGCTTTAGGCAGCCTGCTGTAGCTGACCCTGCTCTGAGTGCCCAGGTAGATGATCTCAAGAGGCTCCTTTCAGCCTCTGTCTTTCTGTGTGCAGCAGCTCAGAAGTGGAGACTGTTTATTTAAAAGAATTGTCTTCAATTGATGTTCTCTACTTTTGATGCTTTATTTTAAAGCAACAGAAAGCAACAAAAGAGCCGTTTTTCTCTTAGTCCTGAGACCATCACTGTTTGATGCACTGCTGCTGAATCAAACTAATACCAATTTTTATACCACAGCCAGTGTCATCAAAGGTCACAGATTGCTCATGGGTACTACAAAAGGAAGGTTGAAAAGCTAGAAGCAAAGTATAAGCATGCTATCCTGAAAAGAGAAGTGCTTGAAAGATATCTTAAATACTGTCAAAGATGAAAATGTTGCATTCACAGCTACTATTAAGTTGTGAAATACGGTTGTTTTAGGTTATTTCAATAAAATTGGGTAATAAAGTTGGTTCTACTTCAGCTGATTAATGTTTGTAAAACAGAAATGAATTTTTTTTTGTTGTGGGGAAGTTTGTAATGAGCTAGTAACTGTGTGTCAGGCTTACTTACCATCACTTAAACAGTTCAGATAACTTTCATTATTAAAAGTTGATATGAAAACCTATTCAGCTTGAGTACTACCAAATTGAAATGTTAGCATGACACGACTTTAGAACTCTTGACATATGGAACTTTCTCAATTAAAGTGTCTTCTTTCTGTGCAAGGAAATAAAATCCTAGCAAATTTCTGGTAAAACAGCAAGGAAAATGTTTTAAGAAAGAGGACAATGTAAAATAAATGGTCTTAAAACCAGATTACTCTTCCAGTGAGGAAGGGCCAACCATTAGACATTATCTCAGCATTAACTTTTTCCCAGTGGCATTAGTAAGGTGTATTGTCTAATAATGTCTTTCAAAACAATGAGAAAACCTTGAAATGATCTTGTTGCGTAGAAGGTTTTGCAGTTGGTAAAGGAGTATGATTGGTAAACCATACAAATGGTTGTGATTTTGTTTCATTTTCAATTTTTTTTGCTTAAAGGGGGCAAATAGCTTTCTAACCTTCAATGAACACTGCAGAGAAGACATGAGAGACATTGATGAGACAGTCAATATACCTTCATATTAGGCTAGAAGCTGTGTGCACCTCAAATAGGTAACTGTGCCTTGTCTTCTAGAGCTTTTGGTGAAGGTAATGTGAATGTAATCAGGCTATCATAATGAGACATTTTTAATGTCCAAAGCCACGAAAGTTTTTGCCAGAAGTTTTCTTCTGGAGTCAGGTAAGTAGTGGATTGACTAAAAGTCTAAAACTTAACTATGCTGAAGATCCAAATGAATCTTAGGCTAGAACAGCATTTCAAGTAATTTGATCAGTAACTCATCTGGTAGCTCAAGGGCACACAGTGGCACTGCATCTCTTTCTCCAACACCTGAAGTATTACAAAGGTGCTTGGTTCGCAAAGTTGTCTGCTTTTAAAGGTCATATGATCTAAGTACACTTTAAATGTAAATGTATATTTATGTAAGTCGATGTAAGTCATTCTAAGGAGAGCAAAGAGTGTGTGGATAAAAATGATCAGCAGCTTTGCAAGAGCATTACTGATTTGGAGACACATGTGTGCATTCTGATTTATCCCCAAATATTTCTTAAAATAAGTTTGCCAGATCCATTTGGTAGATGCTGCACACTCTTCAAAACAGGAACAGAACTATCTGGTCTCTGGTTTAAAACAGCCTCCAAGGATGGTGCTGTTTTGTTACATTGATGGCAATGTTTTAATTCATTAGAAACACATTGCCAAAAGATTTGGGTGGTAAAATCTAAGTGGTGATGAGGCATTGCAGTTTTCAGACTTCTCAAAATGATACTAGTTAAATATATAGTTTACTTCTTTATTTTGTGTTTGACCAAGTGTATCATAGTGTGCGGCACAGAGAAAAGCAAAGTAGCGCATGGCTTATTATTAGAATTCGGTTTGTGTTGTAATATCATTTAAAGTTAGGAACAAGATTTAATAAAAAATTTCTTCTTTCAGAGATTTTGTGGACACTGAAGTGGTGAAACACAAACCACATGCTTGGAGCCAAAACAGGAGGGTAGACAAAAAATGCGGACTTGAAAAAAATGTATGAGTTCCTCTTCTGCTGTATTTGTAGAGCCCAGGACTGCCTCAGCTTGCTCGTCATAGCAGTTGTGAAATAGATACCCTGTCATTATGTTACTTAGGATTCCTAAACAAACAAAAAAAAATTGTATCTTGGTGGTTTAAGACAACTTGAAGGAGAACATTCTGGAATGAGCTGCCTCCCTTTATAGGTTCAACCAATCTCTTTCCACCAATAAGTGATGAATACAAGTAGATTTAAGGGAAAAGGTAAGTTTACTGACAACGGGGACAGCAACAGTCAAGAAGTAACAGCAAATATCCACCAGGTACAAAACTGCTAAACCTCCCGGACTCCACAGAACCGAGAGACCGACAATGCTGGGGAACAGTCCCCCTGGATGATGCTCCACAGCCGAGTTTGTGGTTCGAAAAAGGGAAATGTGGTGCAGGTCTTCCCCCACCATCCCCCTATGCTCTGCTTATCTCCAGCTGGAGCTCCGGCTGGTGTTCGCGGATCACAAGCTAGAAACTTGCGGAAGGACTCCTCCTTTCTCTTGGTAGGAGCAGTAAAGGCAAGGTGTCTGAGCTGGGGGTGACTCCTCCTAGTCTTCTCTCCTGGAGCGGGGATCGATGGATCTGGACCAGCTTGGTGGAGCGGGGCAGCCCCGCTTGGTTTGGCAGTATGTTTGGAATTCGCCTTAAAACTGCCTGCTACAGACTCTCCAAGACAAGAGAAAAATGCCGAACAAGAATCCCAAAAGGAAACGTCTCTGCCGGGGCAAAGACCAGGAAGTCAGCGTGCCAAAACCCACGAAGGGGAAGGGGGGGATGAGCTGCTTGTGAGAGCCGACTTTAAAAGCGCCCGGTAACATCCCCCCACCCCAGCTTCCCTGCTGTATGGTCAGAAAGAGACAGGAACAATTTTGGGCACAAATAGATATGAAATACAGCAACATTTTGGGTTAGCAACGACAATTTGCATTATCTAGAAGTTAGGATGTTATGTAGGCTTCATTTTATGTGTTTCTCTGTAGTCACAAAATCTTGAGGGTTCACTTTCAAGGAAAAGTTGAGATTCACTTGTCAGTAACTAGAGTTCTTCAGAGACATATGATGTCACAGGGCATGATAAAACCAAAAGGACTGGCAAATCGGAATGCAGTCCTGGAGGCAACTCCAGAAAAATGCAGGCAAAGTAAACTTTAAATTCAATCCATGGTCATTTCAGACTGCTGGTACAATGTGTTATCGCCCCACCCTATTTTTGCTTTCTAATGTAAGGAAATGGATTTTATGCAAGGCATTATTCATGCATTACAAACTCACACTGTGTTTTCCCATGCGTGTCTGATCTGTGGCATTCAGGCTTGCTTTCCACAGAAGTTTGCATCCAGATGGGTTTTTTACATAGTTCAGTACCTACTTCCAAGCAGCAAGTGATAGAAAAAGAGAAAATGGCCTCATATTGCACCAGGATGGGTGTGGATTGGGTATTAGCAAAATATTGTCACCAAAGAGACTATCAGAGATTTTAAGAGGCTGCTCAGGGAAGTGGCTGTGTCACCTTCCTGGGGAGTATTTAAAGGACAAGTAGACACAGCACTTGGGGACATGGATTAATGGGAGACCTACCAGTGATGTGTTAGTGATTGGACTTGTTAAAAGGCTTTTCCAGCTTTAACTATTTGATGAATTCTGTGGGGTGTAGCTATTTTAAAAAACAATCAGATATATAAAAAATAGCATTCATGTGTGAACAAAGCATTATTACTCACTTCTGATTATTGCTTTATCAGTGTTCAACAGCTGTTCTGAGTCAAATTGTCTCTGTGGCGTGTGAAGACGTGGACATAAGAATGTGTGTGT
>VXBB01014846.1:153256-217450 GCA_013399915.1 Illadopsis cleaveri
TGAAGATTGTCAAAATAAACCTTTAAATTTTTTTTTTTTTTTTTAATTTAAGGTGGTTTAGGCTGGGTTGGCTGATGTGACCAGTATGAGAAGTACCTGTTTGCTTGCTCATGCTGTAGGAAGGGGTGCATGTGCAATCTGGATTGTGTGGAGTTGTGCTACTCTTGCAAAAGAGCTATATGCAAATAGTACAGTCATCCAGTAGATGGGTGGCAGTGAAATATCTGAGATACTCCAGATATGTCGTGGGCTGAAGCATCTGAGATACTCTAGCCAAGTCTGTGCGTTGGAAGCTTCCCTCTTACTGGTGGGCTGGAAGCACATGCTTAAGTGTGGCTCTGACTAAAAGCTGTGTTGAATAATGGATTTAAAATCTTGCATAATACTCTGTTGTTAAAAGCTGACGTGCAAGAAGTTTGGGAATAGTGAGACAGGAGCATTTGTAAATGGCATGACGAATAACACATTTGTACAGATAGTATATAGTGTGAGAGCTTGATTGTTATTGAAAGCACTCTGAAGCAAGCTGCAAAGTAAAATATTGCACCGTTCTGTGTACCACAATACAACTGGAAAAATGGGAGGGAGGTATTCTTGTCTGGGACTGACCATCAGGAAGAGATGCCCAGATCATGAGTTCCTTTAGGAGACCACAGCATAGGAACAGGTCAAAGGGAAACATGGGAAAATTCAGGTGCATAGGAACTTCCAAGCAAATGTGGTTCAACCGTTTGGGTACTTTGTCCTTCATTTTACTCTGTAAATGCATTTGCAGAGTAAAATTTGTGCTGTATTTATGACACACAAACTGTATTCGTGCAGCCAAATAATTGCATTCTCTGGGGCATAACTGGCCATACAGACAATTACTGTACAAGCTTTTGTGTGGTGCTCTCTGAAGGCTTCCACAGAGTGGGAATGAACCAGCCAATAATTTGAATCAGATTATCAGTCTGTCTTTCAAAAGAGCTAGTAGCTGCTGTACAGGATAGAAGAGGTACTTTTTCAGCTAGAGAATTTCAAATAACACAGGAAGAGGAAAGGAAGTATTGCGATTGCTACTCCTGTTGTAATGGAAAATTATATGGTGAGTCTTTAGAATGTGCTGAGTATCTCCCTATTGGCTCAGTTTAATTATTTTTATTTTGTAATGGGTAAGACAGAAATTCTGCTGTCTCTTTCCCATCCATGCTTGGGGTGACCTATGTTTTCACTTGAGTGGGATAGTTGAAAACCTTCAATTGCCAAAATGAGGTTTGCCAAAAAAGCAGTATGCTTTGTACAACACAAAATATGCTTGAAATATGACACAAGTGTTTCCAATAACTGCTGTAATGAATGGTTTTTTAATTACTATTTCTTTAGAGGTCTGCCAGTACTTTAGGAGGCCTTGGTGGGACGAATTGTGGGAAAATTATTTTGTAAAACTATTTCAAGTCTTGCATAGCCAATCTGGATTCAGTTGATATAGCTGAGTAGTTGAAAAACTTTTTTAGCTGTTGATATTACTGTAGTAATTTCCTCAGTGTAACAGAAAAATTTCCTAACTGAAAAATTAACCAAGTTTAAGGAGTTGGGGTTTCAAAGCATTAAAAAAAAATCTCAATGCTGGATCAGATTTCTTAAAATGTTTAATTGAGAAGCTAGTCCAGCATTTGTTTAGCTAGACGTAAATACTGTCTTTGAAGTAGCTGAAAGGCTCCATCTCTACCCAGCTTTTAATACCACATCTAAAACACAGAAATTACTTTCACTGCTGAGAGATAAGTTGAGTGTAAAAGCACATCAGGTTAAAGCAAACTGTTCCACAGTGCACATAACAGGTTGAGCAGTTAAGTTTGAAAGCAGAGGATTAGGTTTGTCAAAGACAACAGAAAGAAGAATGCTGAAAATTAATTTGTTATAATGAGCAGGTGCCAGAAGCACTTCTGGAGGACTTGGAATAATTTTTGCAGTCTGGGATAGCTACTCTAGTTAATGTTTCAGTGCCTTCATTGTCCCTGTGCATAGATCTGGGGATGCATTGTCTCTCATGAAAGGGTAATCCAGCCTGTTCAATAGTAACACCTCTTTTTCCTTCAAACAGTGAAGTATCAGATTTTGGAGCATGTGGGACAAAAGGCTCTTTTGGTACTTCTCAGAATAAGATCACAGTTGTCACGTTTCTCCTTCATCAGCGTGCCTGACACTTCAGAGTATGGCTCAGACTTCCCTTTGTTAATGGAAGAGAAAGAGGATCTTTATACTCTTCCATTATCAGTAGTTTTTATTTTTCCTACACTTATCTGTTTAATGCACATGACTTATGCCTAAATCCCCTTCAGGATTTAGTTTCAAAAGTTAGGTTTCAGTTGACTGAAACTTGAGCATCCTTCTCAAAAGATTTCATCTATAAGAAATATTAACTGTAATGAGGGGAAAAAAAAATTATGCCGGCTTTGTGAATACTCTGTACAACACTGTTGACTGAAAAAACAGAGAAAACAGACAAATGCAGGTTTGTCTCTTAAACTAGACAAGCGTGGTGAGTTAGAACTGCTGCTGAGGATGGACCAGGCAGTGATGGCACTGGTACATTTTCCTCTTGGTGTGCTTCAGAAGGAAGATGGAAACAATACTAGTAACTGAAATAAAAGCAGCACTCACTTCTGTGCGATAGGTACAGAGATCTGGAACAGTCATGTTGCTTCCAGGCTTTGTGTCCAAATCCAGTCATCTCAGCAGAGAAAAATCACAAGGTCTGCTGATTAACATGTAGATGACTTTCTTACAGAACCATTCCTGATGCACCTTTACTTGCAATTGAATCTTGCTGTGAGTAAATTAGGAGTTTGCTGGCTCAATACACCTCACTTATTAGAAGTGTTGACTAAGTTGCATCAGCATGACTAGAAATAAAATAGTATTTGGTATTTTAATTTAAAGAGCTTTTAGGGTTTCCAGTGTAGAAGGCAGACTTGTTTTTTTCAGCTTCTTTTCCATAAGGGAAAGTGAGGAGTTCAGCTTCTGTGTGCAGAAAAAATACGTTTAGACATTCTTTGCATAACTGTGGAGAAGCAGGGGTTGCTAGCCTTCTCATTGTTCGTCTGATTTGTTAATCTCATAATACAAATTAACCATGAAAATACTCTGTGGAAAATACCCACTGGAACTGTGAAGAAATCTGTGCTGTTCCCACATCACATGCTTTTGAGTTTAATTTTGTTGACGATGCATATGCTATTGTTCCATGCCGTTATACCATGGCAAGTGACCAGTAGCAACTGAGTAACAGATACTTTGTAAATAGTCACAGCTTCAATGTCTGTTCTTGACACATGTGGCTTAAAATTGCCTTTTGTTGTTGTTTCTTTTTTTGTTTTGTGCATTTTGATCTGTGTTCTGAAAGCCTGTCTCTTGTTTTTTGTCCTGTGTGTGTGTGTTCCAGTGACTTTATAACATGCAAGGCGCTGATACCAGGGGGAGCTCCCCTGCATTCCTCCGTCCCCAGAACGGGAGCAGTCACAGGTCTTCGGGCTACGTCCCAGGGAGGATTGCTCCTCTCCGTCCCCCGCCGCCTTCGCAGGGCCACGCTGCAGCGGAATTTACCTCGGCCAGACAAGAAGCCCAGACAAGACTCCCGTCCTTGCCAGTGGAGCAGCACCGCCGACAGGCGGAAGCCAGCAGGCATAAAAATACTCTCATTTGCTCTGCCATTTCTAGCCTTTCACTTTTTGTTGCACTGGGAATTTTTCTGGGAATAGCTTCAAAATATGCTCCAGATGGTAAGTTCATTAAGGAAATCATCCTAGAAGTTATGCTACCTGTGAACATGACTCAATAATTCAGCATCAGGATTAATGTTGAAAGTTAATAAGGACACTCACTGTGATTTTAAGATCAAAGGAGGCAGAGATTAGGGGAAAAGATCCGCTCCTTTTTTTGTTATCAGTGTTGATTTTATTGCGTATGGTTTGATTTACTTACATGAAACAGAAAGGCATAGCAGTAAATAAGTATTACTGGTGAGGGGAGAAAGAGGCATGACTACTTTGTAAGCATAATTATGTTTATCTGCAGAAGCTGTCTCATAGGTTCATAAATTGTAGACGAACCTAAATCCTATCTGTTTCAGCAGTAACTAAGTAAAATACGTTAAAGTAAAATAATTTAAAAATCTTTGAAAACGTATCCTAGTAGTATGCATTTGTTTTGTTTATATGCAAATTGGGCTGGGACCTTTTTTGTTCTATTGGCCCTGATTTTTTGTTTTCAGTTCATTTTAAAAAACTGAGCAACTTTTTTGGAATTTGGAGAATCTCTGAAATGTGTCAGTGGTTGTAAAGCATCAACAGGTGATGTGATCACAAAGTGTACATCCCTCTAGCCAGTTACTCCTAGAAGATGCTATGAGGTGCAGTTGCTAAATATTGGTAGTACAGTTTGGAGTGTGGGTTGTTTTGGTGAGTTTGTTTGGAGTTTTTGGCTGTTTTTAAGGCAGTAGTCAGGTTTCTAAAAGCTAAACAGGATTTTGAATTGAAACTGTTGGCTACTGTAGTAACAAACTTCTCAGTGGCTTTTGACATAGTAATTAAAAAGATGCTGTTTCCGAAGTCGGTGCAACACAGGCTGAACAAATCAGATAACCTAATGATGATTTCAGATGACAGTACAAAATAAATGCACGTGTCCAACTGAAGTGCTCTTGGTGGTGGCTTGTTGCGATACCTCCTTGGGTGAAGTTACTGAGCTTTCCTAATAATTATGAAGGAAAATAACAAAATCTTAGGGACAAGTAAATGGAAGATTATTCCTCTGTTATGATACAGATTACTGATAATGGGTACATATGTAGTAAGTACTTTTGTTACAGACAAATTCCAGAGGAGACTGGAGAGTGACTTACCCAGTTAACACTCTGTAATACCTTGGGGTGCAGCCAGGCTCTTCTTGGTGCTGTTGTGCAATAAGACAAGAGTGAATAAGAAGCTCCACCTTAATATGAGGAGGAACTTTTTTACTCTGTGAGTGACCATGCACTGGAACAGATTGCCCAGAGGGGCTGTGGAGTATCCTTCACTAGAGATAACTCCGCAACTGTCTGGACACAATTCTATGCAATGTGCTCTGAGATGAGCCTGCTTAAGCAGGGAGGCTGGACCAAATGTACCGCTTCCAGCTGTGTTTATTCTGTGATACTGTGAAACTCGTGACAAAAGAGAAAGTCCTACAGGCACTAAGGAAAGCCTGGCTGATGTTTAATCTTGCAGTATGGTTGTCGCAGAAACTCCCCAAAAGTTCCTCAACAGGTTGAAATGTTAATGTGTATTAACATGTGCATAATAGCTCTGACCAAAGCACGTGTGGTACTGCAGCAGAAAACACCAGTTCCAGTTAGGAGTGCTTTTCTTCAGGGCTAGTTGGAAATCCATACTGTCAGAGCTTTTAATGGCTGTTTAAAAGGCAGTGGAAGAAATGTGACACTTGGTAGTAAATGCACTTAAATTCTAAACCTCCACCATACTTTCCCCGAAAGGAAGATGCTGCTTGTCAGCATTTCTGTTCCTGCTTGTCAGCTGGTTTCTTTTTCCTTCTTGCTTATGTACTCCTGACATCCACTCCTGACTCATCTAAGGAGTCCTGAACACTGGAGATCAGGGAGAGCAGTGGAAATGCAATTTGCTTCCCCATTTCCCCAGGCTTCTGATGTGGGGTCAGAATGACAAGCTGAGTAGACAGGGAAAAGTTCTTCGCTCTTGCAGCTTTCAGCTGGACCTTGCCCAGGGTAAACAGGATCCTCAGAAAATTTAGCTGCCAAATTCTAATAAACTTCTGCTGAGCATAATATAACACTGATAACTTTTCCAGACCGTGGTGTCTAAACAAGTGGAAAGTAACTATATGTCTTCAGGACTGTTCCCTGCCTATCTTTTTCTCCTGTCAAATTTCATGTCTTTGCTCCATTAAAGGTTCTAGCACTGGGGTCTTTTTTGGTCAGTATACTGTTTTGGGGGTGGGATGGTGTACTTTTCCTCCACCACTTGCAGAAATTTTACTTCTCCCCCCAGCTCTGATAGAAGTCACTAAATCTGAAGGAACGCTGACCCATTTTTACTGAAATGTTTTGAAGCAGAGGCTTGACTTGAAAAATTCTCAACATGAGTGGCTAAATTTGGCAAAGTCATCACTGCCTAACAGTTTCTGGTCTGTACTTCTGTTTTTATTTAACTTTTACTCTAAAAGCAGTAACTGTTATCTGTAAAATCTACTTGTTATTTTGGAGATAACATATGGTGAAGTTCTAAATATTTGATGTTTTCATGCAGCCCACCGCAACTGCTAAGGGAGAATTTCAAAATACTTTTTTGCTAAACACATCTGATCTGCTTGCCAAAATGTTGACCCACTGTGCCCAAAATCATGTTTGCATTATAGGAGTGCCTGTTTCTGATGGCTTGCTGGATTGTAATGTACAATAGATTTTAAAATTATAATTTTTTTTTAGTTACTGTTTTATACGTCTTCTTTCTGATTCAACAGAAAAATATATGGTCACTGGATTTACTCTTTTGTGAATCACACTGAGCAGAAGTCATCAGGTTGCTGACTCATGGTTTCCTCACACTGCCCTTTGCTACCAGCCAGGAAATAAGTGTTTCTTCACAGTGCTTGTGTGTGTGGTGTCTGGGGAAAAGGGATTAGGGACTCTGCATGAGTCAGGCACTAGAATTGCCTTTATCTGGTGAGTGCTCAGCAATCTTGCTGACTGCAGTTCTCCTTGCATTTCAGCTTTCCCTCGTGTTGAATTACATTTTCTAAAAGCTGTCTTCATAGGATCCTCACAAAAGATTTTATTTTGTTTTTATTTTCATAATACTACTTGTATCACTTTTGCCCTTTCTGCAGTTTGCTAATTTTTCCCCACTGGTAGTCAAATCTTGGTTTATGTGGCTTTCCTGAGTTGGGAGGGATTTGAAATGTGGAGAGTTAAAACCAAAAGAAAAACATTTCTGTTAGCAAAACTAAGGATGGCTTGTATTAAACTTGTGGATAGGTTTTGGTTTCTTTAGATAGTGCAAGAGTGGACTGTTTCTGATAGCTTTTTGCCTCCAAAGCAGCACTTCAGAAGTGTGGGTGTATTTCTTCAGAAGACAGGATGTGAAAGGCTATTTGGGCTGTTAACCTCAGTTGGCCCGCTAACATGTTTATTTTGGCAACTTTTTTATTGTCTTTTGCATACAAAAAATGTTTTTAATATTTAATTTTTTAGTATTTATTTTGAATTTTGGTAAGATAATCAAGAAATATATTGAACCATTTTTATGGCATGTCTGTTCTTCCACATCACTCAGAGGCTTAATATGCTAAAGAGATGTGTGGTATAAATACTACATTGCTGTATCTTTGTCTGAAATCATACAAGTCTTTCACTTCTTGCTATTGCCACACCTTCTCTGGCCATGTAGCTCAGTTTATAGCCTGTGAAGTGCCACGGCTTTCAGCAAGGGCTGCGTATGTCTCTGCTCTTGTGCAGTTTTAAGCTGCCTTCCTAATGGATACAAATGTTTAAGTTAGAGCCAAATGTCTCATCTCCCTGGAAACTGCCCTAGCTAGTTAGTTTTTATACTAAATATGTTGAGGGTGTCTTGTCCCTCCTGAAAATTTCCATGGAAAGAATGATTTGAATGCTTAAAAGTAAGAAGGGCTCAGCCTTTCTGACAGAGTTGAGACTTTGAGGAGGTGAGATACTTAGATGCTTTACAACCATGTTAGCCTAGTTAGCTGGGCTAAGGCTTCCAATGCTCTTTGTCTGACTGCATTCTGCTTGTCTCTTCTGATCTACTACAGGTGATCTAGCATATAAGAGAAAAATCAGATGAGATTCAGAAGTATCTATGGTAGAAAATGTGTGGTCAATAGTAGTTTTAATTCAGTAAAATAATGCCTTCCTACCCATGAGACTTTAGCTATTTTTCAGGTGTCTTTTTGGCTATTCAAATACAATGACTGCAGTATTGAAAGCACAGAAGGATGTGGGAGTCCTTTGTGGGTGACTGACCCTTTCTTACTTGTGTTCATCCTAATGCCATCTTGATTGATGTGATGATGCTTGTTTTTTAAGAGTTGAATTTCACATTGTATTGCAGAGAATTGTCCTGATCAGAATCCTCGCCTTAAAAACTGGAGCCCTGGGAAAGATCCTGAAAAACGAGTTATTATCAAAAAAGGGGATTTGTTTCGTCTGAACTCGGATGCTACAGTACACTCTATAGTTATACAGGATGGAGGTATGAGATAGCAAGATGAACATCTTGCTTCAGTGTCCTGCATTTTTTTTACTTCTATGATTGCATAAAAGTATGTCGAAACTTTATCCTGCAGCCTGTTGACCAGTTCTCATGCTCTTTTACTTTTCAGCCTGCTGCCAGGTCAGGTATATCATTCAAAAGATGAATTCTCTATGATGATGCTCTAGTATCTTTTCAGTGCAGCATTGATGTAGTTTCCTGTGCAACATTAGAAAACAAGGTTGTTTAGTAGCCTTTGTGGCACTAAACCTGTTTGTCCTCCAATGGTAACTGTTGTATATTAGTAATCCTAACAAACAAGCAGAAAAAAGAAAATTCTTTTTTCTAAGCAAATTCTTAGAAAGATAAATCACAATTGGCAGCAGTTACTTTCCCAAATATTCTTAAATATATGTAAGAACATAATAGCTTAATTCATGGGTGGGAAAAATAAATAAATAAAATAAATTTAAAATAAATGTAATTTTTCTGTTGTTCTTACTGCAGAACTTGGTTCAGTCTCTCTGAATTTTCCTTTGATGTACAGAAATACTTTTTTTCCCTTTAGGTTTACTTGTTTTTGGTGATGATAAAGAAGGTTCTAAAAATATTACTTTGAGAACTCGATTTATCCTGATAAAGGATGGTGGAATGCTTCATGTTGGAGCAGAGAAATGCCGCTATAAGTCCAAAGCAACTATTATTTTGTATGGGAAGTCAAACGAAGGTGCTGATGTGCCAGAATTTGGCAAAAAATTTATTGGCGTGGGCCCTGAAGGGACACTGGAGTTGCACGGGCACCAGAAGGTATCATGGACTCTTCTGTCAAAGACTATACATTTCTCAGGGCTGGCCTATGGTCATTATACATTTAAAAAGAATTTTTCCCGAGGACTAAATGTTAGAGTGATTGATCAGGATACAGCAGAGGTTTTGGAAGTGCTGAAGTTTGATACTCATGAATTTGCAGAGGAAAGCTTAAAGCTCCAGAACTTACTGAAAAATGGGCATCCTGGTCGCATTATTGCTATTGCTGTAGGAGATTCAGCTGCTAAAAATCTTTTGGAGGAAACCAGAGTGACTATTCAAAATCTTCTGGGAAGTAAGTTTGTTAGAGGATTAAGTTACAGGTAAGTAATTTATTTTCCATTTTGTGCTGAGTAAAGATGACATGCAGATTCTTCTGTGGGGGATTTGTTAAACTTTGATAGTTCATAAAGTTTTCAGAGAATTCTTGGTGTTGTTCATAGTGCTGCACTAATAGTATTCAGTTAGCAGTACAGTGCAGAGACTGGTATCTGTGTGAAAGACTTTTTTACTTACTTGTAATTGCTTGCTTTCACTGTACTTTCTAGAACTTAAACTAAGACATAGATAGATAACAGTGGCTAGGTGCTTTAATTTGTATGAATTTAGGAGACCAAAGAGGGGAACTAAATGATCTATAAGGTTCCTTCCAACCCAAAACATTGTTTCTAAGGGATACTAATCCCAGGTATCAAACATCTTATTCATATTCCTGCACTGTTGACATAAAAGTACATTACGTCTCCATTGAGTTCTCAAGGACCTGACCTGTAAAATTGTGATTGAAATGCAGTTACAAGGTATTTCTATATCTTTTGGCCACTCTTTTTAGTTGGTCAGGATTTGTATGGTGAGACAGTAGAAGAGGTATAATAGGAGTTACTAAAGCAGGAAACTTAACACTGCTTTTCAATGTTCTTCTTTTAGTTGTTGCATATGGCTTTTTGCAGTGCATGTTCTGAACTTGGCTTTGTGCAGCAGAGCGTTGTCCAAATTACTCTGGGCAATGCAAGGAATTGTGCCCAGGTGGCCGATAAGGTCCTGGCTAATATCAGCAAATATGTGGCCAGCAGGACCAGGGCAGTGCTGTACTGGGCACTGGTGAGGCCACACCTTGAGTCTTGTGTCCAGTTCTGGGCCCTTTACTACAATAAAGACTGATGTGCTGGAGTGTGTCCAGAGAAGAGCAACAGAGCTTGAGGAAGGGTCTGGAATGTAAGTCATATGAAGAGCTGCTGAGGGAGCTGGGAATGTTTAGCCTGAACTGAAGGAAGTTCAGAGGGACCTCATTGCTCTCCATGAGCCAGGTGGGGGTCAGCCTCTTCTCCTAAGCAACCAGTGACAGAAAAAGAGGATGTAACTTCAAGCTACATCAAGGGAGGCTTACAGTTGAACATAGGAGGAATTTCTGAATGGAAAGGAATATTAAGCATTGAACAGGCTGTCCAAGGGAGATGATGGAGTTCTGTGATTCTGTGTTGGCAATACAAGTGAAAAGTATACCCAGTCTCCTAACTGCCTATTGTTCTATTGTTCTGCGTCTACTGGGATGGTGTTATATAACTTCTTTGTATTGTCCAGTGTTTTCCAGGAAATTGGTCATTTGGTTTTTCCGTTCTATTCTTATCCCTCACTATCCCCTGACATCGAGATTCCAGTTAGTTTCCTCCCTGTGCTTTGGCAGAGGCCGGGTGGCGTGTCAGTCAGGATGGCATGTTCTGACTTCAGTTCCTGTCAGGGGTACATTTGTGTCACTGGCTTTGTAAGCACAGGGGTGTGGGATGGAATGCTTTTGCCTCTGAAGCAGTTTGGCCAAAAGGACCAAGACCTGGATGTCCTGTAGCAGAATACCACTTCCTGAAAGCACTACAGCCTGTGTGGCTTCAGATTGCTCAGGTTTTAGTGCAGCCAGCCCAACCTGTCCTGAGAGGTGTAGGTTTCTGGCGTTTGTCTCTGCCCATGACTTCCACACTAGTTTGTCTGAAACTAGGAGCTTTTTCAGCCTGTAACTGGGAAGAATCAGCCTTTTTTCCCTCTCTGCTGAACTGATTCTTGTCTGCTTTCCTTAGTCCGTAAAGGCTCTATAAGCACATAAAATATTTTTGTTCTGTGGTGAAGGTAGGCAAGAAGCTCTCTCTGATTGCTTGCTCAGGGAAAGCAGAGTCATTTTCTTAGACCTCTAAAGCTAGTGAAAAAGATGTCAGCATGGAGGAGAATACTCCATTGCAGCCCTCTCCCCTTCTACTTCTTCCTGCAACACATGGAATGCAAAGCATTCATCAAAATAACTTTATTTTAAATGTCAGTATGTGAAATGTTCAGCTTGTTTGCTGCTGCTACTAAAAAGCTGACCCAGTATGTACTATTCCTGTGAACATGTTAATTGCAAAGTGTTGTTTGGCTTTTTGACCCAAATCAACAAAAATATCAAGAAGGGTTAAAATAAAGGCAGTTGGATTAAAAGTGGATTTAGTATCTGCCTTTGAATCAACCATTAGCAACACTCTGCAGTCCAGCTAGCTGGCACTGTTTTCACTTGGGGTGAATGACTCAACTTTAATGATGCAAAATTGTCTGGCCTTTTAATAGATGATCTCAACTGCTTCCTTTGCACACATGATTATGGCATTACAGAGCAGTAAAGGCAGGAAAATAAACTTATTTTTTTGAACTTGGTGGCAGCTTTCTGTGGTGCATGGTTTGCTTTTAATTTTCAAACACTCGCACATCAGTGGTATATTGTGCAAATGTTGTGTAACAGCATTCATTTAGTTTTCTTGGTCTGAACCTCCTGAAAGATTCAAAAGGTTGGGCACAGGGACGAGCACCAGTGGCTGTTGGTGGCTGTGTCGATCCCTCCTGGCCTGGGGAACATGTGGAGTCCTGACTGCTCCTTTGACATGTTGCTGGCAAATGGCAGGGGGCTGTGGCAGGAATATCAGCGCTGACTCCTGCTCAAGCTGCAGTAGGATCCTGTGTGGCTTTTGTTGCACATCTCCAGCAATTTGCTTTTGGAAAAATATGTATCTCGTTGAATGTTTTACTAAAATGTATATGAAAGTCTTCCCCAGTAAGAGCTCTTGTATTTGACAATTTGTGTATAGGACACCCAGTTATTTTAAGCTACTTTTCTCTGCTGTTAAATCTGCCCATTTCCTACTACATTTTCAAGCTGTATTTTAAAAAGAGCAAGCAGAAGGGTTTTCTATGACTTCTCTGCTCTTTGTCTTTTCCTGGTTTTGTAAAGAATTTTTAAACAGCCATTATATTTAAACATTTACTTTTGATTTTCACAGGCAAGCCTGGGCTTTAGTTGGTGTCATAGGTGGTGGAAATTCTTCCTGTAATGAATCAGTGAGAAACTATGAAAACCACAGCACTGGTGGGAAAGCTCTTGCTCAAAAAGAGTTTTTCACAGTGGATGGTCAGAAGTTTGTTGTGAGAGCTTACAGCGAATGGAATGATGGTAGGAAAGTGTTTCGTGAAATCCTACAGTTGGGAAAAAAGAAAAAAAACTTTATAAGCTTTTTTTTCACTAGAACTTCTGGTTGCAATTTAATTTTTTGGGTGCTGCTATAAGTTGTTTTCCCTTGCTATGGATGAAATAGGAGGACACATTTCAGTCCTACCTATTTTCTCACCTGTTTTCTCACTTTACTACCACTTTTCTCACTTTGTATACAGTATATGAGCAGCATAATATTGACTCTGACATTCTAGTGTATTTAGGTGAAGTTAGGAGTTCTGGCACTTTAAAAATTTATTTTAGTAATTTGGCAGTCATGTATATTTTAAATCTTAGCTTCTGAGGTGTTGATTCTGGTACTAAAAGAAAAAACTGCAGAAGCCAAAAGAAATGTTTTATTCTTGTTAGAATTTTCGGTTGCTGTTAGAGTGCTGTAGGCAGCTGTTCTGATACAAAGTTGAATAAAAAGCTAGAGGACCTGCCACTTGTTTGCTTTTATCCTTTATTTTTCTTTTTTAAATTTAAGATATCTTTGATCTGAGTTTTTATGGGTAATCATCTCTTTCTTCTTTTTAGAATTACTAAAAGCTATTGTATTTTCCTCAAAAAATTTTTATGGTAGTAATAAATTTATTTGTTAGGCAGTTGAGCTATTTGGTACTACCTTTTTACTGTTTCTTACAGCTCCATTAGAAGGTATAGACTTACATTTTTAAAAAAAACCCATCAAAATATATCTTTTACTTAGTAGTTCTGTAGAGTTAGGTTCAAGAGTTAGCAAAAGCAGCTGAACTTACGCAAATTCANTTTAAATAGGTGTCCCAATATCAGGCTTCCAGGTGGAAGCGGTGGGTGGAGTAATACTGAATCTTCTGGATGATGTTAGTAGTTGGGAGCCTGGAGACAGGATTGTGGTTGCGAGCACAGACTATTCGATGTATCAGACAGAGGAATTCACCCTCCTGCCCTGCCTGGAGTGTACCAACCATCAGGTTAAAGTCAAAGGTATGAGAGCAGTCACCATTTGAAGATCTGTGTGAAACATATTTGCTGCTGGACAGGCCCTTGCAGTGGAAGCAGCGAAGAGCAGCCGTTTCTGGAATTGCTTTGTTGGCTTTGTTGCCACGTACATGGATATGTAATTCTCCTTGATATAAAATGGCTTTGTAGGACAGGTCTGCCTCATGGCTTACCATGCTAACTTTTCTTTCTCATTTCTTCCCAGGCTCATTGAATGCCTTTTTTTTTTCTGGTAGGATTAGGGTTGTTTTCTTTTCTTGGCCTCTTTCTGTCTTTTGACAAGCTCTCTTTATACATGCTTGAATAGCTGTTATGGTCATGACTTGTTTCCCTTGCCTATAGTGTCATTCTCATCTTTTGAACTGTTATCATTATAATTTTTTCTGTTTATTTTCTTATTAAAAAAGTAGAAATAAAATCAGGAAGGAAAAATTAATTGCAGTCTTTGAACCTGTACCTTTTCTCTTTTTTTCTCCTTTCCCTCAGTCTCCTTTTTACCACCTCCCCCACAGAATGGTTATAAAATAAGTGGCCCTTCCAAGATTCTGCTTTCACAGGTTATCGCTGAGTAGTTGCAATCTGTTTTTCCTTTGGGTGTGATGCACTAGTAAATAGGCATGTATGTTGCTGACCATTTCCTTTTTATTATGTGAGTCATTCTGCTTGACATCACAAGAGCCTCCCAGGGGACTGGTTTTGCCAGCTATGCTGGCGTCTCTGTTTTCCTTCTGCTGCTCCACACCTGCTCCATGGTGCTGCCCTCCCCCTTGGTGTCCTTCAGCTTCTATCTGGAGCTTCCCTTCTCACTCCTGGTGGGCTGCAGCATCAGTCCATAGCACAAACTAACAAGTGTTGTTCTGTAGTGTTAGTTTGCAGCAGCTCGTGGGTGCTCTTCTCAGTCTGTTTTTGTCCAATTAATTTCTGCACAGTGCAACTTCCTCTTCTTCAAACTGCTCTTCTTCATTCTTGGAAGTTTTCTGTCAACACCCTCAGGTTTCCCTGTCCACCCATTCCTTAAGGGATTGCCAGTTTGTCTGTCCCTCTGCCGGTGAAATTTGCTTCTCAGGCATTTGTTAGCATGGGTCACATATGTTTTACTGCATTGAGAAATCTCAGGTATGAAGAAGGCATACCCACATTTACCTTATTATACCATCAGAGAATACCAGTTTCAGTGAAGCTGCAGTACTAACTTAGTGCTATTGAACATGATATTTCCTGGGCTTTGTTCTTAATGTCATGTTTTATTGGGCATAGTGTTTTAAAGAGCAAACTTAACTGGAAGGTTGTAGTATGAAGTTTAAGAAGTTTCTTGTCACCACTGAATAGTGTGTGTGTAGACTCTATTTCGTCTTGGAAATCATGTGGTGTGAAAAAGCAGCTGCTTTTAAAGGTTTAAAAAAACCATTTTCACAAGATTTACAATATAACATAAAATACAAAATCTTGGCCCTTTTTTTTTTTTTTTTGGAAAGTAAATCCTAGCTAAAAAGATATTAAAGGAGGTGAACTTACAGTCACTTTTTCCCATTGGGGTTCTATGTCACCCTTAATATAGTTTTCTTTGTCATAGTAATGTATATAGTTTTAAAAAAATCTCCATACCACCCACATATTTGTTCCACAAAGAATGAATTTTCTGTGTAATGGTAAACTTGACATGCTGAAGAACGTACCATATTTTGAAATTATTTCTTGCATTGTTTTGCTAGGTTATTTGCTGGTTTCACCTTTCTGTGGTAGGAAAACAAGAAAGTATTGTGTTGTAGGAGTTGTGGTTGCTCTTTCTGCATTTGATTTCTAGAGTTGCTAGTCAAATATAGGGAAAAACAATAGGCAAGCCTTTAGGGAGAGGGGTGCAGTCCCATTTACAGACATCTCTTGTCTTTTTAAATCCTCAGAAGCAGGTACAGTGTTGGTGTCGCTCTTAGTTCTGCTTCATGTTAGGGTTTAGGTTATATCCTTTTTTTTAAGGGTTGGAGAGATAGTAATAGTCTGTATTCAGGGTGTCATAAATGCATAAATGCATTTTTTAAGGTTTACAGAGCCAGATAATTTTCTCAATTTCAATGAGAAATTGGCTGGGTTTTTGAAGGAGGGTGTAAAACCAGTCTATCTTCCTTAATTTTGAGTTTATGCATCTTCAGAATAACTACCTAAGAAAGAGGAAATTTTTTAGTTAGGGAAGCAAATTGTTTTTTCTTTTAGGAGGAGATCAATACAGCATTTTCAAATAGTGTTTTGGCTTTGCTTTCAGTTCTTAATTTGTCTTTGAAACAGATAAAGGAGCCTGCATCTTTTTTCTTTTAAAACAAGTGTGCGTATATGTTTCACTAAAGGTTTGATACATTGGCTTAATTTAAACTCTTTGGTTTTTTTCCCATTCTGTTCACAGACTATTGGATTGAAACTTTAAGGCGCACTTGCAAATAAAATACTGATTTTTTTGAGGATCAGTTTCTTATTAAAATGAAAAATACATCTATCGTAAGAAAAGCTAAGAGAGACCCATATGTTAAGGAAGAGGAACGCACAGGTTTTGTTGCTGCAGTTATCTTGCTTATTTATATAAGTTGATTCTGGTTTTAATCAGTGGTGACTTTTCTTTTTCGTTTTTTTCCTCCTGCTTCAAAACTTGTTGTTGGGCAGAAAACCCTCAGTTTCCTCATATAGGTGAAGTAATTGATGGAGTGGACATGAGAGCAGAAGTTGGAGTTCTTACAAGAAACATCCTAATAAAGGGGGAGACAGAAAATACCTGCTATCTTGACAACGACTGTCAGTTCTTCAGTTATGATACATTTGGTGGACATATCAAGGTTTGAAAAACATTTTAAATCAACTTTATGTCATATAAAGGCATATTAAGGACAAAAAGGTTAATGTTTAACTTCAAAGTATTCAAAAACCTAAAGAACGTTCATTCATTCAGTTGCTTTGTATGGAAATGACTTCATTCTGAGCTTTACCCAGATTAGATTTAACTCCTCAAGATTTAGTCTACAGGATTGAAGACAGGGATACAATGCACAAACTGTTCTAGAAACATCCAGCAGGTATTGTAACAATGTATGGCAGGGATTAAACCAGTGACATCCATGCATGTGCCTCCTATAACATTACAGAATAAAGCTTGATTTCCCTTGTATTTCTCTTCCTTTCTTTCACTGCCTTTTTACCTCCCTAGGTGATGAGCACTGAATCCTAATTCAGATTTCCCATCTGAACCTGAGCACTAGAGGGACATGAAGGGGGAAGAAACTGACTTGTACTATGGGGTTTTATATTTAGTTTCTTAAAAATCTGAAAGTACTAAGGTTATATAAAGAAAAATGCTTCCAATTTCTTGTATTATGAACATAAAGCTGAGAGAAAGGCGTGTTCTAGAAACTAGTATTTAAACTTGTGTTCACTTACATTTTTAGATGAAAGATTTGAGCAGCAGTGCTTCTGTGTTGCTGGAGAAGTTTGAAGCCTCAGATTTTAATTGCAAATATTTTTGTGCTCTTTATGTGGTCATCACAATTTAAATCTCTTTCTAATGTATTTGGATACAGATTTTAATTTCATAGTGGTGGCCATAATAGTGGGAAAGAAAATAAGGCATTTTTTACTATCAGGCAGCTTTTGTTTTGTGGAAGAAGGTAGATGGAGTCAAGATGTCAAGGGTTCAAGATAATGTAATGAAAGAAGACTGACAAGCTGTGAATCTTGCTAAGTGTGACCTTGATTGCTACAAAAGTGCAAATAAGCTAGAAGGTAGAAGGGAAAACAAACATTTTGGCTCATCAAAGTTAAACTGTTCTCAGGAGACTGAGTAGTGGTGTCTGCTGCTAAATCTAGACTTCAGCATTGAAAGTATTTCTGGCTTATGCTAATCTTACATGCTCAAGCAGAGGGATCCTAGATGTTAAGAAGTGTAATAGCTTTTGAACATCCTGAATTTCCTACTGGTCACTAGTTCAGTAGCCTAAAGGGGGCTTAGTGGTAGTGAGGAGAGGCATTGGTTTGCAGTTTTGGTGCTTTTCAGTAGTAAGAACTAGAGATTAGGGATGCTTAAAAGATCAAGTTTTGACCATCTCTTTATATGTTAGGTATGCAAACTCTAAGAGTTCATTTAGAGGAGGAGGAAAAAAAAAGTTATTGATTTCCCTGTGAAAACTGGTGGTTTTGATAAATACTCAGTACAGGTAAGTTAATGAAATGAAGTTACAAAAAAAAGAAAAGAAGTAGGATTTGTTTTGGTTTGGTTTTGGTTTTTCTTTTGGTTGTTTTTTAACTCAGATTAGCTCCTTGTACCTTAGCTGTTGCACTTGTTTATGCTTTCGTAGCAGGTTAGGTGGAAAAAAATACTTTCTCTTTCCTGCATTACTGGTACAACCCCATCATCACTTTACTTCATACACAGTAACTTTAGTGTGAGTAACTTTAGGTTGTATGATTGTGAGGATAATTTCATATATTCCTTAGTAAAGACATTTCTCTGGAGTGCAATGTCCAGTTTTGTGTTCTCATTGCAATGAAAACGTAGATACACTGATGTGCGTCCAGGAAAGGTGGTGTGGCAATGTGTGATGATGAGTGATGGGGGCTGAGAGGAGGGATCTTGTTGCTGTCTTCAGGTACTGGTGAGGGTTCAGAGCAGCCACGGCAGTTCTTGGAGGTGCAAACAATAGGATAAGAGGCAATGGGGCCAGGCTTAAAGAAGGCAAATAATGTTCACATACTGGGAAAATGAAAGGGTAGAACCAATTGATGTCATGAGCATCTCTGTGACTGGAGGTATTCTCTGAGCAATGTGCTGAGCAGCTGTCTTATGAAGCTGACCCAGCACCAAGCTCTCAACTGGACTAGGTATCTCAACAGATTACTTTGAATCTGCATTATTCTGTGATTTTTATTCAGCTAAGCCTGTCCCAGGTGGACTATGCCAGTGCAGCTTCATCACAGACACACCCAGACTTCTGTTTGGTTGGACAGCACATGTAAGAATATTTAATGTGTCACCTAGTGAAGACCAAACAGTAAAGTGTGGCAATATGTCTGGTGAAAATTCCTGTTGTAGCCACATGGAGATACAAATTTTGAAGTTAAGTGTGAAGGATACAGTTTTGTAAGGCATCTTGTAGAGCAAGACAGTAACATTTGTTCTAGCTTTTATTGTGTTGGCATGTGGCAACTGTGTACATCTAGCTTCTGTACATCTGGGGTAGATGATGTATTAACTTAAAATTTCCATTGGTTAAAAAGCAAATAATTAGTTATACACTCTGGACTTCATGTGGTTTTTTTTAGATTTTGAAGAATTTTACATCTGTTCACCTTTCCTACGTGGAATTGAAGCAAATGGGCCAGCAGCAGATTGGAAGTTACCCTGTTCACTTTCACCTTTGTGGGGATGTGGATGAAAAAGGAGGATATACTTTTAAAACTTATTTGGAAGGTCTTTCCATTCATCACTGTTTTTCCAGATGTGTGACTGTTCATGCAACTAATGGTTTGCTGGTAGGTGCACAGAGAGTAAAACATATTATGTTGGAATAAATATTATAAAGGGCATTTAGATGCCAAAATAATCCCATCCCTTCTGCAAATCCAATGCTCAGCAATGGTTTTCTTATTTCAGTGGATAAATAAATTACTGCAAACAGTAATTTAAGAGTTCTCACCATTCTGTTTTTTCAGATTCTTACAGCAGCTAGCTGTTAAGATAGCTGTAAGGAGGCTAAGCTCTCCAGACATAGCAGTGTGTTTGTAAGGGATGAATAAAACTATGTGCTTGAATCTTCTAAGCTGCTCATACTGACACTTCACTTTGCAGCTGTGCCAAGATAGTAAAAGTAGATGGTATTTGTCAAATAAATCTCAGTAAGTGCTGTTAGTACTGACATAATGACTTGTATTTCTACAGATAAAGGACACTATTGGCTATGACACACTAGGTCACTGTTTCTTCATAGAAGATGGCATTGAGCAGAGGAATATTTTGTTCCACAACCTTGGGCTAGTCACAAAACCAGGCACTCTTCTACCTACAGACAGAAACAGCAGCATGTGTATTGGAATTAGGGATAAGGTGTATGGAAATTATGTCCCAGTGCCAGCCACAGACTGCATGTGAGTATGTCATGATGAAAAAGTGAAACCCAACCAGCTGTAGCAGTTAAACTGCTGATGATCTCTTGACAAAATACCAATGGAAACATTTTTATCTACAATATGATGAATGTAGTTCACATAGTACTGGTATTTAAAAAACAGGAATAAAAATTAACATTTAGTCTTTCATTAAAGAAAAAAATAGTTTATAGGAATATTGTTATTTCTTGTGATACTTGGGACCTTAAAAGTCTGTTGAACATCTTCACTACTGCATAAATATATGCATATTCTCAAGTTCTCACCACTATTTTTTCAAAGGACTACTTGTTTCTTGTGAAAGCTTCTTTAAAACAGTTTATCATTGAATGGCATATCTGCACAATATTAAATACAATACTGTGCACTGAACTACAAAAAAAAAAAGGCATTTTTGACTTCTAGATGTGGAACATTTTGTGACTTGTATTCTGAATGTGAAGTAGTTACTTCATCAGTTTAGCTTTTTCCAATGTACATGTTAAAAAGGGAAGATACTTCTGTTGCAGCTAGAGGTTTTTTGTAGTAACTTGTTTCTGAATAATATTTCAGGGCCGTCTCAACATTCTGGATTTCTCATCCCAACAATCATCTTATAAATAATGCAGCAGCAGGCTCACAGGTAAGGCATATGAGTGTAATTCATGACAAAATGTTTACGTCACTGGCATTTGTAAAATCTGTAACATTTACACTGCCAGATATATATATTTTTTTCTTTTTTAATATATTAATCTTTTTATGTTTGGCAGCATATTGGCATTGAAAGTGCAGGGTATGTCTAGGTGTGCATTTAAGTGATGCCAAAAATCTTTGTTGTGGCTGCAACAGAGGAGATCTCTTCTTCTTAAATAGATGTGGCAGTAGTAGTATTATCTATGGATAAATCCTTTTATTTTCACAGAATTGATGTATTTCATATTAAGTCTTCTGTATTTTCTACAGGTTGTCATGGGTTTAGTGACAGCTCTGCAAGAGCTGTAGTCACTGGAATGAAAAATTACTACAAAAGGTGTTCATTGTGTAAGAAACAGCTAAAACACTTCTTTTCTGTTGGTGGTTAGTCAATTGTTTCCAGCCAGTGACTTCTGATATGGTTTTGCTTATTCTGAACCTTGTATTAGTGCAAATACCTTGTCATAGCTACCTGTGAAATAAAGATCTGTACATACTGTGGAGGAAGGGGCTGGCGTCTGTTCTATACTGGATGAGAGGCTGAGATATGTAAGGTTTTTAATTGGATTTTTATGAAGAGATCAATGGGAATGGAAAAAAGGAAAGGTCGTAGATTTTTGTTGCAAAGGCTCTGGTGCTCTAAGAATATGAGCCTGTGTATTTTTAGCCACAGATAACATTTATCTATAACTGATAACAGTTATAAGTAAATCATTTATTTATTAACAGATAACAATAAATAGAAAATTATTCAAAATACTTCGCTGAGTTGAAATGTTTGGAGTATTAAAAAAATCAGAAAATCTTTTCTGGTTTTTTGTGTGATCTGATTCTTGTTGTTTTATTTGTAGTGGTTTTGTTTCTGTTCGTGTGTTTTTTACTTGACTGTCTACCACTGGGAGAGATCTGGACTTACCTCCCAAGTTAAACCAGTTCTTTTCTGTCCAGCACAATGTCTTTCCATTTTGCCTGCTTTCTGTAATACACATAGTTTAGGCATTGCAGGCTAAGTTAAATTGCTTCTTTGCTTCTTTGATTTGGTCCTAATGTCCTGCAAGGTCTTTTTCTGCCTGTGTAGCTCATCCCAGTAGATGTTACTTCCTTTTGTTAGCAGGATGTGCCTGACTGGAGCAAGCATTTTGTCTGTTACAAAGTTTAGCCACTCATAATATGTCCTTTGCATGGATGTAAACACATTAGTATAAAGGGACCACAGTTTATTGTTTCAGAAACAGAGTAATTCAACTGTGTTCATACAGACTCTGTGCTCTAGAGCTTTTGCTGGTATGAACTGGAGCAATTCACAGCCAAATAAGTCCATTCCTCCCCTCAGGTCCTTAATTATACAGTGAAGCCTACTGTAAGACTGTATAGGCAGTAGATGTTTCTTTGGTGTTGTGTGTGTGAGAGAGAAAAGAAAACAAACCCAGCCTTTTTCGTATTTCTGAATGCTTGCAGATGCTTAACAAGCTTTTAAGTTTATGTAAGTCTATTTTTCAAGCATCAGGGGGTGTTTTGGATAAAATTTACTTTGGTCTGCCAAGCACAGAGCTGTACTTAATTATATGTGAGGTAAGATTTTGGTATTTTTATTAATGGAACATTAATCCACATTTGCTTTGTAATGGTTAATCACATGTCAGTGCGTCATCGTTACACACTGGGATGGGAACTTTACTGTAAAGTAGAATTTCCAGCACTCATTGGAAAATTAGTATATTCTTGGTGTGAAATACATGAAATCTTTTAAGCCAGGGTGAATCTTTGTCCATGTTTCTTGAAAAGGTTGATGATTATTTTTCATGAGATGGAGCACTCAATGTTTCTTTAGCTACCGTTTAATCCTTCAATGTGTTTTGTGGGGTGATTTTTAAAAATTTTTAAGGGCACACAGCCTATGGTCAGGCAAAAGTTTTGATGTCTGTAGGTGTCTGCAATGCAGATGTTGTCATGATGCCACCTCTTGCAAACACAGATGTAGTTGAAAGGGAAATTTTATAGGTATCATTTAGCAGATAAATCTAACTTCTTTAAGAGCAGAGATATTAAAGTATAGAAAATGAACAGATACTAAAATTATTACTGCAAGTCATTGGCACGGTGCCCCAAACTGGCCAGATTTCTTGATGTGCTTTATTTCCCGTGTTCTCAAAGCTCTTGCGGTTTTTTTGGCTGTGTGATTTAAATTTTGATTGGAGCAGAGGTGAACCAACCTTAATGGGCTGGAACAGTAAGGATAAGAGGAATGATTTTGAGTATCTTACTATGATTAGTGTTCTCTACTAGTAAAGGAAAATCCAGTGTGTGGGATGACATAACTGAAATTCAGAAGTTACATTAACTTGGACACTTTTCTACTTCGAAATATTAGAACATCTTAAATATGTATTGTTGAATGGCTTCACTGAGAAGCAGAACACTTTGTAGTTGACATTGTTCACTAGAATGTAGCCTTATTTGCAAAATCCCACTTTTTCACTGATTAAATTGTTGTTTGGAGACTGTATTTAAAAATATATATCAGCACCAATAATAGTATCAGAATCACTTATAAGTAACATTATTCTCTCATTACTTGCAGGATGCTGGAATATGGTATTTATTCCACAGAGTTGCAACAGGAGATTCTCATAGGTTAGCCATTGAAACCAAATCAGAGCTTACACCCCTAGGAATCTTCTATAACAACAGGGTTCATTCTAATTTTAAGGTAATGTAGTATGTTATTAAAAAAAAAAGTGAAGTTTTTATTTCTCAATATTCTATATTAGAATTTGTCTGTTAATATTTTAAGCTGGGTAGGGGATAGATTTTTTGCTGTGTTTAAACTCTACTGTAGAACAATATATAATGAGCATGGGTGTATTTTCTAGTTGCATTTTGAATATTCACTGTTTCAGATCCTTGTAAGACACAAACAACTAAAATTAATTAATACCTCTAATAAAATACTTTTTTCAGAAGTAGCATTTCAGATGCTACTCTTTACAGCTTTGTTTACTATTCCAAAAGAAGCTGACCCTTGAAGAATCAAACTTTATTATAGCAGTGATTTATCTAATAGCTTGCTGCAGTAGCTACAGCTTACTTTTCTGAGTCTCAGGTGTTTGCACATAGTGACGCAGTCTCTGGCTAGAGATTAAGCTTTAATATTGCCTTCAGGAGCTCACTTATTTGCGACAGTTTTCTTAAGGAGTTCTCAGCCTACAGTCATTGAGGGGTGTTTTGATAGTATGACTTTCCAACCTTTTCCACATCTCAGCTAAAGTTTCCCTTCAGCTGAAGTCCTTAAAGTATTTCATTTGGAATCTAGTTGCTGTGTGTATGTATAAATATAATGACATTTACAAAGCCACCTAACTCTAAATAAATAATTATTTGTGTTTGGTTGCTGCAGGAGATTCTCACAGTTTAACCATTGAAACTTCATAGAATCATTATTGGATTTTTTTTTTTTCCAAGTGAAACTGATTTTGCCTGACAGTTGGTTTTCTGGCACACCAAGAAATGATGCAATGTTTGATGGAAGTTGTGCTAACAGTGTGTTTGGGACTGTAGGGCATTTTGTTCAGATTGGAATTAGAGCATACTCAATACAGAAGTGCAATGTGAAGAAAAGAGTTTCACCTGTTTAGCTATTATCGTCTCTAAACAAGGGTAATAATTTGTGTGCTAAAATTCCATGTTGAAAGAGAACTCCACTGGCAGGTCTGAGAATCTGCTTGTGTATAAGACTCAGTTGTAATCATAATTTGGATCAGAGGTGAAGGTAGTCACAGATATTTGTATGTATTTCAGGTAAAAGAGCACAAATGCTTCCTCATGCTTTTATTTTCTTAAGTAATTTATTTCATACTGGATTATTGAGTTTCAAGCTTATTACTGCTTTCGTTTTAGCACAGGCTGGTTTTTATATTAATTAGGTAGTTTTCCCTTAGGCTATAGGCCAATTGAAGCCAAACTGAAATATCTAAGAGCTTCTATTATGTGTATGGAATGCAATGCTTAAATTTTTTAAATCTCATTTTTTACTCTATCTTTAATTTTGGATAGTATGAATTTTCTTTCCTTGCTTATTTCAGGCTGGTTTGTTCATTGATAAGGGTGTTAAAACAACTAATGCTAGTGCTGACGATCCCAGAGAATATCTTTGTTTGGACAACAATGCAAGGTAAAGGATATTTTCTTTCAAGTGAGTGAAAAACGGCAAAGTTTGGAGACTGCTCTTACATTTACATGGGGAAAAATCCTTTTAAAAGAATAAAATAATTTATAAATTATAAATCTTTTCCCTCATTTATTTATCTGTTTTGGGAACCACAGAAATGGTGTCTCTTAAAGGATTTGGGTTTCTTCTGAACTTTTGCTCAGGATAGTTTCCGTCTTAGAAGACAATGTTTTAAACCTGTTCCACTGTCATGCTTAAAATGTTTTCTGGAATTGCTGCTAATAGGAAAATATTCCTTTGAAATCTGATCTTCTGATTTATAACTGAGTTTTAACTAATTGTTAGAAAAAGGCTTCAGTAGTGCATCCACTCACCTTTCTACTTGCTGAATGTTTCTGCTATTCCTTCTAGACTTGGAAGTCATAGCTCGTAGTACAGTTCTACTGAAGGCTCTTTGCAGAGGTGGTACAGTCAACCACATTTTCTTCAGTTTACAAAATGAGAGAAACTAATGGAGAGTCTAGGAAAATTCCAGCTTATGCTGTGCCTGGTTAGTCTTGTTCTGAACTTCAAATAAAATAGCCTGGGATAGTGATTAAATAAATATTGGATAACTATCTGTTAACATTGTGTCAACTAAGTATTAGCACTGAAAATAATGGTTCATAGATTATCTTTATTGTCAATTGACCTGTTTTTAAGACAAGGACAGTTGAGTGACTGCTGGAGATGCAAAGAGGAAGGTTCCAAATTTTGATGATACTCAGTACTTCATAATTTGGAAATGAACCTGCTATTGCATATTTTGACATGAAAGCCCATATAACCCTTGTGGTTTACCTCAGTCATAACAGGTAATCAAGATGAATTTGAGAAGGGCAAGATGCCCTCTGGGAGCCTGTGATGTGTTGAGGATACAAGAAACTGAGTGCATGAAATGCAGTTGTGTTTAGAAAGTAAAAGAATGTGGCACTGCATAACTATGTGAGATCCCTAATCGTTGTACGTGGAAACAGACTGGAGGGATTTAAATGTTAATTGAGAAGACTCAGACTATCAAAACCTAACATCCTCTTTCTCTCTTTGATGGGGAGGAGGCAGATCCAAATCTGAACAGAAGAGTATTAGGTCATTGAGATAACAGACATAGGTATCTTTACCTGCTCAAAGTGCCTATTTGAAATTTTTTAAAATGTGCTACTTTTTGTCTGGGATCCTGGGGGTAATCAAGTGAAAATGTCACCAGTTCTTAATCAGACTGTTTCTTCCTGCTATTTAAGCTAGATTCCAGTCATAATTTACTGTACAAGACCATCTTGGTAGCAATGCAATAAAAAAATCTCAGGCATGCCCAAAGAAGCAGCACTGCTGTATGTCAGAAGAATATGAAATATTTGAAGGACCAGTTAGACAAAGTTACAGATTGGTCTTGCATAACTAGTGTCAGCCCAGTGTGTCCTTCCAAGGAGTTTATAATTCTCTTCATCAAACTTTGACATTAATGCTTCACTACACGTGGAGAGGGCAGAAAGAAAAAGGGGATAAAGGGTAGCTAAAGGCAGCTAAAGAAACTTAGAGAGACTGAGCAAGGGCCTGTGAGAGTTACTGGAAAAGAGAAATTTCACATTCCTGCTTCACTATACCCCAAAGACACATTCCTAGTACTAGAGAGCCAAAGATGCCTACTTTTAGCTTCTTTCATTCCAAACATGAAGCAGAGTGGAATTTGCCCATCAAATGAGGGTTTATCTTTCAGGTTTACTCAGTGCAACTCAGGTAAAATTAAAAGTTTTCTTGTACTGAGTGTTTATCTCTCCCAGGTTTCGACCTCATCAAGATGCAGACCCTGAAAAGCCCCGAGTTGCTGCCCTGATTGACAGATTAATCTCTTTCAAAAACAATGATCATGGAGCCTGGGTCAGGGGAGGGGATATCCTCATTCAGAACTCTGGGTAGGTATTTGGAAGCAAACAGCTGCATGCTGTTAAGTTTTCCCTGAAGCTTTGTTTATTAAAGTGCATTACAACAGGATTATAGGAGAGGATTGATGCTTAATTTTAGCAATTTCATTACTAAAGTTACTCTATACTCCTCAGTATGACCAGCTTTCATGCCATCCCACAACTTCAAATGTGCAAGTTTGTATGTGATTAGATGAGAACCTGCCTTAAACAGCAAAAAAACAACTGTAGTAAAAAAGAAGGCTAAAAGTTGGTAGAGTGAGTAAATTCAGATTGGGATTTCTGTTGTCTCCCTGAAGCTCTCATGTGCTGCTTAAAATGTGTAGAGAATTATTTTACTACTTTTTAACAAAAATGCTTTTAGAAAATTTAACTGTGTGGTGGTTCTAAGTTCCATTAATAGCAAAATTCAAGCTTTTTTAAGAGCAGGATGTGCTCTTACATTAGCCAATTGTAGGATAATCCAGAAAAAAACCCTGATGTTTTGGACTTTCTTGTAGGTTTGCAGACAATGGAATAGGTTTGACATTTGCTAGGTGAGTACTTTGTTAAACATTTCTATGTTTCCTTGCATAGAAGCTTAGAAAATCTACATGCATCTATTAAAATTAATAGGTATGATTTAATAAAGCTCCAGTTTCAGTTTGGGGCCTGGTTGTATTTCCAGTTGTGCAGATGATGTTACAGAGGCTGTAAATTGCTGCCAAAGTTTCCACTTTAGTTGGGAACTAAAGCTTCAGCCTGTGGTTGGTTTACACCACAGCTTGCTGCCTCTTCACCAGAAAGGTTATATTTATCCAGGTATTCTTAGTAGTGTATGATTCCTTAGGAAGTATATTATTTTCCTCCTGAACAGCTGAAAGTGAGTAATGGGAAAGAAAGGGACTGAGCATTTAGCAGGGGTAGAGTCTCTTTCTAATGAAAAATATCAAGTAACTTAGGTAGTGAGTGGAAATTACTGCTATTTAGATTATGACAAACTGGTTCTAGGATTGGAAAAGTGGGCTGTAAATAAAAAGGTGCTGCACTACAGAGGGAGTTAGAAATTTTAATGTTTGGCTAACATGTCAGTGAGTTAGCCTCTATTAATATTAATGATGAAATTATTGTTTTGTGTATTGTACATGAAGTCTATACTGCTTTGCTTGAGGAGGACTGTTACAGAAGTAAAAGTAATCTTGGTAACCTTGGTATAATCGTGTGCTGGAGAATCTTGGCTAAAGACTTATCTCTGTGCTTTGATAGTGATGGGAGCTTCCCAAATGATGAAGGTGCCAGTCAGGAGGTATCAGAGTCACTGTTCATAGGTGAGAGCAAGAATTACGGGTTTCAAGGTGGACAAAATAAATATGTGGGAACTGGAGGAATAGACAACAAGATACGCACTCTGCCTAGAAATCGGTAAGTATGTCATGAATGAAGGAAGTAGAAATACAAGGAAAATTCTCTGTTTCAGATGTAAAGACCCTTCTTGGTTGAGCTGTCAGAGATTTAAGACTCCATTGAAAGTGATGCTCTCTTTCTTTTTGATGCTATGTGTGCAGCTGTGTCACTCTCATCTTTTTGCTGAAGCAGGTTCATCTGATGCTGCCACAGGTTACTATTCTGTAGCAATTTATGTTATCCTACTTATATTAAACTTTAAAAGCTGTTTTGGTCTAGAAGAGAGCTTTCAGGTAGAAGAATTTCAAAGGTCGTTTTGGGACTAGAGACTGCAGTCTGTCTGTGGCAAATCATAATCTGTGACCATGATCCTTCTCTTTTCTTTTTGACTTGCACTGATGCTTGTTTAACATAGTAATAAGTTCTACCCTTGCCACAGAATAGGAAAGAAGACTGTTTTGGTTTAAGCCAACTGGAAATTGAGTCCTATGTAGCCACTCCTCTTTCCCCACCTCCTCAGGTGAGAAGAACAAAAGACAGAGGTCTCAAGCTGAGACAACAGTTGTACTGGAAACAATGAGATTAAGAATATTAACAGTAATAGAAACAATATTAATAAGTATACAAAACAAAGGTGATTTATGTACAAAAAATGCCCACTGCTCAATCTGCCACTGGGTGGCCCCCAAGACGAATAACAAGATGGTCAAGAGACCATCAGCACCCCAAAGTGTTCTCCTGGTGGACAAATCCTCTGGTCAGGACCAGTGTTTCCCCAGGAAAGGTCAGGACCCTCCCACTTCCCCAAAAAAGGAACATTCTCCCTTTAGGAAAGAGTCCCTTTCTCCCACCGTAGCCATGATGTAAGATGATATCAAGTAGCACAATGTCTTGGCCTTGCCCACATGGCTCCAGGTTCTGTCCCCACACATCCTTGGCCAAGTAAGACAAAGGGTGAAGTAGGCCCTGGGAACCCTAGTTTTTTGCTGTTCAGAAGTTAGTGTGGTGGTGATATGAGGTATTCAGTCTTCTTGAGTGGAATCACATTACAACTGAGGCTGAAAGGGGCCTCTGGAGGTCTTCTTGTCCAACTGCCCTGCTTTATCACCTAGGGCTCATGTTCCAGGACAACATTTGGGTGTCTTTACTATATCTCCAGGGGTGGATTCTCCACAACTTTCCTGGGCAACCTGTGCCAGTGCCCAGTCACTCTCTCAGTGAAAAAGTTTCTCCTGTTGTTTAGCAGGGACCTGCTATTTTTCATCCTGTGCACATTGCTCCTTGTCTTGTCACTGGGAATAGCCTGGCTCCATCTTTTTTGCACCCTCCATTCAGATACACATTGAGATTCCTGCCTGAGGCTTTTCTGCTCCAGGTTGAACATGTCTCCCAGTGTTCCTTCCCATGAGAGATGCTCCACTGACTTAATCATCTGTGTGGCCCTTTGCTGCATTTTCCAGTATCTCCATATCTGCCTTGTACTGGGGACAAGCACTCCACCTGTTGCTTCACCAGTGCTGAAAAAATGAGAAGTATTACTTCCCTCAGTTTTCTGGTAACACTTCTCACAGTGCAGCCCTGGATACCTTTTGCCTCTTTGTGGCAAGGGCACACTGTTTAGCTTATGGTTAATTTGGCTTCCACTAGGACCCATAGGTCCTTCTCACTTGCACAAAGGGTTGTTGCTCTCAATGTGCAAGACCTTGCATTTCTCCATGTTAAACTTCATAAGATTCCCATCTGCCCATTTCTCCAGGCTGCCAGAGTCTATCTGCATGGTGGCACAACTCTCTGCTGCATCAGCTGCTTCCTTCTCTGTTGTGCCCTCTGCAAACTTGGCCATAGACTATTCTTGGCCTAATTATCCAGATCACTAATGAAGATAATGAAAGGCTGGACTCAGTATTGATCCCTGAGGTACATCACCAGTTACTGGTCTCCAACTAGACTTTGTGCCATCACTTTCTGGGCCCAGCTATTTGTCCTCTCATCTTGCCCATACTTCATGAGGATTGTATGGGACACAGTGTCATACTGCAGTTTTGATAGACGGTGTCCACTCCTCTCCCACTGCTCTAATTGGCCAGTCATTTCATCACAGAATTTTATCAGCTTCTCCTTGGTGAATCCATGCTGAATATTCTGGATGACTTTCCAGTCTGTCAGGGACCTGAAAATGGTTTCTAAGATTAGCTGCTGCATCATATTCCTGGGGTCAAGCTAAGCCTTACCAGCCATTCTCTGGGTGTTCCTTCCCCAAGTTAGAAGTGATGTTTTCTTTCCTCCAGTCTGCAGTCATTTCCAGCTGCCATGGTCAATTAAAGAGCAGGTGATATTAGTTTTCTGCTGTATTTCTCACACTGAAAAAGGGGCATATTTGCAAATGGACAGTGATAGCTCTGCTAACAGGAAAATGGCTCATTAGACAAGCACAGAAACCTTATTTCCTTTACTAAAATCTATCTTGCAAGTCATTCTTTAATTGTTGCTTTATTGATTACTCTGAGAGGAAATGTATTTGACATAGATTCAAGTGTATCATGAGTTTTGTTACAGGATGGTATAAATATTTGCTTGCATCAACAGGACATTTCCAATCAGAGGCTTTCAGATTTATGATGGACCTATTCACCTTAGCAAGTGCACATTTAAAAACTTCGTGCCAACTCCAGACAGATTTACCAGTGCTGTTGGATTCTTGATGAAAAATCCATGGCAGATGACTCCAAAAAATAACATTTCTCTTGCAAAGTTTGGTCCAAATGTAAGTTTATGACAAATTTTCTTTAAATCTTGCAAATTTAACATGTGCAGACAAGATCTATAGGTCATCCTTTCTACACATACCTACTTCAGAGTTTATCTCCTGGCTGGAGGTTACACAGAATGTATCCTTCATCTCCTGAGCAAAAAAAAAATACTAACAAAGATGTAGGATGTGTTACCCTAAATGATTCATGGCTTATGGTAAAGCTGAAAAGAATTTTTTTAAGATTTTGTAAGGAGTTTGGTAAATCCTTAGCAACAAATTTTCTGTAGCAAATATTGACACTGTTCAGAAGCAAGACCTGGCTTGAGCCTGTTCCTAAAAACCCAGCGTGTCTGTTTTGCTATCCTTGCCATAAAGTTTTTAATCAGCTTTGTCCTGTGTTTCTGCAATGTGCAAATGTTAGTCTGGGTTTCAACTCAGTAAAAACAAAAGCTGTTATTGTTGTTGTCAGGTTTCTTTGAAAGCCTTCTTTGGAAAGCCTGGTCCCTGGTTTGAAGAAGGAGATCTGGATGGTGACAAGAACTCAATATTTCATGATCTGGATGGTTCAGTGACTGACTACAGGGATACCTATGTGGGCCGAATGGATAATTACCTGATTCAACATCCGAAATGCATTAACATCACAGAATGGAGTGGAGTGGTTTGCAGTGGGAACTATGCACAGGCTAGTACTTTTGGCTTTCTGTTTGGAGTAACTCTATAATATGAACTACTTGTGGAGTCAAGTGGTGTAAGAAATACAAAATTACCTGTCTTTGGATTTCCAAATTTTTTTACTTCTAAAAATACTTTCATTCATGTCACACTTTTCAGCCAGTTGTGTATATATCATGCTTCCTCTTAGCAGACTGAAGGTACAGTATCAGATGCTGCAAAACGAAACTAAATGTGTTTGCCAAGAGTTCTATGTTGCAACTGTATCTGCTAAAACATTTTTGTCTTGGAGGTGTCTTCTTCCATGCAAGTTCTGTCTGCTTTTTTTTCACAGAGTGGATTTTAAGGGGTTGTTTTGTTGGTTTATTTTCTGGAGTTGTTAAATACCACCTTCTGAATACAAGTCTTACAGGTTTGGTTCCCATTCTGGCTACTGCTCAGTGGGGCCAGGTGTTATAGCAGGTTTTTTTTCCTCCTTACAATTTTGTCTGTAAAATAGGAAAAATCTGTAATAGTGGTTTTTTTTTTTTTTTTAAATAGGACTTTTATTCAGGAAAGATTTGTGTATTACATTTGTGTATTACATTACATATTACATTTGTGTATTACATAACATCCAATTGCGGCATTTTGATTAGTAATATATACTGATTGTGCTTCACTATTTCATTTTCCTTTGCAAAGAGACCAAACCTTCCTATTTTCACCCTCTTAAATATCATACAGGTTTATGTCCAAACCTGGAATGGACAGAATCTTTCCATGACTATTGTCCGAGATGAGTACCCAGCCAATCCCATGGTTCTTCGAGGTATTAATCAGAGAGCAGCTGCCTTTCAGCAATACCAGCCAGTGGTGATGCTCCAAAAGGGCTATACAATACATTGGAATGGAAAAGCTCCAAATGTCACCTATCTATATCTCATTAACTTCAACAAGTATGTTTACTTTCCTTCGTGACTTTGATCCATAAAACAACACTGAAGCTATATCCTGCAAAATTACTGTACATGACTTTGCAACCATCTTGGACCAGAGCTTGGGTTTGGGTTTTTTTTTTTCATAATTACAAATTCTAAAGTATGAAAAGTAAGGGATTAAACAGCATACCTGTGCCTGAAGTTAAACACTTGTCCAGTACAGAATCTTTAAGGAAAAACCTTCGGAGAAGAAAATGCACCAACAGTGAAGTTGAGCAGAATTGCAGTTGAATAGCTTATCACACTTGATTTTTTTGGCAGATAAACTTATTAAATATCTCTGAAGTATATAATCAAATATATCCTGAGAGAATCAGAGTTACTGAATTGCTTAATGAAAGACTGTGCAGATTTAATTATCTAGTTGAGGGTTTATGAGCTTTTTGTGTTCCTGTTTCTTTTTTAGAGTGATCTGTTTGCTCTGTATTGACACCTAAACTGTTCCTACAAGGACTCATAAACTTTATTTTGGTTTTAGGAATGACTGGATTCGTGTTGGTCTTTGTTACCAACCAAAGACAGATTTTCTTATAGTATTTGAAACGTTTCAAAGGCGGTCATCTGCTCTGTCAAGCAAAGTGGAGCGCTACGTGCCTGTATCTTCAATGATGGAGCTGGAAAAGAGTCGATCAGACAAGAAGTTTTACTTTGACAACAGTACTGGGTAACTCTTGGCATTTGACTCTGCTCGAAGATGTTTAACCTTGAAATGTCCAGTTTGATAATGTTAAAAGCAACTGGTTGAGACACCTGCATAAGAGGAAAGCTGTTGAGAAGGACTCCAAAACCCTTTGGAATGTTTGTGTGTCTTTAAATCTCCAAATTGCCATGGTTGTCATGGAAATACTTTTCAAGAGCACCACAGTTGCCAAAGATATTCCCTACCCCAGAGGTCTGGGGAAAATATAATAGCTGATGTGCTGCAGAGCAATGCCTTTTAGGATTTAATTTCTTAGCCTTCAGAGGAATTACTTGTTTTCTTCTTAAACTGAAAAGTCTAGAAATTTCCAAGAAGAATTTCTCTTCCAACATTTAAAAATTATATTTTTGAAAATTCTTCCCTGTATTCAGCTGTCTTGAAAGAACTTAAAATCCTAATATCTCTTTCAAAAGTACTTATCACAGAGGCCACTAAGATCCTTCTGAGAGATTTTAGATATGGTCAACTTCCAATAAATTAAGTCCTATGTACATCATTTACGAGTTTTGCAAAAGTTGATTCTAAATTTATAATTCGTTCTCTTTTTTGTTTCTTTCCGTTACCTGCTACTGTGCCTGTTTGTAATAAATACACAAATGAATGTAGTTTTTGAACAGACATTGTTTTGTGTAAGAGCTGCTCTTATAACAGTCTAAAATGTAATAGAGGTATTTCCAGTCTTCTGTGAACATTATTGACCACTACACCCTAAACTGCATTTCCAGACATTTGAAGTAGCACAACTATATTGTTCAGTGCTGGTGGGTGAAACTGAGTATTTCTGGAAAGATCGATGAGCAAGGGAAAAAAATTCATGCTCTGCAATTTGGTTTTTGTTTCCTACAAGGCACTGATCTGAAGACTGTTTTTTCTTTGCAAAGCATCTACATTTATATTGATGTCTCCTTTAATTGTGTGGAATTTTGGAGAAGTTGTTAGAGATTTTCTAACTCTAGTGAACTGTAAATACTTTGAAACCTTTGGATAGTGGTGCAGAAGTGAATATTGTAGTTTGTCTGCTTCTGAAAACCATGAAACATAGCTGTTAAGATTGAATATAAATACCTATATTTTGCCAGTTAATTTAGATTATTTTTCCCCTTTTTGTGTAGATTATTGTTTCTTTTTCTTCAAGCCAAATATGATAGGGATGGTCACAGTTATTGCTCATCTCAGGGATGTGAAAGGATCAAGATTGTGACCAAAGATTCATCAAAAGGGATAAGTAATTGCATGGCAAAAGCTTACCCAAAATACTACCAAGTACCAACCATCATAAAGAAGATGCCAGAAAAAACTACTGTACCATGTACAAAATGTGGCACAACTCAGGTAAAATAAAATAAGCAAAAACTTTCATGAACTGTAGAATTGGTGATACTGTCTACTCAATTTAAGTCCAAATTTCAGTCTCACAGCATAGAATACTGCACTTACCAAATTGCAGTGGTTAGCTTGTTAATCTTCTTGGACTCCTTGAGGGTTTGGAGTCCTTTCTGTAGCACAGTGGTTTCAGAGTTTTTTTTCTTCTTTTGTGCGATTCTTGCTACGAGTGCTACAGAAGAGGGACATAGGTAAATCAATGTCTTGCACTGCAGACATCTGTAGACTGTCTGTGCTACATGGAGAGCTTTGCTGCAGCGATCTGCATGGCAAACCTTCTCTCTTTGGATCTTTGCTTATTGGCATGAACTTGAAATTGTCTCAGCTATACAAGCCGAGAACAATATTGAAATTAGGGGTAAAATAGGTTACAATATGTATCATTATATTTATTAGGATTACTAGTACCATAAATAATACTGCTGACAAAGGGATACATTTGCTTTGGAGCATGGGCTGTCTGTTGTAAACTGACATAATAAAGTGTTGAAGAAACAGTAATATGTGTACATAACTGTTTTGTTTGATATCCAGATGGTATTCACCAGTGACCCTCACAGAAACTACCTCCTTGTGCAGATTAATTCATCTGATGAAAAAGAGTCAAGCAGAGGTCAGCAAGCATTCATATATGTAAGTATTCTTTATGGTTTTCTTCTTAAATATCACTATAGCAATTTGTATTGTAAGAGTTGTACACCTCCATATAATGCAGGTATCAGTTTTTCTCACTTGAATGAAAAGATTGTTTCATTATTTAAAAAAGAAAGTCAAAAAGCTTATGTTTAAACATCAGAAAATGAGGCTTCAAAGCTCCTTTTTTTATTTGAATCATACCTGCTGAAGAGAAAAATGTTCCCGTTATAGTTTAAAATGTTCAGCTTCATGTTTAAATCTGTGTGAGTATGCATTTATGGCTGGTTTTGGAAATAAACAGAACACATAACCTAACAATTTGTTAGTTAAATCCATTTTGTTGAAATTGTCCTTGTGCAAGTGGATTAGTAAGTTAGTAGGATGAGTCACACAAGCCATTAAGCTTTGCTGAAGTCCTCTAAATGGCAACTGCTAAAGAATGAGTAGATTTCTGTATTTGTTCTGATGTGGCCCAAATAAGCCCAGTGATCTGACACTGTATACAAAGTAATTTAGTTTGACTTTTCCATTCAGATGCTGAAGGAGACCTGCACGTGATGGTGAAATACCATTTGCAGACACCCTCCCACCACAGAGCTTAGTCTGCACATGCCTCACATTCTGCAGTGTCATTGTTGGCCTGGCTGAACTATCCGTTATCCAGATAGACAAATGGCACATGAGCAGCTTAACCTTTGCAGCTGCAAACTTTTCCAGGAATGTATGTGCCATATCCAGAACAGTAAGAGCACTCAGTAGGAAAAAAACTGGGCTGGAACCAGCCTCCTTGCAGGGATCAATTAACTATATTACTGTCAAGAAGTCCAGGGGGTTCAGTATCTGAATTTTAGCTTCCCAAAGCAGGAGCAATGACTAAGGCAGGTAGTAAGTCACCTGGAATGTGCAATATGCCTATAGATGCTACAGGCTTAAGACTCCCATGCAATTTCAGGAGTCCCATTAGGCAATGTCCTTTCAAAAGGAAAACTGAAGAGATGCTAGGGAGAAGCAAGTATTTGTAAGGAAATTACTGTGTCTAAACTAGAGTAAGATTGATTAATACTGTGTGCAGTAGAATTGCTGTTTGATTCATATTAACTTCTTTTTCTCTCTCTTTTTCTTCCCATTCAGGTCAATGATACTATGTTTTCCTTCAAGGATAGTGGAATACTTATTGTTGTAGTAGATGCCTGTACTGGCACAGTGTTGGGAAACGAATTATTTTCTGGAGTAGACATTAGGCATGTAGGTGGATATTTAAAATCTGGAATTCCACAAAGGTATGTGCTGCATATTTCCAGTATGTCCTGGAAGCTGTAGCTTTGCTCTCTGACAAGGATTTAAAAAATGATGAATAGATAATGATAAAAGAGCATGGAAACTGAACAAAGCATATGTCTAAGTTCAGGCAAAAGAATAAACATAGGAGCAAATTATTGGACCATGTAGCCTTATTTAAGAAAACTAAGCAGATTTTGAACACTTAAACTTTTTCTGGTGTTGCCTTTTATAATTTTATTTAACACAACATCTTGTAATAACACTGCTTTGCTTAAAACAAGAATAACTTTTTGTTTAATAAGGACGGTGGCAAGAACTATGTGAAAGATATCATACTGTTCTCTCCCTATAGGGAGAAAATTCTTTATCACTAAATAAAGATAAAGAGTTAGTGTCAGAAAATAATCAGCATTTTAATTTTCTAATTTTGGATCAATATCTAAACTTGATTTTTTGATGCAAAATACTAAACTGTGTTTAAATAACACTTTGCAATGACTTTGAAGTTAAATTTAAAACCAAGAAAGTCTAAGTACTGCTTTCAGAAAGGGTTGATTATTTCCATGTCAGAAGTACTCATAAGGAGTTGGGTTCTGAGGGAAACTAGCTCTAAAGGCATGTAGCAGAATATTAATGAAATGCGTAACAGCTGCTGTGTCTGTGCTGTTCTTGTTGCAGGTCTGTCATTCTGCTGAGCACAAGAGGTGATGTAGCAATTCCTAATAATTTAGCTGAAGCCTTAATGTCTCTGGGGACAGCAAAACCACCTTATCTTCAGAGCAACGGTTGGTGGAAATTTCTTTGACACCACCTTGGTCTTTGTGTTTATGTTGGCATGGTGGGTTTCTCATGAGCCTGTCAGAAGGATGCAGCTGGTGGAGGGTGGTTGCCAGTTTGCACTCGTGTAGCTGCTGTGTGTCAGCTCTTGTTGAGAGGGGAGGTGGGCAGCTCTTCAGCAGATGGAGCAGAAAACCCCTTTATCCCACTGTGTGAAGCTTGTTGCAAACAGAGAAGTAACTAGCAGTTCTTTGTGCATCACACAAAGAGTCACAGGCTTTTTTTCTAAAGCCTGTGTTTTGTGCCTCACCCAGCAAGTCTATCTTTAAGCAATCTCCGGTGCTTGCCTAGTATTTCCTGTTCTAAAGTAAATTGAAGCTAGAAATTAGAAGCTATTAGTATTTGAGGGGTCATGAGTTTATAGGCTACATGGGGTAGCTCTTATCTCTTCAGAGGGATGATACAAGTTGTGGTTGAGAAGGCAGGTTTTATAACTGTCCAATTACCTATGTTTTTAAATTAAGATTTCAGGGTATTTAATACTAAGTATTGAGAAAGGAAATTGCAAATCATTATTTCCTTGTGAGGTGCATGTAAAGCTGAGAGTGGATTAATGTCCTGAATAATATGGGGGAAGGAATTTTTGGGGAGCATGCCTTTTCCTGCCTAACCAGTCCTGTATTGTGCTGCAGTGAGCTTGGCTGGTTTGGTAATGCTGAGCTTTTTCTGTCACAGGAAGCTTGGCCTTTCTGGGCTTCAGAGGAAACATTAAGCCATCCTGGATCAAGCTGTTTACCAGTCCTGCTGGGCATGGGCTCGTTCAGATAGAAAAGTATATCCCTCTGCAACTGGAAGAGTATGGCTGTGCCAGAGCAATTAAAAGCCGTCGGAAAGACCTCGAGCTTCTGAAGAAGGCTGCACGATCTCATTAAAGACTAAGATGTACATAAAATCTGGGGGAAAAAATGTGAACTAACTTATTTTTTAATTTATGGCATTTTAAACTATATTGTTATCCAAGTAAATCATGCTATTGTCTGAGAGATGTTTGCCAGCATTGCTTGAATGCCAATCTGTGCACCTTCTAGTTGTACAAAATATTAAAGAATTTATTAGTATTTGTATAAACAGGTTTCAGAGATTTTTCAGATGTTTGTATTTACTGTAAACAAGTTCCTTCTGTTTAATACTCCTTTTGTATGTAAGAGGGTATTCATAAAAGCCTTAAGTTTTCAGTAACAGGTGTTGGAGTGCATTTTGGGTTACTTGAAAGATCAACATCAATGCCTTCATAAACAGCTTGAATTGGTCATTATAACTTAAGTATTTTTCCTTCAACTGTTTACGTGTTTCCTTGGGAATTTATTTATCAGTCAGCTCGATTACATTCTCAGTCTGCTTTCCAATGTGCTAAAACCCAGTTTCCCCTGTTCATGCAGCTGACTCAAGGGATTTCAACTGCAGTAAAAATTGCTTTCCTGTGTGAAAGATGGAGGGAGGAATTCAAAGATCCAGCCTGGGGCTGGGTGAGGATTGTGTACCATTCAGCAGAGTTTTACAAGGCTATGTGTACAAGCATGGCATGCAGAGCAGGAAATTACTCTTGCTCTTTAGGATCACTGTTTATTATTCCCTTTAAATACACAGGTGTGTCTGTAAGAGTTACTTTAATAAACAGTCTAGAAGTTAAGGCTGCAGTCTTGTGTACAGCTTAACTTCAGCTTAGTCTTTTAAAGCTTTTAGCCAGAAGGGCAAAGCTCAGATACTGTTATTCTCAATTTGTTAAGAAATTAGGCANGTTTTTTTTTTGGTTGAGGTTTTTTGTTGGGTTTTTTTGTCGTTGTTTTGGGGATTTGTTTGGTTGTTTGGTTTTGGGTTGTTGTTTTTGTTTGTTTGTTTTTTGGTGTCGGTTTTTCTTTAATTATTTTTAAGACTATCTCAGCTTTAAGTTCTAAGTGAATGGAAAGTGCTCTCAGTTCATTAAGTCATACCTTCTGCCTTAACTTTGATTCTTTTAGTATACTCATGTTGTTAATTCCCATTGACTTTATATTAGGTCCATTGATTTCATCTGGTTTTGTTGCAATTATTTGGCTCTGCCAATAGTGTGAAAATCATTCAGAACAGCAGCACAGCTGCCCTTTTTCAAGATCCTCATCTTTGAAATTAGATTTCAAGGACTGTAAAGATGCATTTCATAATAGGGAACAAAAGGTGCCATAGGGCTAAAACATAACCCTACTTCTAATAAAACTGACTTATTTCCTTCTTCTTGTATATGTTCTCATTCATTCAAGCTGGTATAATGTATCTACCATTCAGAGATGCTTTGTGCTTTGAATTCAAAATAGAGTAGCTGTTGGAAATGAACTAAATGCCTGTCTTCTCCAAAGATATTGAAAAATTGTGGGGATTTTTTTTTTGTGCTTTAAAGGAGAGGAGGCACAATATCAAATGTATTACTTTGTTCAATTAAGATATGCTACCTCAGTGCTACAATTAAACTGCCTGGTCTAGTGTAGTTTCCTAAGTGAGGAGGGAGGAGGTAAGGAGTATGACACAAGAGTTGAAGTTAACAAATAGATGACCAATATTATTTTTATTGTAAAACCAAGCCAAATGGATGATTGTGTATTTTGCAGATGTTCTGATGCACAGTTCTCTTGTAATGTTTAAAAGAAAAGTCATTTTGTTAGGAGAAGCTGTGATAAATCTTTAAGGCTAGCTGTAATGTTTGGTGTTATCAATGTAGGGCAGTGTGATTTAAGTGCTCTGAGTGCAGTAGTGATAGTGTTTGGGGATTAAAATGGCGTTAAGGCTTCCTCTATTCTGTGGGTTATGCTCAGCAGAGAAATAGTGGTGAGGTAGTGACCCTCAGGCTTGTGAAGTTGGCCATTATTTATGATATTCTGCTGTTCTAAGCGTCTTGTAAAAATTGTCCTTGGAAGTGTCAAGGGTATTCTGATATAGGGCTTACTGATGAACAATTGGACCTGAAATTAAAGACCTGTTTGTCTTTTGTGTAAATTTAAATACTTGATAAATAGCATAAATAAATTTTTGCATCTGACAAGGCAATAAAATTTTGGATGTCTTCTGTTCTTGTATCAAATAATTTTCTAATGTGTGCTGTGTGAATAATACAAACTATCCTATTTCAACACCAGTTTACTTATGTAGTTTGTGGAGTATATCCTACTCTTCATTCAGAGTTAGCAACACTGGAAAGGAGACACTGATGGTGACTGAAGTTATGGGCCTGTCTTGAAAGCCAGATACCTCAAAGCCTGTCTGAGCTGCTGAGTCTATGGTCATTTCAGCTCAGGGGAGCAGGGAACAGCATGGTTACTGACTCAGGGGCATCCTATCCATGTCTTTAACCTACCTCGTGAGGGAATAAAGAAGATGAGTCCAGCCATTCTCAGCAGTGCCCCATGGCAGAGAAAAAGGGACTGTGGGCACACATTGAAATGCAGGCAGTTCCACAAAACCAAAAGGGAAGTTTTTACTGAGTAGGTGATCAAGCACTGGAATTGATTGCCAGAGCACCTGTGGAGTGCTTTTGCTATGGAGGAGGAGCTTTACCTGACCCTGCTTTGGGACAGCAAGTGTTCTGGGCCCTCTCCAGGGGTGATTGCCAGCCAGGTGATGCTGTATTTGTGGGCAGTTAAAGCCACTGACATACCTAAGCCTCTGTCTTCAAGTGCACCAGCTGCCACAGCCTGCAAGGGCTGAGCCAGACACTGCTTGTGTCTGAAACTCAGTGAGTGCCCCAACCCATTCCAAAAGGCATTATAACTGCTTCTTCATGCTCAGGCTTTGTATACAAATACATTGGTTTCCATTCCTTGCTCAAATTATGTTGTCCTGCAGTAAAGAAATTTAAAAAAAAACCCAAAGCAAGAAACAAATTCCTTGTAGCCAGTAGCAGATTAAGTATACTAGCAATAAGGCTGTCTCTCTGGCCAAAAGGCACCGCTGGAAATCCAGTGTATGAAGGACGAGAGCCCCATCCCCAAAGAGCCAGGATGATGGCAAGGACATGCTTAGGAAAATACAGACTTAATTTTGTGTATTGTGGGAGAGAAGTGACAGCTGGGGCCCCAGATAACTTCTGACCCAGGCCATGAGTTTCCTGTTCAGGGCAAGTTCCATAATTTCCTCTGCTTCCCCTCAACTCCTCTTCACCTTATATAGGAAGGATGTAGATCTAAGGATAGTCATCCAGCTCTGACTGAAAAGCTCAGCTGGGTTTGATGCTATCTAGATCTGTAGCTGCAATGGCCAGTGAAGGTCTTAGTGTTCGTCACAGTTGTATTTGTTTTAGGTGCCAGAATATCTGTGAAAAGCAGTAACCTTTCTAATTCAAAATGTGAGCTTTACCCAGTCATTATTTTCCTATGTCTTCTGATCATACTTGTTCTAGCACTTACATGAAGGTTTTGACCCTTCCTAGAGTTCACAAAGTTATTTTTCTTTCATAATGCCTTCTCTTTGCCCTGTGTCTTGGGCTAATTAAAATATTAAAATAATAATCAGTATTGAAGTACATTAAGGCCACCTCTGGCTTAAGAAAATTTATGAGCTTTTTAATTATATAGCTGGGGACTACTGCAATTTTGCAAATTAAATTTGTACTATCAGTTGCAATTGCTAAACAAAAAAAAAGGCTTTTCGGCTTTTCTGGCCACTGACCTGCATGACTGGGAGTGATGGGACTGGCAAGTCATGGAGTTCCCCTTCTATTTTTTTTCCACGATGAAATTCTTGGTGAGGGGGGTGTTGGCGGGGCGTGGAAAGTAGTTTTTGGATATAACAGGAACAATTTTAGGCAGAGAAGAGACTACCATTACCTCCCAGTACCTGAAGGTACGCTGGAGGGAGACTTTTTATAAGGGCATGTGGTAATAGGACAAGGGGGAATGGCTTCAAACTGAAAGAGTGTAGCTTTAAGTCAGATATTATAAAAAAACTCTTCACTGGGAAGATGGTGAGGTGCTGGAACAGGTTGCCAAAAGAAGCACTGGGTGCCCCATCCCTGGCAGTGTTCAAGGCCAGGCTGGATGGGGCTCTGAGCAATCTGGTCTAGAGGGAGGTGTCCCTACCCATGGCAGGGGAGTTGGAACTGAACAATCATTAGGTCCCTTCCAACCCAAGCCATTTGATGAATCTATGAATTTTGGGAGAGGGCAATCTCGGGGTCTTCTGAGATCAGCCTAGCCTTTTTGATACATCATCTTGTGCTCTTAAACCATAATGAAAAATTCAGAGAAACTTTTGCTTTTCTTGAAAGGTTTGTAGCTGTCACATTTGATATATTAGTGAGAAATTGGCTTGATCAGATCAGAGAAATTTCAAAGTAATCAGTTTGTATAAACTTTATCCCTAAAGGCAAACCTTAAAACTTTTTCTATTTCTGTTGTGTTTACAAGTACAAAGCAGATTTAACTGCCTTGCCTGGGGAGTGAATTCTTTGTTTCATCATTTTCCAAGCTGAATGAGTTGACAGGTGAATATTCTAATTTATAATATTTTTTGAGGAATTGTTCATAGAATATACTGACTTTATTTATAGTTTATTCTAAATGGAAAATTTTAAAAAAAGTGGTATTTCAGGATTATTTTGATGTGTGCAATTATTCTGAGTAGAAAAGTTCATTGCTAGAACTACTATAAGCAGCTGGAAACACAACTGTCTCTTTCCATGTAGCATTTCCAGTGACATTTTCAACAGATACCCTTAAGTCAGTTCAGGGTGTGTTTTGCGTAATTGGTAGCTTTGGGGGATAGATCTCAGATGATATCATCTTTTTAATATCTGTGAAGTTCATGAGCAGAAGATGGTTTATTCCATCTGTAGGGCGTGAATCATGATCTAATAGTTTTCCTTCAGCTCTGGTGCAAATGACTGGTGTATGTTTGTAGTAATAGAAAACAACACTATAGTTATCTGTGGTCTCATTCCTACTTCTGAAAAATTATTCTATGATGAACACCATTCACTTGTATATATTGCACATTTCTGCTTTTTAATTGTTTTTAATAGTGTAATATAAATTTCCATACATGTTTTGGTTACATTCTTCTTTATAGCATTCTTCTGTTGATATCAGGTTTTTCTGTCCTTCACTACAGTGAAATACAAAGTGTTAGAAAATATTAATATCTATAATCCTGTGAATTGTAGCAGCATGCACAGTTGCCACTGGGTTGATTCTGCTGGCCAGCAGACAAACATACGGAAAGAACTCATCGTCAGGCTTTAATAGCTGAACATGGAAGAAAATGAAGATACAAGAAAAAATTGTTTACAGTCTCTATTCCCTATAAGCTGTTCACATCTTTCTCTTTTTGCTTTGTAGGGACCCTCATCACTTTCCTCTTAGTCCTTAAGGGCTGGGATGTTGCTCTGGTTAAGTATCTTATTCCCACAGAATTTTCTATTTCTGATATTTCCAATGTTTTTCTACCTGCAGATTTGTCTGATAACTGTCAATCCTTCTTTTCCATTAAATGTATTTACAAAGTTTCTTAGAGAGTGGGTTGGACCTCCCCTGTTTTTCCACCCTTTTTGAGTTTCAGCATGTATTTGGTCTCTTTGTGGTTATGCATCTCTCCCGCTGCCTCCTCAAGCTGCACTGACTTCAGACATGCTCACTGGGCCTTGGCCTTGATGTGGGAAATTACTGTGACTAAAGCCAATTCTCTTGCAACCCTAAAAATGGTGGCGCCAAGTGAGACCCTTTGAATTCCCCTGGACCACTGTGAGGTGCGACCGGAAATCTCCCTCAGAGTGGGCATGTCTCGGAGCCAGTGAAGGATACTTACAGATTGCAGGGAATGCCGACCCCATCCTCGAGGCTCAACCCTTCACCTGCTGAGAAGGCACAAAGGCATCTCATGTGAGTACTTCACTGAACTTGGGGACAGTTTTTCATGTAGTCATCTGGGTCTGTGAGCATACAAGTGTGAATATGCTGTAGCAACTGTGCTGTGAATGTTGCTCTCTTAGATACTTAGGTACTTCAGATTTTTACGTTAGACCTGTAAGTGAGTTGCTGTTGTGCTTGCAGCAAATTCTATAGAATCTTCTGGCAAATTGTTTAAGTCAGGCTATTGATTGAGTGCTATTGAGTGCAGTTAAGTTTAAGTGATGTTAAACCCTTTAGGCCTAAACCTTTGGTCAAGTCCAAGGCCCAGTTTGGCAAGGGTATTCACTCTGAACCTTGTGATTCAATTATCTCCCTTATTCTTTTTAATCCTTACCCTTTCTCTTCCCTACCCTTTTCCCATCCCCAGCTTCTATGTATATAATTTTAAACCAATTTTATTTTTAGACTGATTGATTCAGATTTTAGTCTGATTTTTCTGTGTGCTGTAACTATCCAGTAAATTATAGTTTGCCAACAAACTTTTTAATGCTTTCACTTCTGTATTAACCTGTTTTATCAGTACCTTTGCCAGTGATACCATGAACAACCAAATACACTCATTCATGACTCTCTAAACAGAGTCATCACTCAAAATATACTTCTTTCATAAAATTTTCTGCTCCTTGTCATTCACATTGTAGCAACATGTTCAAAATCAAAGAGATGTATAGAAATATCTTTGGTGAATAGTCATCAGGTGTGGGGACAGTGCCTGTGTCACAGAAGCACAGAATCAGTCCCTTGGAAGAGACTACAGCAGCTCATGTGGTCCAGCCTCTCTGCTCAAGCAGCGTTGTTCTGAAGCACGTGGCATTGTATCCAGACAGTTCTAGAATATCTCAAATGAAGGAGACTCTGCAACCTCTCAGCATCAAACTGAAGGAATTAATAGCACAGAACTTGTGTAAAAATGCTGATTTCCACTCCCTATTTTTGTGTACAGTGTTGCTTTCTGAGCATCAAACAGGCCCTTTGCAATCTGTCAGTCAGGGTGGGTTTGAATTCTTCCACAGGCATCACACAGAATGAGCCAGATTAAACACTTTGCAGTGCACGTTATGGACTTTGAGTGTCAATATGAAGCTTAGAAATGCTGATATTCTCTCTTTGTAGGAATAATTGGTTGGGGTTTTTTCTTACTCTTCAGCTTCCTTACTTTCACACTTCAGTCACTGTGCACTTTTTACCCCTCACGTGCTCCCACCACCCTGGGCAGTCCTACACAAATAACATTACACTTAGTAGTGGCATACAAGCTTACTTTCCAAAATGAAGCTAATAAATAAAGATCACACTAATACACATATGTTTAACAGTTATTGATTATACAAGTAGAAAACAAGTGAATTGCAATTTCTAGATTTATGTGTCTTTAATACATAAGTATGTAAACAACTCTCTTACTCTATTTTCCAAAGAAGATCCTAAAAATTACGAAAACATTTTTGTGTAGAAACAGTTCCCCTGTTTGCCTGTGAAAGTCTGATCTGTGAAAGAGTAAATGATACTACAAATTGCCTAGAACTGAAGTTGTTAAGAAAAATCACAGCTGGATCACTCCAGAGCACAAAGTCTTGATACAGAACTTAATAGGGAAACAAATGTTCTGTTAGGAGCACAGTGTATGGTAAATTTGAGTAAAAATCCCTTTTTCTCTTTCACAGGTGACTATACATGAACCCACACCTACAGTTAACCAAATTCTGGTCCATGGGTTTAAAAGACTCAAACACTCTGTATCTTGACTGTAAACAATAAGAATTCTCAGAAATGTTATGCAAAAGTAATGAAGCTGGCCATTGTTGTAATTGTTTTTAAGCTGTCCAACAAATGCTTAACTTGTGAACAAGCTATGTGAGGTTAAGATCATAGGAAAATCATTGTTTGAATGCAAGTGTGGGGTTTTGTTCATAGTTGTTGCAGAAGTAATTCGGCCATTTGTACCTAAAGTGGGTGTTTAATTCTTCTTTTCTTTTTGTAGTCCATTATCAAGTTCTTATATTGTACCTTTAAACCTTCTTCATAAACAATTAATGAACCCAACTGCATCCAGAGGACCCATCGGTGAGATTTCAAGAAAAAAAGCACACAAACCCCACCTTTCTCCATGTAACAGTGGGTAGCAAGGTGTGTGGGGTTTGTGTGTATTTTCACCGACTTCTCACAGATTTCTCTGCCCTTCCTTGGCATTGATACATTTGCTGTAGTATGGCTTATTTTTTATGTGACAAGTAAGTTAAAGGAATATATTTGTACATAATTTTTTGGAAGATAGGAAGCCAATTATGCAGATACCAAGAATATGCAATCTATATAATAACCCACTAGGAATGGAATATCCAGATCTTCAGGTCTGGTTTTGAAGTCCAATGCAGTAGTTATATATAGAAATACTTTGATTTCCAGCAAAGTCACGAAAGCTCATCCCCAAAGCTTCTTTTACTGGGTGTATAGAGACTGTCTCAGAGAAAATGTGGGGGGATCCCAGAATAGGGAAAGAGAGTTGATTCATCAGGGAAGAGCATTAGTTTAGGAAAGAAATGTCTGTAAATGTTTGCATGATTTTTTTTTTCAGATAAAGTATGTCACAAACAGGAATAGGTTCCTGTGCAGGAAGCAGCTCTTCCGTAAAAGAGGCCAGGGAACAGAGTGTGACACAGGCCAAGACAGTGTCAGAGCAAGCAAAACAAGTACAGTGGCTACTGATTTCCTTCCTCTGTCATGCATAATTCATTGCAGAACTGCAGAGAAGCAAATGCTCCAGCTTTCAACACAGTTATCACATCTGATTCAGACAGAGTAATGTATGCTCTCATCCTAACAGATATTTAGATCAAAAGGTAATAGATATGGAAAAGTAAATGGAGGCAGATGAATGCATTTGCCAGCAAAATAATTTTCCCAGGAATATTACCAGAAAAAGGAAAGTTGTCTTCTGAATGAAGTTTTTCAAAAAAAGATTGGCATCAAGCTGTGAAGCACTTTGACCAGTAGAATTTTCTTTTTTGTGCCTCCAGCAAGGTAATGCTTGTGAAGGAAGAAGTCCTATGATCTGTAAAACTAAAATTTACTTCTATTGATTTTACAAGCACTGCCATTAGATACAGAGAAAACCCTTCATGCACTGTGGTTTCATATTCAGAGAAACCATAGACAAACTCACAGAAGAGGAGGCGTCACAGCTGCCTGGCTGGAGCCAGCGGAAAAAGAGAGAAAGTATATGGCTGAGCAGCTCAGAAATTCAGTTCAAAAGAATCTGTAGCCAAGCATTTCTGGAGTGAAACATTTTGGAGAGAGGCTTCTTTGAAGCACAACTCTTTTTGAGCCTTTCAGGAGTGTTAGCTCGTACACAGTGCCTCAGACGCTGGGAGGCTTGTGATTGTTTGCAAAAGGTGTTTTTGGTGTGTCTCAGCTACAGCCTGTAATGGTGAGGCGTCCCTTGCTGGGTTATTGGCAGCTCCAGCGTGCTTGAAGCCAGAAGAGGCAGTGCCAAATAGCAGGGATTGTGGATTGGTTTACCACTTGGCACCTGTCCAGCAGATACTGCGATTTCAGGAGATCTCCCAGCCAGGCAAAACAACAAAGAAAGACTTGCCACCACATTAACTGGTTAAGATCAATTTGCTGTAGTAAAAAAGAAGGTCACTTTAATTAATGGTTTAGTGTAAGCCTCTAAATTGAAATTTAGATGGAGGGAATTAGAATAACCTTCGAGTGAACTTAGCTGGAGCTATCATTTGAGCACCACAATAAGAAACATAAAGCGTGCATTGCCATGAGAGCAGATTAGAAAGTATCTTGGATGGGAGCACTAGGGAAATGAAGGAAAAATTAAAAGAGAGAACACAAGCTATTGAAAAAGAGATTTTTCTTGCCTCTTAGCTCCCACTCCAACCTGAGCATTAAACTGCAGATGTTACTCACAGAAAATCTCCAACACATGTCCATCTTCAAACACAAACCTGGGAGCAGGCTGTTGAGAAAAATCTGAGGCTGACTCTCAGCATGACTGAGTATCATGGTTTAATCAACCAGCAGAGATGTTCTCAGATAGCTCTGCAATAGCTCTCATGCCATTTTACATTGTAATTAAAAAACACAACGAAACCTCAGAAGCAGTTGCCTCTTTTATAAAATGTGGCAACAGTGTGCTGGAGAAATTGAACTTGGTTGGGAGGTAGGAGTCTGTTTTTCCCATCTTGGTTTTTTTTTCTTTTAAAGCTGTGGTTTCGCCAATCATTAGTGTGTGGGCTCTGAAGAGCAGATATGCATGGCAATAAAGATGGCTTCTGCCTTTCAATAGCAGATTGCAAGGTACAGATGGAGACAGAGGACAGCAGCTGCATGGGAATATTTGATGCCAGCTAATAATTGCAACAGCAGCCTGGTCCAAACATGCTTGTAGCTGAGCCTGTGGAGTTATTTTTCCTAACCCATTGCCTACATATCTTCTTTAAATACTGTGCAGGGGTCAGGCCCCATGTACTGCCCAGCACACCATATCAGGAGGATCATCTGAGTCTTTTTTTTTCCTTGCCTGTTACAGAGTTCTTTCTTCTAGATCAATTTTTTTTTAAAGAGACATCAAATGTGTAAATCTCATTAGTTGACATTAGTTCAGACTTAAACATCTATTTGATATTTTTCTGTCTCCTGGTCTTAGCCATCATTTTTTCTCTCAACCACTAAGAAAAAAGGCTCAAGAAACCACCAGGAAATCTGGACTGACCCCATGAGAATGTGTAGGAGTCAAGTGGGGACCCGTCAGGTCACTGGAGTGGCCACCATGAAAGGTCCCAGCAGTGACAGTCCCTGGTGGTGGGAGTGTGGCTGTCAGAGTCTCGTGAATGGTCAGGCTGGGAAGGTCCCTTAACAAGGCCCTCTGTGGTTTTTGTTGTGGGTTATGCTGCACAGTTTTCATAGCAGAGCAACAAAGTTGGAAACAAAATGTTTCCCAGCAGCATTGCTGTGAAGGGAAAGCCTAGGGTCCCATGTAGCTTTTCAAAACTATTTTTATCATCCATATTTGAATAGGAATTATGTTATTCTTATGCCTGTTTGAGTTTTCTAACATTGTTTATTTTTCATGTAGGGCTTTATATTTCAGCAGAGGGCACTGTGACCATACTTAGAATTCAATCCACTGATTGGGTCACATGAAAATGAAAAAATACTATTCTGTTTTTCTTCAGTCCTTAAACCACTGGGTTATACACATAGGATTTACTTATTCTTATATACCAGTTTAATCACTGCCTCTTCATCATAGCTAAAAGATGGGAAGCTAGTCAGAAAAATGACTCTTTGAATTAACATATTTAAAAATAAAATAATTACCTCACTTTTCTGTAGGGAAAAATTAGCTAAGTAACGGCTTGGACATTTTTCTTCTAGGATACCAGTTTCCCCCAGTACAACGATGTACTGAGCAGGCATTTTAACAGTACAATGTAGGCATTTTAACAAAGAATTTCCAGAAGCTACTGTATCAGAGGATATGAGCACAAAAGGCAAAACCACCCAAACCAGCAGTTTGTTCCTGCTGTAGCCCAAGGTACACTGGCCACTGCACCTCCAGCACCTCCTGCATCTCCAGCTGCCAGGCTGCCCCTGCCCTGTCAGGTGCTATGAGCTGAGCAGCTCCTGTGCGAATAGGAAGCAAAGATGTTGCTATCAGTTGCACTTTGACTGATCCTATTCATTCAGCTGCTGCACAGAAAGTGCCAGTAAAGGGTAGCAATAGAGATTTTTCATGCAAGGCAGTTTAGGTAGCTGATAATATTCCCTAAGAGATAAATCAGTCAAATCTTTCAGGATGGTATATGTATATTTGCATGAAAAAATTAGGTCAGGGTAACAAAAATAAACTAATATAAGCTAGTAAAACCATCATTTATATTTTCTGCATTGAGTCACTACCCTCAAATTTTAGGTTTATTTAATGCTATTTTATCCAAAAGTGATATTTGTATTTATTACAGATCATACATGACTTGGCAGGGTTGCTTTGAGCTCTCCAGACAGGAAATCTTATTCAAGATATTTCCATTTGGTTTTGATGGTAGCATATGTCTGAGGAAAAACAACTTGTTTTTTAAGAATGACCCTCTTCTTTCCCTTCCTCTCTCTTTCCCTTAATATTTTTGCAAAACAGAAACACAAGCACCTTGTGTTTTAGGCATCAGGTTTTAATCCTGGGTTCTGCAGGGTGCTGTGGTGCTGGACACCTATTATTTTCTGTGGCACGTGATCCACTCCATATGGTGGTCCTGCTGGTGTTGGTTGTGATCCATTATACATATCTTGTACAAAAAAGACCTTGGGAAGGATGGGAGAGACCTTGGGAGACCTTGGGAGGCTCTTTGTGGTTTGCAGGTACCTAATGCCAGTACTGGGAACAGGTAATACAGAAAGGGGGATGTATGGTAGAGTCCTGCCCTGCTGGAGTCATATATCCTGAGAATTTTTTCTAGCCCCATGGATATGCAATACACCTGACAAACACAATAGTTATGCACTGTTTTTAGACAAAAGTTTATGGCATATTTGCCCACCACCTTGTTGACAGGTTGCCTTAACAAAGAGCTGTCAGCAGGATCCTTCTAACCAGACAAATTTTTTTCTTCAAAATTTTCCAAGTAACAAATCTACCTGTTTGTAAAAGTCAAACAACAGTGACCTCTACCTGATTACTGCTCCTATTCCACCCACAGAAAGAGTTGCAGTAGTACAAATTGAATATTTTTGTCTTTGATTTGGGGGTAAACATGACAGCTGAGACTAACAGGATCCTCAGTGACAATGTGAGAACAATGCCTGTGTTTTTCACTTGTGCTTTTCGTTTGACCTGTTACCTCCCTTGTTGCTTTCAGAAGATTAATGGGTTTTACTGTGTGACTCCATTTGTCCCTCACTGCCCCACAGAAATAATCTCTGTGTCATTCTGCCCTGCATGGCTAAACCAAGCAATTTAAAAAATATACTTATGTCCATTTGTGATTCTAAATTATGCCATTCCCATTGTGTTTAAAAGCCTCTCTCTGGTGTCTTCTTGTGGGACTGTAGGTAGTGCAGGTCTCTAAGAAAACAGTGTTGACTTTTTACACTGACATTTACAATACAGCTGCCACTTACTATTCATTTGTTTTGTCTTATAAAACACAAAAAGAGATCCTACACTGCCTTTTCAACCGCAGGCTTACATAAAATGGGAAGCATGGAAAGTAAGATTAAATGTTTAACTTTTTCAGAATTTTTAAAATGATTTCACATTATGTGAGAAGAAGGAGGAAAAGAAATGCACTGTATATTAGTACTGGCTTGAAAAGAAACAGTGATGGTGATGACCAGAGTGATGAGAATAAACTATGGCATGACTGGCATAAACTTTTCCCTTCATGTGAGATGGACTTTATGTAGCCATGTTGTCATTTATTGATTTGGAAAAAAACCCCCAGAACTGAACAAAAAATTTTAATTGAATTTTAGTAATTTGTAGCACATTGCAACAGAAATGAGTTAGAACTCCAGTCTGACAGTTAATGAACTATAAATAGCAGTTCAGTTATGTAAGATCATCCCCTTGTATTTCTTGTAGATAAAACTGTAAATTGCCCCCGTGAAAGCTCATCTGAGCCCTGTTAGGCTGCAGCAGACTGCAGAAAAAAAAGGAGTTTGCTATAGTTGCATTTCATGGAGGTTTGTCTTAGATGACGAGCTCGTCTGAGAGGAGGCAATATTGAAGATGAGAAGAGCAGCTACTGGAGACATGGGAAACACACATGCAGGTCTGAGTGGCCCCATCAGCCACAGGAGCAATTGGGGGCAATAAGCAGGAGTGGGGAAACAACATTGCTCACAGTGGCCATGGGTAGTGGAACTGGTTCTCCCAGAGCCAGAGAAGGATGTCCAGGCATCCCCAGGGTGGGAATGCCCCGTGGCTGAGCAGATTTCTGAGAGCCACCTTCATCCACACACTTGTGACACATTTCTGCCATGGCCACTGGTAGACAAAGGAGACCCTGCAAGGCAGAAAAGAGGGCAGGAAGAGTAAGGTGGGGATGTCAGGAGAGAGAAATATGATTTGGCTCATCATTTGCATCAGGTGCTTTCCTCTGCTCATCTCTTTAATTTCCTTCCATACTCCTCCTTGCAGGGGCAGCCTCTCTCCCAGTGTCTGTATCAATTTTGCTAGTTAGACTGATGACTCTGGATAAACTATTTAACTTAAACCATCAAGCCTATTTGAGTCTTGCCATGTAAATGGTTTAAATGGCTCCATTCTGAGCTTAACGCTCTTCCCTTCAGAAATATTGCTGACTCTCTGAGCATGATTTTGATTTTAAAGTAATACAAGCATGTTACTAGATTGTATTATCCATTTCATAATCAATTTTACCTAATTTAGATCTGATACCTGTGAAGACGATTTCTTTCCTCACATTTAACATTGGCTGTGGTGTCTCTTTTTAATTTGTGCACAAATCCAACCATTTTTGCTGATAACATTCTGGTCTTCTCCATCTTCCAATCTTTGAAGCAGATTTTTTCCCAGCCCGCTCAACACTGTTTTTTTGTTGCAAATTTTTGTAACATCTGCTGCTGTGTACACACACCTAGTCTAGTTGTTAGAAACTCTCAGGATGACCACATATACATTTCACTGTGTCATAAAAAGGGAGGTAGCAGAAAATCCCATACCTGTTTTTTTTATGCTGTGGTGCTAATAAATGTTGTCAGGTCCTGGATCTTGATCTAATATGACTTGATTCTCCAAGAGGACTTCTGTTTCTCTCAGTCTAAGCTGGTTACAAGGAATCAAGTCCTTATGAAAATTTGTTGAGATGAATACTGGCTAAAGAGAAAAATTGTCTTTGTGCTTAGGCTTGGAAACTTTGACCTGAAAAGAGTGGTGTGGTAAGGACAGTAAAATCTTGAGTTAGCCCAAGAGCAGTTGCCTGTAAATGTATGTCATTCAAACCCACCAGTTTACAATCTAAGCACATGTTTAGCCCAGCAGGCAACACTGTATTATAAACGCTCTCAAACACTGCTGAGAGCCAAGAGCAGCAGACTTTGTTTACCTCGAGGCCCAGCTTTGCTGCCCTGCAATGCTGATGGCATGGAGATCTCCAGGCATGTTCTCAGAGAATCATGGAATCACAGAACATCTCAGATTGGAAAGGACCTGTAAGGCTCATTGAGTCTCACTGCCTGATCCTCAGAGAATTACCTAAAACTAAACCACATGCCACAGTGCATCCAGGTGCTCCTTGAACTCTGTTAGGCTTAGTGCTGGAACCACTTCCCTGGGGAAGTGATCTTCCAGTGATCCTGTTTAGCACTATCAGGATCTGATGAAGTTATTACATTTTGAAAAAACGTTTTGGTGGAAAAGGCATCCATTTTGACATGTGCTGCTTTGCAACAGTTTTATTTCTCAGTTAGTTGTTCTTGCTTTGCAACTGGTGTTTCTATGTTCCAGCAAGAATTTTGATGGCTACTTTTACCAGGAGAGAACTATTAGAAAAGTAGTTATTACAATAGAAATATTTTAAAACATGTTATTTTCTGCAGTTAAGATACTGAGATACAGTCCATAACACAGAGTAAAAATGGATGCAGACAGATAGATATATAAAGTTACATACACTTGTCAGGATCCTGGTGGTAACTTTGGCTCTCACTCTTCACATTCAGCATGTACCACAGTGGCTCTTTTGGGGTCTCATTTGCACTATTTTAAGTATCATTGGATTAATGAAATTATCTCTCATACATGGGAGATAATTACATGAAAGGTTTTGTATCCACACTTCAATTTCAGTCTCTTGTTGGTGCAGAAGGCTCTTCTCTGTCCTCATGTATCACATATAATGTTGATTAAAAGACTTCCTTTCCTGAAAATAATTTTTTTTCTGTCAAATCACTCTGCATCAAGTAAATAAAACTTGAATGGAGATTTTGGGGAAAAAATATTTTGAAACATGATTTATTTTTTTATCAGCTTTGTTCAAGCTAGTCACGTTAACCACGCATGTCACTATTCCATTGCCTCTGTTTATGCTGGACTTCATAAGTAACTGAATTTTTGTTATGATTTATTTATGGGGAAGTTATGGAGCAAATTTTTTTTTTCCTTTTCCCCTCCTTTGTTTTTTATTCTTGTCTCTCAATTTTCCATTATTTTTCTATTGCTGTTTCTTTCTCCTTGTTTGCAAAAGTGGCACAAAATAGACTTATACAGAAGAGTGGATTCTATACCTAAAAGCCAACATACTAACAAAATTATTGGTTTGCAAATTGTGCTGTTATTTGGTAATAGACAAGCCTTGCAAAGAGCAGCATCAGCAGCCCTCACATACTAGGGTTCTTCTAATCAGGTAATCTAACATAATCTGCTGCAGAAAGATTTGAAACCACTGCTCTGATATTTGAAAAAGAACAGGGAAATGATGAGGCTCCAGGCAGAGGGATTTAAAGGCTAACTGCCCTTTGCTCCTCATGGATTTCCAAATCTGTAGGTGACAGTCAGGCAGCCCTGTGGGTTGTACTGGCAGTGACTCCACAACTATCTTCTTTTCCTTCTGACATGGATGTCACGCTGCTGCTCAGCTCCTTGGATGCTCCACCTGCAGCCCCATTGCTGCTTTCTGCTCACAGCTCTGGACCCTTTGACTCAGGCTGTGGGGACAATGTTTCCCAGGGCCTCCAGTGCAGTATTTCACCTGGATTGTGACCACACTGCTGTTGGTCTCATGGCCTTTCCCATGGCCAGCCCTGTGCTGTTGTTACAGCAGATTCTCCTGGGAAGTAGTTGCCAGTGGGGTGAGATTCATTCCTCTATCTCCCTACCCTGCAGCTGCTGCTCTAGCTCTCATTTGGAGACCCAGGAGATCCAGTAACACACTAGCACAAAGCTCAACAGAGCTCTGCCAAATGTCCTTGTGGGCTGTAAATTCTGCATTCTTTGTGCCTGATATGATTGATATATCCTTCTTCTTAAGCTTTGTTAACTCCCACCTAGGCCTGAGATCACTGAAGCATGTCAAGCCCTAAACTTGAACCAAGTGATTCTACCAAAACATAATTTATCTTTCAAACATTTGGACATCAAAAGCGGCACCAGTCAGCAGAGACTTCAAACAGGCCCTGATGAAAACCTGTTGTTTTAGTATGGGAAAAAGCTTTGAGGTAAATCACCTGTTGCATGAGGGAGGAAGGACACCCACACTTGGGAGGATGTTCTTCTGAGGACACAACAGCACTTTTGCTCCCTGCCCCTCCTCTGCTCCTTTTTTTGCCTAATTTTCCTCTGAAAATAACTTTGACCATTAGAGTTGTTAAATGTCACCAGCTACAGACCCTGCCAACGTGCTTTAGTGCATGGAAACTTGTCTGAAGACATTTTGTATAGCAATTTTCTCCCACTATAGTGAATTGTTGTGAAGAGGTTTTTCTTGACCACTTTGTGAGAGGTTTTACTTAAATGGTATAAGAAGTATAAATATACTATATTTTTATGGCTTGCTTTTGCTATGCCTGCAAAAGAAATACAGATTTTTTTTTTAGCAAAATAAGGTGCATCCATTGGCAATCTGTCACATTCAAACTTGTTATCTAGTTAAATTACATGCTGGGCTGCTGCCCCCACCACCTAGATTTAACAGGTTTTTGCTTTGCAGCAATGCTTCTGCTCTTTGTCCTATCAGGTGCAGCTATCTTATGCACTCCTATGTGTTCCTTCCTATCTATTAGAGTGCTTTAATAACTAGTACTTTAATCTGTACTAGTGAGAACTTTTGCTATTCAATAATAAAAAGAGTAATTTTGTTTAAATTTTTGTAGGTTAATCTTAATTTGTTGCAGTGCAGCAACCAGTTTTTATATAAATTAAAAGTTATGCACAGGAACATACATATGTGTCTGACTCTTCAGATTTTTTTCCTCAAGTACAAGTATACATCTTAAAAGTTTTGCAGTGCAGCTACAGAAACCCTTTGAAAACCTGGCACCTTGGCAGAAATTATTGAACTATAATTCCAGATAACCTGATCATGTTTACATTGCAGAATGCTTAAACTGTACAGCTCATTGCAGTCTTCTGGCTCAGTCTGAGACATATTTTAAAAACTAATAATATAATTTGAGGTTTTGGGTGAAGACAGAAGTGTAACATACACATGATAGTCTCCATTTAGTCTGATTGGAAGGTAGCCTTAAAACTACCTCAGGAAGAACATCAGGCAGCAGGAACATGGATGGCTACAAAGATGGAAGTATAAATCAAAATTTCCCAATTTTTTTTAGTAGTTTTAAATATCATGAATTGCTACCTTGCACATGGCTGTTAGAACTTATCACTCTAATTAAAGTCATGAAGTTTTTAGGTATCACTAATTTTTATGTGGACACAAACCTTGAGTATGTGGTGAAAAATAAATGCTTCATGCGTAAGCATTAAATCAGAGTTACATTGGTAGTCCTGTTCCTCCATGGATAAAATTTCTTTGTTTTGGATTATTTTTCTGTCTCTTTTAAAGTAATTTAACATCATCTGGAAAGCGGCATGTATTGTTTCACCATTAGCATCCACTGCCTCATTCTAATCTTACCACAGTATGCTGATAATCACAGCTGCATTGTATGCACAAGAAAGTTTTGGTTTCCTGAAGATATCAACCACTAGAAAGCAAATAGTGGAAATTAATCATCCATAACAGTCTAGGTTGAGGAGTGAGGCAAAGTTCGTGGAGAATGGTGAATAATTTTGGAGGGGGAGGGAGAACATAAACTATGACACAGCCCCCTTGAGAGCCAAGGTGAGAGCAAAAAGTGTTTGCTGTCTTTCAAGAAATCTTTGGTTACCTGGAGATGGAAATTTCTCTTCCTGCTGAGGTACTCTTTGAATAGAAAAGCATGTGCTGCGTATCTTCTTGGGAGGGGATGGGAGGCCTTGTGGTGCAGTCTGCACATCTTCACACTGCACCACTTCCATCACTTTGCCCACACCCTCTAACGATGGGGCTTTTTCTGCAGAGCTCCAAAGGCTTGACCTGACTTTGTGACTTCGTAGTCTGGTTTTTCCACATGGCATGCTTATTTCAAATTTTTATCTCTGGATATTTCATTAGCCATCTTAAGCAATTTTATAGATGGTAGAAGAAGGGATCTACAGTTGTGGGGAAAAAAAAAGGTGGCATTTTGAAAATAAATGAAGTATAAAATAGACACATCTGAAGACAAATGTCATATACTTCTTTATGCATAAAAACATTTCCAGATTGATGGCAATTTTATATAGAATATTCTATTAGGGGACCCTTATTGTGAATCCAACTCTTTGTCCTCTTCTGTCAGCTGATTTTTGATGCAAATTAACTGTATTTTCAACAGTATGATCTAATTTTCTCTTTTAGGGTTTTATTCTACATTATCTGCAGTGCCAGAAACACCCTCTATCATGTGACTTGATGCTGGAGAGGTCCAATCCAATTCCAATCTGTAATCAGTCTTCACTTCTCTTTCATCATTTAATCAGCAGAACCCAAATATGCAAAATAAACTACGTGAATACTTGTATGCATAGCATGGTCATGACACAGTGGATCTCCTATCACACTAGCAAAGTACAAATAGAAAAAACGGGGGAGATACAGCATGGAACTCACAGAAGCCACACATTCTGGCATGCTGTTAAATAAAAGTGTGATCTCTGTGACCTTTATTGCATATATGCAGGGTGATTCAGATACCTTCTGCTCAATGACTGACTTTTCCAGGTTCTCCATAGTCATAAAGTAGTGGCAGGGAAGGTTTTTAAAAATATACAAAATTGACTGACTCTCTACAGAAGTAGGCATGTACCTGTAATTAGTGTACAGAATGGTGTTGAAATGTTATTAAATATTTTTTTAAAAGTTGTTCTGATCTTGCTAAATGACAAACTGAGTAGTAGCCTAATGTTTTAATGAATCCCTTATCAAGTAAGTTGTTCCATCAATCTCCAAGTATTAATTTGAAGCTTAAATGAAAAACTCTATTAACATTTTTTTCTGTGTCCTCGCATTTATGATATTGAGTAACTTTGTTCTGAGAACAGATGAGCAGTAAGATCTGTGCAGTCTGGGATTCCTCAATGGTTGCATCCTCAATAATGCCAGCCCCTCTTGAAGATTTTCTGCACACTGGTGGGTGGGTTAGGACAGCTGCTTTTCTTGTCTCAGCTATGGGCAGTGTTCTCTTTTTGCCACCCAACAACAAACCATAGGGTTTGTTGTGATATCTTTCTGGAGGTCTGGATGTAAGAGTCTGTGTGTAAGTGCCATTAAAAACCAACATGCCATCTAGCTGGCTCCTTAAATCTTGGGCCAGACTCATCTCTGTTTAAAGGATAAATTCTATGCATATGAAAACAAAATAAGATGAGTTTTGCAAACGAATTTCTGGTTTTAAAAGAATGGAAAAAAGTGAAAGATCATGAGTGATTGATATTGCCTATCCAAGGGACTGTATTTTCTATTCATAATGTAGTTGGAAAAATGAAGTATTTGACCAATACAAAGCTGTGGCTCTATTCAGAAGTGAAAAGAGAATTTAATTTTCCTGGGTCAAAGGAGAGAGTAGCCCAGATAGGCTTCTTTGGGTAACACAAGCGAACTTGTTTTCACTCTTTTGATATACACATTTTATTTAAAGAATTTAAAATTAATTTATAAAGCAACACTACTTCCATAGCAATTATGGGAAAAAAATTCTTTCCTGCAGTCACAAAATACATCAGAGTAGAGAGTCTGTAGTGTAGCTAGACCTTGTGCATCTCATCTTTTCCACATGAAAGCTCTGAAAATCTACAGAGGTCCTGTCATTAGGAAAAATATTAGCATAAGTGAAATTCAAAACTGCATTGAGCAATTTATATTTTTTGATTATTAATAAGGTTATTTTTTCCTTTATGAATAAGATTAAAATAAATCTAAGATAAAATCCCAGTAAAAAGGGAAATACAGAGCTTTTCCCACTATTCAAACAGCTCAAGACACCTAACACCTTCAAACCCATTTTCAAAGTGTTTTGTATTATGGATCACCCACAAGACTATTATGTTGATAATGGAATTAACAAATTTATTACTTTGATTATTTTGATTGTTTACTCTGATCATATTAGAATCAACCACTGTCCAGACAACACTTGGAGACAAGGAAGTGGAATTCATATATGGTGTTGAGATACAGAGTACAAAGGACGGCATGTAGTTTAAATAAGATCCCTTATTTTTATGGGGAACAGTTTGTGCAATTGGTGCCCTTTAATTTTTCAATACCCGAAGTGCATTTGAAGTATATTGAGTGGCTCTGTTTCTTCAGTATGTGTGGTCTGTCCTGCAAGTTTTTAAATACACCAAACAGCAATCTTTAGTGCATATCTTATACACAACTTTGTATACAAATAACTAGTTCTTAATCCTCCCTTTGTAAATTTTTATTTTTTTTACCCTTCACTTTATTGACGGAAAACTGAAAGTAGAGAAGTGTGTACTGACTTTCTCCATAAGACACAAGAGTATGCTGGTCACAGCCTGGAGATGGGACTTACAAGTCCCAGACCCTCGGCTCTTCAGCAGCACACCCTGCCCTGAGCCTCCAGACTAGTTATGCTGCAACGATAGAGACTCACAGACCAGAATAATGTTCTGAGAAGAGGCCTAGAGGTTCCTGAAATGTCACTATAACCTCTGTGGGACACACAATGTGCACAGATGGCATTCTCTTCCCACATGGTAATATGAATGTATCACTGGAGAAATGGTTAAGCTGTCATCAGCTAAAGAAGAAGCCACACTCTCTGGCTGAGGAGGGTGGCTGGTGCCTTGCTGCAGTGAACCCCAGCTCTGCACTGATCTTTCACACTCACCCGTGGCTCTGAGCACCACCAGCCTCGGGCAAGGCTCCTAGGAAAATAGAGGGAACGCCTGTCGGCTGGTCTACACGCAGATTTGGGGATATGTTTTTGTTGATTTAGAAAGGTTTGTAGCTCTTTGGTTTGCATGAGTGAATTTATATTATCATCATGTGGCTTTCTAACACAATGGGTGATTGTTAAGATTCTCTGTTGGAAAATAAAATATGGAACATTGGCTAGCTAAAGAATTCCTCTTGCCTGCTGTTCTTCTGTTTGCCTAAGATTGCTGCATTTTTTTGTGAAAAAGGACACACCTTTAAAATAAATCCCAGCTGGAATATTTTCACTAACCTTAAAAGAAGGGACAGGAAAGAAGAAAGGGACAGGAAAAGAAGAAAAGAAGGGACAGGATAGCAGCCTGGAGTTTTCACTGCAACTAATACAAGTGCAAGCCCATGTTGAGGGAAAAAGGTAGTTTAAGGCCGTGTGAGGAAGAAGCACTGATCATTAATGGATCTACCAGTTTCTGCCACAGAGGTCAGAAAAAAACTCAAAAATGCATTTCTCTTTGCCATACTTATGTATTTTTGAATAAGGAGAGCTTGCAAGCTAGAACAAATGTTAAGGTTTTTTTGTTTCGACAGCTAAGAAAATTGGTGTAGCTTACTGATGAAACAAAAAACCTTCTCCAGATTTCAGGGCTGGTAAGAACAGCAAGAATGCAATGCTGGTTTTTAAAATCATAATAAAGCCCTGATGTTTCAGTACACCTGTTTTGCATCTTCTTCATGTCATGCTAAAATGTTCAGAGTAAGTTAGAGAGCTCTTTTCCTCCTGGTGCAGAGTGAATGCTAGGCAGAGGTTGTGCGATTGACAGCCTCAAGTCAAAGATAAAGGCATGGGGAAAGGCATATGTCAATATTGATATGATTTTCTTTGAACTTGAGAAATCAAACTGTCAAGCTGAGACAATCTAAGTGTAAAAAACCTTCAAAAATCCTTCTCATTTTTCTGTCAACAACATCACCACCACCTTTGCAATCCCCAGGCAGTGTGATGTGCTATAGCTTTTATAAAACTGTATTACTGTAGGACAAAAAAAAAACCCCAAATGTTGTTGTTGGGGTTTTTAAAATTATTATTTTATTCTTTTTTTACATTTATTTTATTCACTTAAGATTAAACATGAGGATGTCCCTGTTTAATTTTGAGCCTCTCCAAACCTAATGGCAGTTTTATGTCTCAGCTCTCTATTCAGCCCCTTCTCCATAAAAGCCAGCCTAGACAGCACTTTCCTTTCCTTTTATAATAGCAAGGATTAAAGTCTTGTCTCATCTTCAGAGTGCAACTACAGTGCAACCTTATATAAACTCTCAGCCCTGTTTTTCTCTGCATAGTTATATTGAGCAGGCAGCCGGAAATACTGTAATAAGTTTAACTTAGGAAACAAAATGGATTTCAGCTTGATTACTTTATATTTACTTTTCTTGTCAAGTGTTAAATGTCTAAAGATAGAATCTTTTGGCCCAGAGCCTGACCAGGCCTTGCCTTCAAGACCTACCTGCTCCTAGAACATCAAAGATAAAAGAAGAGAGAAGGATATTCACCACATCTAAATTAATTTCTGCTTCACTGGCATGTAATTTAAATGTGCTCTCCTGTTACAGGGATTTTGATTTTGATTTTCATTATAGATATGAGCTATATGCTAGTTGCAGGGTTTTAGCTCTCTGTGTGTGCTGGAAATAGAGATTTGATATGAAAATAGATGTCTCTGGACAGAAAGTATTGTTTTAACTTTCCAGCTCTGTAAGAATATCATATTTAAAACTGTCTTAAATGAAAGGTATTTACTCTGCTTAACCTATAACATGGTGTGAACCAACACTTACAGGTAACCAAGGGTAACATCAAATCACAGCCAAAATGCTGAGAGTAGATTTATGTCATTACCTCGTTAACAATGCTGGACGAGTACACAAGCTCTTGTTCCCTTGGGACACAGGCTCCCTGCTTTCTGGGATACAAGCTCTTGTTCCCCAGGGACACAGACTCCCTGCTCCCCGGGGTCACAAGCTCCCTGCAGGTAGAGGATGAACAACAGTAGGCATAATAAATGGCATTTTTTCATACTGACATTTTTAGCATTCCCAGCTGCAAGGTCACTTTGAGCTAAACTTTTCCCTCCTCCTCCCCAAATCCTCCAGGTTTAGTTCTTCACTCCCAACAAACATTAAAACTTTTCTCTATGTGTAATCATACATTCATGCAGCATCAAAATAATTTTCTGTGCATTAGGTTAATTTTACATTTTTTGTGCCCTTTTTTAGCATTTATGAGTGGTATTAGAACAGCATCTGTCATGTGGAAATTCCTGCTGAGTTTTAGGCGTGCTAAACAAAATTATTTTGATCAAATTCATTCTTAACAGGATTGTAATATATGGTATTTTGTGACATGCTACATCTGATACAGCTCAAAACCTGGCTGTATGGTGGAGAAACTGAAATGTATATACTGAAACTTCCCAAGAGCAAAACCAGAAGCTCATGTCTTTTGTATCTCTTGAGGCCTGAAGGAAAAACTGGCTTTTCAGAATTGGCAAGACAATTCACCATGTGGGCAGGGAAATGGGATATAAACAAAAGGGTACAACAGCTTTCATTTGCTTCTCCTTACTCACAGTTATCTTTCAGCAAGCTCAAAGGTTCTGCGGAAATTCTCCTCGAGCATATATAGCTGTGTGTTCAGCTCCTGTTTTAACACAGTCCAGGAGCTTGCAAATGCTCAAGTGTCTGCAGAAACTTTGGTCTTTTCGTATTGAAGCTATTACTGAACCCTCATTGATTTTTCTCGTCTGGAAAAGATCCTGGCCTTAGTTTTTTCCCTTGTTTTCGTTTTTCTTTTCAAATGTGTTGAGAGTTGATGAAATTGGTTATAATTGAGTCAATCAGAGCTTCAAATCACGCCCAGGGGTTGGATTGAACACAACTTTGTCCATGTGTCAGGGATTCCTTACCAGAAGCTGGATTTTGATGTCTGACTCAGCAGAAGCAGCCACAAGAGATTTCGATGTGTAAGATGTTTACTCAAGGAACCACAGCATGTTAAATATTAAACAAAGAAGTTAGGCAGAAGACACAATTCAAGGCAAGCTATTAACAAAAATAGCCAAACTGCAGACAAGATACAGGGCTACATCAGAGTCAGATCTGAAGGAACTGGTGGGACTGTGGTAAACTCAGAGCTCTGGGAATGCTTGAATTTCCTCTGTGAGCTGCAGCAGGGCTGTTTGGTAACTACCGCCAATAGTGTGATACCAATGAATATTGTAATCCCAAACAGGGCCAATATGTATGTCACAGTTGCAACGTGCAGTAGAGTGTAGCTGGCTCCCCTCCCACACTTGCTGTGCAATGCTGTGTTGGATCTTTTGGGCAGAGAAGATACCTATAGAATGTCTCTTTTTGTAATCCAGGAGTGTGAACTCTTCAACAGCTACACAGGAAATCTCATTACTTTCAGCACATTCCTGCACCTAATGAATACGCACAGAGAGAGCAAAAAAAAAAGACAGATAAAAGAAAAAAGACAGAAAAAAGACAGGTCTGACAAGTGCCATATTTGCCACAAATAAGAAAGCCCTCACAATTTTGTTTTAGTGTCACAATAAGCAGAAAAAATGATGGTCTGGTTTGAGATGAGGAGAAACAGCTCAGAAAGTATTGAGATTGCTGATTTCATATATGAGGCAGAATGAAGCAAGTTTGCACTGATGTCTATGGGTCCTGCTCAGAGTCAGTTAAAATAATAGATGCCATTTTCAAATCAAAGTTTTATTTAGTAGAAAATATTCTCTGACTTCCCCTCTTCTGTTGACAATTCTTTTTTCTGACAATACCTCTCTTGAATGTCCCTTTTCTTTCTGTTCCTATTAGACTTTCAGAGAGAGAAGGTAACTTTCAGATAAAGGTGGCTTCCTGATTTTTCCACCATGCTTATATCCAGAAGNTTGTGCGAAGATTTCTCCTCAATCTCACAATTCAGGCTTTTATTTAACACCAAAAAAGAAAAAAAAAAAAAAAAAAAAAAAAAAAAAAAAAAAAAAAAAAAAAAAAAAAAGCAGCCAAAAAATATGAAGATTTTTTTTTAAAAAAAATTGATCAGGCAAAGTCTGACAATACATTTACTTTACAAGGCTGTATATCCAGTGTCTCCTTCCCTTTCTAAAGGCTCATTGTGGGCTCTGGGCTTGGCAGAACTTAATCTGGAGGCACAAATCCTTCTTTG
>VXBB01014846.1:217574-242390 GCA_013399915.1 Illadopsis cleaveri
TGAAGCTTTATATTTCATATAATCATAGAATCACAGAATGACCAAGGCTAGGAAGCGCCTTGAAGATTCAAACCCTGCCTCGGGAGCTTCTGGTAGCAACCTCTGCAGATATTTGCTGACTCTTTTGGTAATCCATGTTCACACCTATCCTTGCTTCCTCTGTGTGGCTGATATCTATGTCCTGAAACCTTTTTTTCTGCCCTCTTCCTTTGTGACTCCCACACGTCTGCACTCACATTAGTGTTCTCTTGCCCTTGATTATGTCCCGTCTCTGTCAGGCCATGGTGGTAACAAGTGTTCCTGTAATTGGTCAGTCCTGCACAGTCCTACCAGCACTGAGGCAGAAACAAGGGGGTTAGTTGGTCCTGCAGCAATAAATCCATTGAACCCTTTCCCTGGAAACTAGGGGACAGGAAGCAAGGAAGGAGGACGAGCTAGTGGTGGCAGGTTAAGCTCGTAGGGGGCAATTCAGAGATTTGCATTTTATTTCTGAGGTTCCAGTGATTCCTTCTTCATATGAACTATCAGATAGGATTAAAAAGAGAGTGGATAAATAATGCATGGTGTTATTCACTGAAAAGATATTGCTAAAATTCACTTCAAACAGCATACTCTATTATATAGCCAGATTTTTCAGAGCCCTTCCATTAGTGCCCATTTAAACATGTAATATTTTCCAATTAAATGTGTTGGTAGGAATTATTCATTTTAATAATTAAAACATTTCCAGAGCTCCCTGAAGAGCGTTACCATGGAGGATTGGACCCTCTGCTGGGAACACTCACAGCATGTTAGTGTACACTGTAGGCCAGCTGCTTAATATCAGTCATGCAGGAGCATGAAATCCAATCCTGAGGAGCATTAGCATTGGTTGCATATAGCTGTCCTTTCTGTAGCTGTGCCAAAGTTAGATTTTTGAGGCAGCTTTTGAATTCTGGGGCTTTTGAAGCACCTACATGTCGGCTGCAAATCTGCCTCCTGCTGTACCTTATGGTGATGGCTTCCTCATAGATTAGTTTATCTTAGGTTGTTCATCAAGGACAAAGTGAAGGCTTTAATGCTCCAATTATTTTGCCTTGTCTCACTTCTGAAAGACTGCTAGCCCAGACTCTTGACAAATTGGTCTCACCTCTCCTTCCACTAAGTCACGTTCTTGGCATGGTCCTCTTCTTTAATGATCAGAAATTAAAATAGCTGTTCCTCATGGGTATTGAAAATCTTGTGGGGCACTCTGCAGAGGAGGGTTTGATGTGGCATCCCTGGCCAATATTTCTATTTGTCACTGCCATGCAGCACAATGGTTGGCTACTAGTGGGCTTGTGTGGCTGTCACCCTCCCACTGGACATGGCTGATGCTCTGTGTTTGTGTGTGGGCACATGAAATGAGACAGATAGACTGCAAAGTAATTTAGAAACAAGAGATATGGTACAAAATTAAGTTTTTTTACCATCAGAAGATCTCCAGGTCATATTCAGAGACTTAAGTTAAACTAAAAGAAACCTGACAAACAAAAACTGAAGATGAGAGTCACAAGGTCCATGTATCCTTCAAATTTAGTGAAACTGCTTCTGGTTTTGTTTTGCATAAATAAAGAAGCAAGAGGATCAGATATTGTCCAGATATGGTCACGGTATTATGTTGTTTCGGGAAAGCACAGAAACCTGAAGGGACATTTTTCTAGCTAAACCAAACAACTAAAGAAAAAAAAAAAAAAAAAAAAAAAAAAAAAAAAAAAAAAAAAAAAAAAAAAAAACAAAAAGAGGAATTTACCACTGACTCTTCAGTTACCAAGATCTGTCAAATCACAGAACANGCAAAATGTCACAGAAAAGCTGTCAACAAAATAATTTCATTGTTATTACAGGTCTCTTTGCACTACTTCCTTATCTACAGATAGAAAAATCAGATTAGTTAGAAATACTAATACCTCTTAAAAATATGTTAACAATCCAGACAGCCTACATTGTCCTAGGGAATCAACAGATGTGAAATATTCAAATGTTTTCTTGGTCTGATTTTCAATGCTTATTTCATACCCTTATATCCCTGGAATGCTTACAAGTAAAATTCACAGCTTGTGCTCTTCAGGCTGGGATTTGGAGATGTATGAAAGTTTATCAACAATGGGGAAATTATCAGTGGTCAAAGATAAAATATTCTGAATAATTTGGCATTGAAAGAATCCTTTAAAAAAGAATTCTGAAACCAGCAGAATCCACTGGAAAGACCTGAGAGAATTTTTCATCTTGAAAGTAGCAGCCTAATTACATAAAACATGCTGAAACCTAGACCAAACAATCCGGGCAACTGTTTAGTCATTCCATTAACAACCAGAAACCAAACACTTATCTGAAATTGAGATAGACTCTATTTAAAGGCTTGAAAGTTCACAACAGACAGGAAGACCATTTTCTACCTACATACCATGTATTTTTTATTCAAATGTAATAATAAAAAATCTTTCTGCTAGAAAGACCTTCTTTACAAGGACAAATAAAATTAATTGTTCCTTCTTTTCTGATAGCTCTTTTCTTTTCTTGCGAGAGACAAAATATGGAATTGGATTAACTGTTCACTCATGGGATTTGGCCTGCTTAAACTTCTCCTGTATTGTAACTGATGGCTAATGTGCATTCCGTATACAAGTGGAAGTGTGCTTGTATACTTTTTTATCTGACAAGAGCCATTCTACAGTCAGTACTGACATCAAACTTTGCCCTCTTTCTGCCTAGGTGTTGGCGAACAGTGCACCACTGCAGCAATCAAGGCAAATCAAATCCTGGGCTGCATCCACTGGGACATTGCTGGAGACAGAGATAGGGTCATCCCAAACTTCTCAGTGCTTGTCAGGCTGCACTTGGACTATTGCATACAGTTCTGGGCCCCACAGATCAAGAAAGATGAAGAAAAACTGGAGAGTCAGAGAGGGCTATGAAGGTAGTCAAAGGGCTGAGGAACCTTCCCTGAGGATATGCTGAAGGAGTTTTGTCTTCTCTTCCTGGAGAAGAAACTGCTCATGGAGACCCCATCACAATTATTCAACACTTAAAGGGTGGATACAACAAGTTCCCTTCATAAGCAGACACAGGGAGAAGGCATGAGGCAATGGTATTGCACTGGGAGAGATTTCATATTGACATAAGAAAGAAATTGTTCACAGTGAGGACAACCCATCACTGGAACCACTTCCCCAGGTACTTGGTGGAGTCCCCATTTCTGGAGGCTTTCATGATGTCTTTGGACAGTGTGCTAGGTAATCTCATATAGCTTCCTTTTCCCACAAATATTGGATCAGATGTTCCTTTGAGATCCTGATCAATCTGGCCTGTTCTGTGATTCCACAATCCCACGGAACCAGAGAAATATTAAACAGCCAGAAAATTTTGCTTAGATAGACTTGTGTTTTGTTTGTGTTTTGCTTATTTTGTATGTATCAAACCCACAGCTTCTTCTAGAATGTTACCTTTTCTTCATGACATTGCAGAATTGCTTGAGTGTGCAGAAATAACAATATATTTTATACTCAGCTTGGTGTCCGTCAGACAAGCTGAGCTAAAAAAAAAAGCTTTTAAAGCTTTTAAAGCTAAGCTTTAAAAGCTAGCTCTAGACAGAGCTAGAATTACTTATCAAGCATATTCACTAAGGATAGCCAGGATATAGTTCTGGATCTGCTCTTCTATAGCCTGAATAAGTGTAGTCTGTTTCTGATCCTTCCTTCAATGATTCTTTGCCAAAGAAATGACAATCCATAACTCAGCATAAAAATTGTGTTTACCTGCATTTCAATATCACTTGGTAACTCTTATGAAACTAAGTCTGGAAAGTGCCGGCACATAATTCTTCATGTTCTTTGTGCTCCTTATCACTGGCATTATCTGGTGAAAATAGACTGAGCTTAGTAGCACTGAATGAAGTAACAGACAGTAAAACTGGCTTAAAATACTTCTCATTTACAATTATCTGTACTGCTAAAATGATGTTGCACTCACTGATGAGAGTAGAGTAAGCAGCTAATGTCACTTATACATCTCAGTTTTAGCCTTGAGCACTGATTTGCACAATCTATTTCCATCTTCTCAGTGACTTGCCTAGTTGTGCAGTTTGTAGCTTCATTTAATACACATTAGTTAAACTGTGAAGGAACTGAAAGGAGTGACTCAAACTAGGGACAAAAATAAGCAATTGATTTATAACATTTATAAAAGATAATCCACAGAACTATCTTACTACTAAAAAAAAAAGTTCTCTGCTTTTATTTTCTGAATATTGCAGCTTACTTCAGAGTTGCCTCTTCTGACAGTACTCACTGGTGTCTCTAAACTGATGTAGCAAGGTCATAGGTACTTGGTCTTCTTGTGAGCTTCTTTTCTAAGGGAGGAGCTTGAAAATGGCCCCATGACTGACATCACTTGGGCAGCCACATACTGCTAGTAAGTATCGTACAGGAGCACCAGCAGCTAGCTACTCAAAGCTGACTAACTATAACAGAGCAATGATCTCCCACCCACCTCTGGAAACCAGAATAGGACAATCAACCACTGCTTTCTTCAGAGTCTAGGGGCTTACTCCTAGTACATGTCCAAGACAAAGATGGCTAAGTCCAAAATCAGATCCTTGTCGGTCCAGTGCTAGAAGCCCCTTCTGCTACTGCCCTAGCTGTCAGCATTCAATCTTCTGGCACTGCATCCTCTCCCTGTGCCTGTCATGACCACAATCAACTTTCTTCCATGTTCAGCTGCTCTAGGCTGTCCCTGCGGCTGAGACAAGATGGATTTCAGTGTCTCTTGGCCCAGGCGTGCAGGAAAGACTCATTGGAAAGGCTGACAAGGTTTATAATCCTCCAGCCTATACCTGAGAACACCTAACTGGTTGCAAAATTGTTCTCAAACCTCTGAAGTTAACAGCACGGTATATAAAGGCAGACCAGCATTCTTTCACTACTTCTGCCTTAACCCATCATATCGTGAACTACAGCCAATGAGAAATTGATTTCCAAAAAGTTAAGTCCACAGGACCAGTTCTGATTGCATAGGAACTCCCTGTATCTAGAGCTCCTTTTGTAGTTCCAAAAGTCACAAATGCTTATAATTAGATCCTCAGACACATGAAGATGCATGAACTGTGACTTGGCTGAAACACAGACAATAAACAAGCTTAGTGGCTGATAACAAATTAAAATATTCGACAAAACCATTTATGTCTCCACAAATATTTTGCTTATCTTAATTTCTCCACAACCCTTGGCTATGGGTTCCTCAAGGAATCCAGGACCTTCAAACCTACAAGGAGTTTCCTCAACAATGTGTAGTCTCAGTTTCTCTTCTTGCCCCCTCACTTTCCAATATTTTTCCTTTGACAGCCAGTCACACCATTAAACATGAGCTCTGTATGAAGAAAGCACCTTTATTTCTCACTGCATTATCACCTCCAGGCTTGTAAGACTAGTAGTCATATCTCAAGCTTTGCCTAACATAAAAAACCTCCAAATATTATTTTGGACAACACTTTTTCTTGAAACTCCACCTGTCCTGTTTATACAAGCTTCACCTCAGTGGGAGATTTTCAAGAAAAGTGTGAGTCTGCACCATCACAGCTTGCATGAATGCCATTGTGTGGGAGAAGTTAAAGATGAAAAGTTTGTGTTCTGACAGAATCAAACTTAAGGACCAACTGCATCAAAGAGAATTTTATAGCAGTCTGGTAAGATACCCTTAATGCTACTGCACACTTTATTCTCTTTCTTTCACAATCAGAAAGTTGACAGTGGCACCACTTGTTGGCCAGTAAGAGCAACAGTTAGGGGAAGTGTTTGTGAGGGAAAAAGGGGGAAAGCAAGACCATCAAGGAACTTGTCCTGCTTGCCAGCTCCTTGTTGCAAGCGAAAAATCTCTGATGTGAAGTTTGGCTGTGAAGGCTTGGAACCAGGTTGTCAGGTGCTGCCAGAGCTGGTTCAAGGAGATGAGATGTTCAAGCAAGAGGCGTTGTTCATACTGGAGAGCTGAAACACACTTCTCTAATGCTCTTCTTAGTATCTTCCCTGACAGCTAATGAGATAATTAGAATACATGTATATATAGTCATTACTTACACCTTCCCCCAACTTGGTGGTGTGGATCTGACCTGTTTCTTCTCCACTCATCTCCCACTCCACCCACCTCCAAATGGCTACCAATCTGTGACATTTTTTGCTCATTTGTTAACAGTTGTGCAGGCTGGCCTTCCTGTGCATGGAAAAACAAAGTGGTTCATTTCCTCTCTGCATTTCTACCCCATATGAACAACATCAACACAGGCTCTCTTGAAAAATATTACTATAGCAACTGGTCTTAGGTGTCTCTCAGCAAGAGCACTCAATACCGTGTAAAAGCTATTCAGCCCAACATATTAATCCATTTGACCTCATTACCAGTTTTGCTCCTCAGAGGAAAAAAAAGAAGTTTGAAATTAGAGAAGTAATAAAGTTGCTGAGTACCTGGTAACAAACAGCAAGACAAATATATGAATAAGCAATCAAAAAAGAATTAGTATCTTTTACTTTCAAAATCTTATTTCAGGTGAAACATTCCACTGCAATTTTCAGTGTTCAGTAACCATATTCTAGCAACCCTTTTCAAAGCTGCTTTTCACTGGCAATAATTGTACAAGCTATGACAAGGAAGACTGAGCTTTATAAATTCTTGAGGGTTTTTTCATTCTAAGCCAACTACTCAGTCTATCTCATTGTATTTAGTTACATGATTGCAATGAATGTTTCTTTGAGCAAATCAGGATTAAGAAAGAGATGCATTTTCAGTTCAAATCTAATATATGACTTGGAGAAAAAAAAAAGCTTTCTTAACATCATTATTGTAAAGTAAATACTTCTCCTGTAGTTGAGTATCTAATAAGATTATTTCAAGGTTTTGTACTAATTACACTGTTGGATCAAAGGCTTTCTCAGCTAGTGAAGTTCTCAAAAAAATGTTGTGTCAGACTTGCATGTCTGTGTGTACATTTACATACCAAGTATATTGGAAAAAAACCAACATTGAACAACACAAGAAAAGCAGAGGCTTAAAAAATGGTAGATTAAAGAAGACTGTAACTTACTCCTATATGCCCAAGCTACCAGTGGTCATCTTAACAAATCTGGGAACAGTAGCAAAGTTCAGAGATAAATACAGTGCATGCCTATATCTGCTTGAAAATGGAATTGATTTTTGTGTAACTAAAAAAAAAAGGTAATGGAGTGAGTTATATTGCATGTTGTCTCCTTGTGCTGGGCTACTTCTCCAGTATTGTGCTGCCACTGCTTGTCACTCACAATAGCAGTGAGATTTTAGCAAGGTTTGGGAATTTCTGGTGGGGTTAGCCTGCTGCTTGAAGGGAAAAGAACCACCCTCATTTAAAAGTAAATACAATTTTTACTTCTACAAGAGTAATTATTCATAACATTATGTTATTGTAATTTAAATCCAGAGAACAGCTAGTGGCAGTCTGTGCTTTGTTTCATGTAATTTTCTTTCACATTAAAATTCCAGTGGCTACACGATAGTTAAGCCATTCTCATTATTATCTTGTACTCTATATTCCAAACATCTTAGAAGCCAGTCCACCAAAAAATGGAAGTTTAAAAATAACTTTTTAAACGCCCTAAAATGCTTTAGGTTTTTTTTTTCACTGCATTATAAATATATAAGTACACATAAAATTGAGAACTATTTCTCAAATAATAGCATGTTTGAAATTCAGACATTGCTGCATAACTGAAAGACAACATCATAAATCATACCATTATTTTCTTTCATTGCTGCAAGTTAGAAACTTTCAGTTGTAAAGAACACACATTTTGTCTGGACAAATTATTACCATTATTTGACTTTAGACATATTTGAGGTGGGAGAGGTAATGTATATTTTTGTATTGTAAATTTTTAAGTTTGTACTGTAGTTTCACATATTAATAAAAAATCATTATTATATAATTTTTCTTACCAATCCTCCCATCTTTTGTTTTAAAATAAACTAGATTGTGCTTGTTATTCTCTCCAGGATGAAATTTGGAGTAAGGTCTGACTCACACCTGCTGTTTTAGCCACATGTTATCTTAGCTGTCAAAACCTTTATTGGAAGAAAATAGTATGAGTGAGATGAAAAGGATAAAGAACCTTGTATGTCATCAAGATAATGTCTTTCTCTGCTTTCTGTTTTCTTCAGTAATAATGTGATTTAAAATTTTTACTTTTTACTGTAAAAAAAAGTAAGTCTGCAAATAGACGAAAAATCAAGGCTTTGTTTTTCTTCAGTCTTTGGGAAAAAAAAGGGAAAAGAGAGACGAAATGTAGTTGAAATGCAGAAAGGGTCCAGATCTTCTGCATCTGGGAGATTTTTTTTTCTTACCTGAAATCCAATCTTGCAGGAAAACTCTTTATGTATGGTACACCTTAGACCTCAGTTCAAAGTCTGTTCACATAGAACAGTAAACTAACCCAGAACAGCAAACTAACCAAGAGAACAAACTAACCCAGAACAGCACTGCCCAAAGTTTGTCAGGAAGAAAATGCCAATACATCTTTCATCAGACCTTTCAAATGCTACACTCAAAACTGCAGAGAGGTGCATATGTGTGCTCCAGAATAAGTTCTTGGATGGACCTGGTCTCGGTATTCTGCGTTTTCAAGGTGAAACCCCCAGACTAACTTACAGATGTATAAAGTAGTGTTTGGGCCTAATTGTATGTAGTATTGTCTAGAATTTCCTTAAAAACAGGGAGCACTGGTTCATCTCCTTTCTGTGCTGTGGAGATGCACACATAGAAATCAAAATATGTATGAATGCATGCTGCCTGCTTTGGGGGGCAAGTCAGAGGTAGGTGCCTGTGGCAAACCAGGGACATCCCAGTGGGAACTGGCTGAGGAAACATTCAAGTTCTGCTGGGACTAGGGGATAGTTTACAAGAACAAGTGTTATGCAAGCAGGAAATTCTGCTCCCTATTTCCAGGATGCCTAACATTTCTGGTGATTAAGGTAGCCACTGGAATACAAATGTTATGGCATATGTAATAAGACTTCATAAGGGAGTGAGAATCTGTACCTGCTCCAGGACACCAGAGCTCACTGCTGCACTGAAGCACTGTCCTTAGTTTCTCTCAGTCCTTCAGTCCTGCATCAATCTTGACTCATGCACTGCAGGGAAGTGCTTAGGGTAACAGCTGTGAGATGGGAGAGAAATTTTAAATATGTAGAAACCAAAAGAGGAAAGAAATTTGGTTTTGTTACATAACAGGCGACCCAGCTTACTGATGGAAATGTTTTCCTCCTCGCAAGTTCTCAGTCATCATTTTAAATGAGGGCAATTGAACAGTGTGTTCTGAACAGACAGAGGTTCTTGCTAAAAGGTATCTATACACAGTCTAAATTATTGTCATCTAACAGAGGGCATTGCTATGGAAGCAGAGGTCAGAGTGCTTCTGGCTGAATGTCACAGTTAGACCAATGGTACAAAACATGTACCCAAGGTTCTTAGAGCTNCCCAAGGTTCTTAGAGCTTCCTAGTATCTAGAAGGTTCTAAAGGTATCTAGAAAGTTAAAATAAAAATGGAGGCATCTAAGGAACTTTGTCAAGTTCCGGAGAGTGGGAGAGAAAAAGAATCATTGGTTTGGGTTTACTCAGTCACTGACCTTTTTCATATTTGATAAAGTAAAATTAAATAAAGTCACATACAACGTATGGGAAAAAAGTCTCATTATTATTACTGTTTCTGCTCAGGGTATATTTTTTGTACTTGTACTTTTACAGGTACATACTTCAATATTCTGGTACCTGCCCAAAGGCACTGTCAGGCAAGCTTCAGCTTCAACAAATGATTTTGTTCTTCCTCTAACAGTGACTTGGAATTTCTCACTGCTCCTTCACCTGCTTACAAAGAGGTGAAACGATTTCATGAGTCTGTTGACTTTGAGCGCTATAAGCAATGACTGAAAGCAGAGCTCAGGCTGCAGGGGTGCTTTGTCTGGTAGCTCGTGCCCCTCAACATGTTAGAAAACAGCGTCTCTTCCATCTCTCTGTGACACTGGCAAAGCTGATTCAAGCCTTTATTTATACAGCCATAAATAAATAAAGTGAATTGTTAAGTAACCACCAACTGTTTTATTGTAGTGTGCCATTAGTGTGAAAGGTTTGCCAGTTTATGCATCTAGCAAGTAATGATATCAGCCAGGAAAAGAGGAAGCTCTCTTCTCACAGGGGAAAACTATCCCTTCCTGAATTCAACATGAATGTAAACAGAGGAAAATTAATCTATAAATAAACCAAATGAACTCATATGTCATGATGCCTTTCACACCAGTTTTAATAATCATGATCAGTGTTATTCAGAGGTTGTTTTAAGAACCAGCTGGGATAATTATCACTTGGCTTTGAATCCAACATTAGTACTAGAATTAGGAAATTGATCATTCTATCCCAGGTGCCAGGTGGCAAAACTTCTTTCCTCCCCAGGTATTGACAAACTCCTAGGGCTTACTGCAGGAGACAGCTTGAGGTGCACAGTGATTAGCCTTCCTTTGCACTCCCCAGCTCTACAGGCAGCAATGTCAGAGGAGGGGAGATCAGCTAAAGCCAGTCATAGCAACCCGTGGCAATAACAACATGCCAGAACTCTTAAACTGCTTTGAGGGCTGATTTTTCTCCCTCCACCCCTGCTTTTTCTGCCTCCCTGCTGTAGAAATGCACCAGCGTTGCACTCTGCTGATAGACTGAACCTGTCACATCACCTTCATCTCCTAGAATGAGGGAAAGGCAACTGGATTCATAGCACCTCATCTGCAGAGCATTGGCTGCCCAAATGAAGAATAAACAGGTGAATTTGGTGAGTTTCTTGTTCTATTTAAATATGCTGATAAGAAGTAAGAGGGGTTTTTTTTAAAGTTTATTTCAGATGTTGGGATTGCTCTTTTCTAAGTCTCTAGAGTGTGGCATGGCTAGGAAACTCTGGAAATTTACTTTAATAGCTCCCTCTGGTCCTCTGAGATCAGCTGCAGGCTGGAGTAGGATGACTGCAAAACCACAAATGCCTGAAAATATCCCTTTTCTTGACTGATGCAGCATCAGGATATTAAAGACTTTGTATCATACAGCAATTAGCTGTTTATAGATTTGCTGTTCCAGAGTGGGAAAACAAAGTAATGGATGCAGAAATGTTTCAAATGTCTTAAATAAATTGGCACTGTCATGGAAGGGAAAAGATGAAGTTCAAAATTACCACCCGCTTTAATGTAATGCCAGTTCATTAACTAATTTATGATGCTTTTAAATAACAGGGACAAAATAAACAAAAGTTACTTTTTTAAGTTATGAAAGAATACTAGCATCTTGACTTCCCTATTCTGATTGCTCGATATTTAATTCTTGCACACAGGGTGTATACACAGAGAGCCACTGTTTTGGTCTTTGTTACCTATAGATTTTGTTTACTTTTTCAGCACCATTTGTTGTATGGGGTAGGAAGTTGATTAAATGAGACTTGGTTTCTGCACCCTGTTCTGGTACCAACATGCAAACACACTTCAAGGGCTGATACTTAACTCTTTTGAGAACTTTGACCAACCAGAATTGGTTTTGGATGAGTGAGATGTTTTTCATCAATGGTTTTGATAGTTATTGCTTTGGACTTCACAGTTTATTAGAATAAAGAGACAAGGGTTTTTTAGGTGCAGTAAAACTTTTTATGTTATCTGGGTGATAAGAACATAGAATTTTCTTCCTCTATGAAATGTATTTTACACAGAACATATCCTTTTGTGACTAAAACTGTACAAATAAAAGAAATTTTCCTGAAGAATTTGGAAAGGTGTTCTGACCATGGTTAGTGATCTGACTGCTTCCTAGAAGATTAACTGTGAAGTGAAATGTCTTGCTTCCTCTACTTTCCATATTATGACTTTAGTTTAGAGGCATTCTAAGTGAGGTAAGTGCTGAGAGATGATGTCTGACAGCAGTGTTATGGGTGGGGGCAGAAGGAGCTTCTTTGGACAGAGTAGGGTCTGCACAAGTTTTAAAAAAGGCATTATATGAAACAGCCATCACAGCCCTCTGGCATAGAAGAGTGGGACCTGCATTTTAGGTTTGTGGCTTGTTATAAACATTCAAGTTGATTTATTGACAACACTAAGACCTGTCTCTATATGGCTGGAAAAGATAACATTCTCATTATTGGGAGAAGGGACAGATGAAATGTAAAATGGATTCTCTGGGCCTCTTCCCCAACAATTCAGGTTTAAGAGCAAAAATATTTTGAGATGCAAAATATGTGGGTCTGTCTTGCTTGTGTGCAGCCTCAGAGGCAGAGGTGCAGAGGCTGTCATATTTTAAAGCATGGCAAAAGAGATGAAGACATCCAGGAGTACTTCCCCAGCAAGTGAACAGCATGGTCAAAAGATCTCAATGTTTCTGAAGGATTCTTAAAAATATGTGGTGTTTATGTTGTTAGCCATGCTAACTAAACTTGTATGGGGAAGAGGGCTCAGGGAGAAGTTAGGACTGGTATTTTGATTTGTAGTTTCTGGATCCTAGATGTAATTCTACAGTATGTCAAAATTATATATTAAAATTATTTTAACGGTCTTATTTTTTTATAGTTCAGTGATTCACTGATTTTTTTATAATTCAGAAAAAATATTCTTCTAATTCCACTCTCTTCATGCAATTATAAATGTACAAATACTGTTTGAAAGTCAGTGTCTTTCACAATAAGTTGTCTTGTGGAGGTCTGAGACATTTTTTGTTTATTTTTATATTTCTTCTTTTAATGCAAAAAATTCAACAAACTTAAGGTATCTTAACACCCCATTCCTGTTGATCTCTGTGTTCTCCACAGCAGTCCTGTGTCTTTTTTGTCACAAATGGTGAAGGGAATACATACATGGAGCACAGTATTGCTAAAACAATAAACATAAGTTCACTTGAGAACAAAATAATATTAAAAAATAAGAAAATGAAAACCCTGTGTTGTCCTATAACAAGAATTCTTCTGAAAGATAAGACGTCTTTCAGAAAGACAGCAGTATATTTTAAAATGGCTAGGAAATTAATTTGGAATATGTAATTTATAATAGAGATTAAAGGATTAATTGTTTGCAGATTTTGTTTCTAGACATTGAAAATGATAGCGCAGCTGTGCAATGGCATTCTTCCCAGCTTAAATATCTTTATTACAAAAAGAGCAACTGTAGTCCCCACCTGTACTGCTGTATTTTTGACTTTCAGAGGTACTGTATAATATTAGCATGAACAGTAGTGACCCTATCTTCACATTCACCCTAAAACATTGAAAACTGGTATTTTTGTTTAAAGGGAGCATCTTGGAAAAAGCCCTTCTGATGGTTGTAACACTCTTGGCTGAGCACATGATTTAAAAACTCCTGTTCTTGCATGACGTCTCCAAGAAGTTGAAGTGTCAAGGTTGGCCAGGGAGGATCAAGTTGCCCAAGGTGGCTCTGGTAAAGCTTTCCTGTGACTAGCACACAGGAGAAAAGGGCAGGCTTGTACACAGTCATGTATCTCTAAAGTAGATTTCTGCTGCTTTGGTCTCTTGGAGTTTGTCTCTATTGGTGTCCTCCAGCTCCGGTCCTCACTGGGACTCACCAGCTCACAGGAGGTCGTTCCTCAGAAAATCACCCAGCAAAGTACCTCAGGGAACACATTTTCAGTACAGTCAGGCCCAAAAGCGTGTGTGAATTAGACATCAGCACACTTTCTATCCACGGATTTTAATGGATGGGCCGTCCCTGAGCAGTACCAGCTGGATCATTTTCTAGACTGTGGGCATAGCAGTCTATTTGCTGGCAGTGATTGTAAATACTGGCATTTTCCACACATCTGAATATCAACCTGCTCCACTATCTGACACTCTGCTCTGCTGGATGAAGGACTGCCTTTCTGCCTTTGGAGGGCTAATTGTTGCTGAGGCATGTTTCATGGATCTTCAGGGCATATGAGATCATATCACTGGAAAATAAATGCTCTACCAACAAGCTGACTCACTCTCTGAGCTGGAGGGGTGATATGCCAGTGTCTGGGTCAGCAGAAGTTTGCTGTGACTGAAAACCAGCTGTGGTGATGGGTATGTGAGTGTGGTGTGTGAGTTGCTAGTTCTCTTGAAGCAGGAGTGAAGTTTTCATGGCATGAAACACCCTCTCCTCACTTTGTTAAGAATGGCTGATTAGTGATGGCATTGCTGCCTGAGAAACACAGTACTCACAGAATTACACCTAGAGTTACACTGACTGTGCTAACCATGAATTGTTTTTGTCTGATCACCAGTTTTCTTCAGTACGAATAGCACAGAGTCTCAGGGGAAAATGTAAAATCTTAGGAAGAGACTGATCAGAGAGAGAAAAGGGAAGCAGCCTTCATGTGAAGCATGTGAATAGGTGTTTTGTCTGAAGTACAGTGAGACGCAGGTGAATTTTGGTTTTCCTTAAGTGAGACCTTCTCTTAAAAGACCAGACGTATGAATGGTTTGAAACATATTTTAGGGACCAAATACTGTCTATGGAATAAATACATATTTGCTAGGTTTTTCTCATCAGCTTCAAGTAAGTGTCATCCCCTAATCATCATTTTAAATAGGTTGCGTTGTCTTGTGGCTACCCTACCATGATTTTAAATGTGCAATATGAACAGGATGACAGTGTCTTTTTGAAATGGAGACTGCATCTAGGCTTGAGGGTGACTCCAATATAGAGCCAATGTTTTTAGAGATGAAATTGCAATGCTTTTTTCTTTCTAAATAAATATCTAAACCAGGGTATCTTTAAAGGAGTTCAAAATAAAGGGTTGAAGTATCTAACAGGTGAATTGCTCCTTTAGTTTTTCTCATGTTCTTCTCCTCAACTTCTTATAGCAAAATTTGGGGGATTGCCACAAATACTGAAAAAGGTTAACACGAGGTAATGAAGCAGTTGATTAATTACACTGCCACGCCTTTAATTTCATATCCTAGAAATGCTGAGATCTTCCTGAAGACAGGGGGTTTTTTTGGCTGGTGATTGCAATTAGTTGCAATCGTGACCTGTAGTGTGTGAACCGTGAGCAATGCTGACCGGCTGGTCCTGAAGCCCATCACACTCCGGGTCGCAGGACATAGCTGGGACGAGCTTGGGTGTTCCTGATCCGGCTTTGCCCTCTGGTGGTACCCGCTTGAAAGATTCCCTGAGCTCGAGAGAGATAAAGCCTCTGAAGACCCTGACAAGAACTGGGGAAACAGCAGGCGTGCGTGATGGATGTAAAAGCACACTAAAAGAAAGAAAGGTCTCTCACACAATCAGTGCTGTGGATGCCAAAAAGGATGGCAAGGAAGTCAGAGACAGCAAAGTTCAGTGCTCCTTCATCGAGGTAAGCCTAACAAGAAGGAGTTTTTCTGACACACAGTTCCTCACTGCTCTGACCAATCCTTTGACATGACAAATACATACACTTGAAAATATCACAAGTACTGTCTTACTGAAGCTCAGTTCCTTACCTGATTATGAGGACACACCCCAAAAACATTGTCCTGCATCCTGGTAATGAAGAGAACTTTGGGGAATTGGAAATTTTAATGAGAGACATCCTCTCACCAGCCTTCAGAAAGCTCTGAGTAATTATAAGGGCCTTTCAAGGAGTGGTCTTTCCTTTAACTGGCAGGTGTTTTTGATTGAAGACAGTTTTTTTATTTTTACAATCTGGTTTTTTCACGTACTAGCAGTTCTGCGTGTGTGTGAATAAAACTTCTGCTTCTCCTCTTGGAAAAGAAATTACCAATTATTTATAGCCTATAAGGAAAAGAAATGCAAAATGCTTATCTGAGAATACAATTGAGGTGTAAATCAGGTGTCAAGCAGCAAGTACAATAAAGAATGTTACAGTTTGAGGGGAATAACTCTCTTGGGCAATATCCAAAAAAGGTGCACATTTTGAATGTCTAGATGCAGCTTTATTTAATGTTTTTGCTGTCTTTCTTTCTACTTTAAATTAAGGAACGAAAAGATTAATGTCATTCCAGGAAAGAATGGATTTTTTCTACTGAACAAAAGAATTTTTAGTCTTAGGGAAAAAGTTTGGAACTTTTGTTGTTATATCCAGTCATCCAAAAAAGCAAAACAGATCCCCTTTTTTTTACTATTTTTTTATCATTTACAAGCAGAAATTACGAGTAAAAAGAAAATCAATGTACTTACAGTGGATATGCAAATGTATGGCTACTCACTGCAATAATTTTATGGAAATTGCTACTAATGAATGACTAAATAAAATCTAGGGCATAGCACAAATTATGTATCTTGAGATATTTTTCACCACATTCTGAAATAGCCTGGTTATAGGAGACAGGCCTTGCTTGGACGTTGTCGTTATCATATCCATGGTTATCCTAATCTTTCAAAGAAAGAGCAATAAAATAATCCTTCCTGTCATCTATGTGAACACATATACCTCCCTTCTAACAAAAATTTGATTTCTCTTTTATGTTCTGGATCCTGACTTTAATTATTTAAGCCTTGCAAAGCACTGTGCTGGAAATGGGCAGTACAGTACAATTTTGTTGTTCTGGGAGTATCACACTACCTGAAACCAACCGGAAACCATCCTGAAACCAAGGTCAGAAAATGGTGTCATGGGAAAGGTGTCATAGCACTACTAAAAAGCCAAAAGCCAAAAAACTGTAGAAAGCATTCCCCTCACACAGATCAGCAGCTGCTTTTACACCAGAAATTACAAGATTCTGTACCCAACATGATGCTGTCCGTTTAATTGCAGCAGGGTTCTTGAGATATTTTGTACCCATGGTAGAAGAAGGAATAAATTAAAACCTAAAATATACATATTTGTGAACATTTTCATGTCAAATGAGATCTTTGCTGCTCTCATCTTCCATTTTGCTAGTGTTTAGCCACAAAAGGAAAACTACTTCTCTTTTATCTCAGTGTAAAGGATCCACACTGCTTTCAGTTCTGATTTCAGCATTCAAAATTTTGACACTTTCTTTTAGTAAATAGGGTTTCTTCTTAACACAATCATGCCTGCAAAGCCCTGAAATAAATAATTAACAGAGACATAACCCATATCATCAGAATTGCTATGTTGGATAGCATCTGTATATCTGGGAAGAATCACTTGCATGCTTTAAAATGTTAAAATTTGCCAGTTTATAACACTAAAATTCTGGACAAAGGCATGAATGACTGCTGTTCAAAACACAGCATTTATTTTTAAGGGAAATAAATTTGAAATGCTACTCACTTTAAAAACATGCTTTTTCCTCCTAATGAAGATAAATAAGCAGTGTACTTCTGATTCTTCTTCTTTCCCTTAAAACTCCATCTGTTTACACTGGCATTTTTCTCCTTCAAAAGATAAATAAATAAAAAGATGATTAATAACTACATGAATATCGGCTTTCAAAGCAGCCAATAATTCTGGATTTCCAAAGTCAGTTGGTAAGAATAACACATATTCTGTATTTTGGGGGCAATAGCTTTGGTAGCTAATATTTATGCAATTCACTTCTAGGCAAAAATACAAGCTGCTTCTAATTACTCTTGATACCACTTCATTTTTCTCAGTAGGTGTCTTCTAAAACACTAATAACTTATGGATATTTATAAGAAAGACTTTCCATGTTCAGTGAACAGCCTCTAAAACCATGTGAAAAGGCTGAGAAATGAGCTAGTGAGACAGAGTAGGAAGAAAATTAGGGGAGATGAACTTAAAGTTGGTATTAGAGTATTTACATTTTGGTATCTGTGCTGTTGGAGGGATTCAGGAGTTAAAATATGGTGAAAATAGTGAATGAGGAAAATGGCTTATGACCAACACTTGAGTAGGTGTGGGCAAGACAGTGAGGAGGAGAGAAAAACAAGACCAATACTGAGACCTGCAAGACCCAGACAAACACTTTGATAATTGGGATTTGGCTTGGAAAGCCAAGTTCATTCTCTCTATGAGCTCATCTCAGTGCAGATGCCTACACTCTTCTATCTGTAAAATCCCTTGCCATTTCTTTAGCCCTGTTCTTCTTCCAGTTCTGCTGGTTACTGTACAAAATGGTGCAGGAAAAGTAAATTCCCTAGTAGAGTCACTTAAGCTTAGTGATCATTTCCACATTGTAGTTTAAGACATCATCCTGCTTATTTTACCAAAGTGTCCAAAGAATTGCCACAGTTCCCTGCTATGGAAAAACATTTGTTGAAGACTTGAGAAGCATCTTATAGCTCAGCTGTTTAATCACAAACAATTGTAAGTAGATTATGGGTTGGCATTTATACAGCATGTAATGGAAATCTCCCTTCTCATAGAATCTGATTCAAACCTTTTTCAGCTTCTTAAATATCCTAATAGATGTAAAATCTCTTTATCCTTATATGGTTCTTATTTTGTGCAGCTTTCCAGTTTATATCCTACCTCTAATAAAGGGTATGAAAAATCTCATCTTTGAAGTACTATCAGTGTTTGGTACAATTCTGAACCTTTGGCTTCAGGATACTTTTGCTGACTTGAAATTTTAGGAATTCAAAATAGTCACATGAGCAACCTGCAAAAGACTTAGGCTTCTTATAAGCAAGTTGATAACAATAGTTTAGCTGTACTCCACTTTGAGATGGCTTCAGTCCTACGTAAGACTATATGGATAACAATTTTGAGATTATTTACAGTTCTGGGATAAGATGTCTACTCTTTTCTTATATAGGAAGGGCTGACAAAGAACTCAGTTACACTACCTAACCAAAACACTGTAAACTGTTCCTATTTTTCAATTTTTAAAATTTTTTTGAAAATTTGCTTTTCATGTCACCATTATGCTCTTAAAACCAATACTTTCCATTTGAAACCAAAGAGCAGTAGAAGAGACTAGATTTTCATTTTTTGTCACTTTGAAGTACAGACAAAATTGTAACTGAGGAATATTCCATCAAGGAGTAGATTAATAGATCTAGAGGTATGTGAAGCTGCTCATCAGACTGTTTTGGCTACATTGCCAAATTGCTTCCTGGTCTGTTCAGATCTGAATCTCTACAAGTTCACTTTTGTGACATAGCAGATTAAGAGTTGTGTTACAGATGCCCAAGGATCCAACAGGTCTCATTTAGTTATTTGTCACAGCTGTTCTCACACAGACTTGTATGATTAGAGCCTTCCCAAAATACACCAGTTTTGAGCAAAATTTCTTAAAGAGTGTGATCAGTAGAGAAGGGGTTGATCTGTTCAGCACCACTAGTCATGTTTGGAGTATTTACCCTGCCCAGGCTAACCTGTTTTGAATACCTCCTGTAACCCCTGGGAGAGCCCTGCTCATTGATCAGGACACTGGTTTGAGCAGGGGCGGAGTACGCCACCTTCTTTCAGAGTGTGTGGAGCTGGCTTTATAGAATGTAGGATGTCCACAGGTGGGCTTACTTCCTACTTGAGTGTTCTATTGTAAAGATCCCTGTACTCTCCTGGATGATGCTTTATCCACAATTCCACTGTTCTCTGCCTCCTTACAGAGGTGCACNTGTTCTCTTTAATATCCTGGAACAAACTGTTTTAGAGTCAGGGAATGGAATTTGCCTGCAAGCAGAACATGTTCAGTGCAGAAAAACTGGCTCTTTCAAATACATGTGCTACGAGTTATCTTCACCTTACTTGTAATGAACTAAAAAACCTGTCAGACACAATACTGCTCTTAGCTTCATAAAATCCTTGTCACAGAGGGTCTGGCATACATTCAGATTTAGACACTACAATGGATTTTGGAGCATTAAGTCTTTTGTGACTCATTAACCTGTTAGACAAATCCCAGGTGCAACAGAGTGACTTTTAAAAAGCTAAGCTATTTCCTCTTCAGGTACAATGAAGATCTAAAAACCATAATTTTTTAAGTTTGTAAATTTTGAGAAAAGATGATTGTCTTTATTAATGTTAAGGATTCTCTGAAGTGCATAAAACTGTGATGTGGTGTTAATGCATAATGATGTGAGCATAGCTGTTTGCCTACAAAATAGGCAGATGCTGGAATAACACTTGTATCACCTTGGAATGGGCTAAAATCTAGTAATCAAAACAGAATATGAAAAATAAGCATAGGGAGAGGCAACACATTATCCACTACTCTTTGCTTTAATTAGAGCTCACTATTCAAAAGGGGACATTTCAGCTGTGGTGTCATAACTCTACATCATCATCATCATAAATGCATATTAAATTAAACGGCAAGAGGGCTTATTTAACTCTGTCCTTATAAGAGGAAGAGACTTCAGATCTTCATATTACTTTCTGTGAAATTCGGATAAGATTTTTAAAATTTTAGTCAAAAGTGCTCAGTCTCCCTGCTGAAAAATGGTCTTGCAGGCAGATTGTTTTCCAAGCCGTGTTACCAGATAAAGTCTGGATAAAAGAAGTTACATATAAGCTCAATTTATGTTGGATGATGCAACAAAAAGCACTTGCAGCTTTTCTAGTATGACTGGGTTTTGTGGTTTTTTTTTCTCAAGCCAGAAATTTAGACATTTTCAAAACTGAGCATTTGAGGATGAAGAGCTTTCTTATAAATTGACACTGCATATGTAATATATATTTAAAGTTTTCTGCCCCCCTGCTGATGAACAACAAAGAGAATGTAGTTGAGCAGTTATGTTTCTTTTAGCTTTAAAACATATGTGTCCTTCAAAAGTATTTCCATATCTTTCATTCTATCTGTTAGCATTGCTTGCAACCTTTGCTTTTGGGTGAGATTTTTTCCTCCCCTGTTCTTCTTTTTTTCTTCCAACAAAGAGCAGTAATTTTGTCAGTGGTGGTTAATAGAGCAATGTTACTGCTGCTTTTGGAGAGCTCAGGTGGGACCAACAGTCTTGCAACATGCCTCAGTAGTCAAATTTTCCTCTTTTTGACATCTTAGTAGCAGAAGGAAGCAGCAAGTGATTCTTTCACATCAGAAATGGAGGGAAAAAGTGGGAATGTTTGTCTCAGTTTTGACATTTGAAATAGTAGAAGCAGATATTAAAGTGAAAGGTCTTCCACCTTTCTCCCTTCTCCCACCTGAATACTAGAGGGTCTTCAGCCCCCAACCCAAAACATGTGGTGTTTTACATGGGTTGTTGGATCAGGGTTTGTGCATGCCAATGGCTTGCCACGAGATTCCTGGCAGTGGAGAGGACGTGAGAGGATGTGAGCAATTCTACAGGAGTGGGAGGGAGGTCAGAGTGGATTAATCTACAGGTATACATATCTACAGAACTTGTTGTAGATAGGGGTTTACACAGAGGCATGTTTCATTAGTTATTATCATTATCAATACCAACTTAATATTACATGGCTATGGATGGTTTTGAAATCACCCAAGAACGGTTAAAATTGCTACATGTCATTTCTAAGATGGTTAAATGTACTACAAAATGTAATTTTCTAGGTGATGGTTGTTGGAGGTTAGGAATACTAACTGCTAGCATTGAGGCAGAGATAGAAACTAAGTCAAAGTGCACTTTCCTAACTGAGTTGCATGCTGTTATTGGGAGAAGTTTTCAGTCTGGAAGTGCTCATTCCCCACTTTGAGGGAGAGCTGCCTCATCCTGTTGGAGCAGGCCCAGAGAAGGCCACAAAGATGATTGAAAGCATCTCTCCTGTGAGGAAAAGCTGAGGGAATTGGGATTGTTCAGACTGCAGAAAAGGGAGTGCAGGATAGACCTTATTGTGGCCTTCCAGTATTTTTAGGGGGGCTTTAAGAAAGATGGGAACAAATGTTTCAGCAGGGCCTGTTGAACTAGGACAAGGGGAAATGGTTTTTTTAACTTAAAGAGAGTTAACTTGGACCAATTTAAGGAAGAAGTTTTCTACAATGGGGGTGGTGATACACTGGCACACATTGCCTAGAGAGGTGGTAAGTGCTGTATCCTTGGAAACTCTGAGGGTCAGGTCGAAGGAGGCTCTGAACGACCTGATCTACTTAAAGCTGTTCCTGCTAATTGGAGGGGCCTCGGGCTAGAAGGCTTTTGAAGGCCCCTTCCAACCCGAAATATTCTATGATTCTGTGATCTACCAGCTAAGAGCACTGGAGTAGCAAAGCATCACCTGGTCACCCTTCACCTTGGTGGAGGCAACAGGGCTGAGCAAAAAATCATTCTGCTTCTTCACACTTTCAGATAATTGACCTGACTTTACCATTTTCTTCCTGGGGGAAACAAACCCTTGAGGCACCTAAAAGTATGGCAAGCTTGGTTCTGCCTTGCTGCAATTTCATACACTCAGAATGGGAAATGAGAAGGCAAAAGGCTGTGGGGGCACTGTCTGTCCTCCTCTTCCTTCCCTTCTTTGCTCTTTAGAGTCCAGTCTTAGTACAAGAAGATGAAGTGGGGAACAGCAAACAGTTCATGAAATAGTTGTGAGGTATCTTTCTGTAAACACTGGGTATTCTTAGGAACCTCTAGCTAAAGAAATATGTATGAAATGAGTTCATTATAATCACAGGATCATGTAGGCCAAGTTCTAAAAAGTGTCCAGTAGTTAATGACCCTTTCGTCAAATATGTCCTGTTGTTTACTTCTGTAATACTTAGGTTGTGCAGGCGCCCTGCTCCTGGAATTCTTAGGATGATATATCATTAATGTAACTCCTTCTATTTCTTTCCTCTGAATACAGCCTATTTGCCACTGATTGGAAGTAATGGGGAGATATATATACATTTCCAATGATACATATTTCCTGCATCATTATTCTATTTGCTAGCAACAGTTCTTTTTGGTTTTTTTAATGATCTGACTCATTGTTTATTTTCCATGCAACTTTGCTTAGGAAAAAACTTTTTAGGTCTTCCTTACTTAGAAATAAATGTTGTGGTCTTAGGAAGAAACATATGCTTTAGCGTTTCTTAGATCCAATACTTCTTGTAACTTCCCACACAGAGTTTAACCTGCTCATCAAAATAGTGAATTACCAGAGTTTCCTCCACTTTTTCCAGCAGATATGAGGAGAGAAAGAGTGTCCTCTGGCATGAAAAAGGGAACAACTCATGTCTATGAAAGCAGATCTCAGGTTGACAGAGGTTTCCATTTATTGTCATACTTTAGGAATCACAGAGACAAAGAAAACCAGTGCTGTAACATAAACAGCTTATCTGAGGCCACAAATGTTGGTGTGCCCCTCTAGAATAACTTGTCCTGTCAACACTATAAAACAGCACTGGTGCTCAAAATACCTCTCTATGTACACCACATATCATGGCCCTCCAGTGCTTCAAGTCAGAGAGTTGATCCTGTCATTTGTGCCTCCATAACTGCTGTCAGGCATCTGAGCCATGTTAATTGCAAGTCAGCCTGTGCCTACAGGCAGTAGGATGTGTCCTTTATGGGCTTAGCCTGCATTAAGAGGGTAAAGTTGAATCAAATTGATGTACATTTACCACGTCCAGTAGCTGAAAATACAGGCACTCATGGCAAGCCAGCTTCATGAACCATGGATAAGAGACCACATGCTGAAATTCAGCCTAAGAAAGTGTCCCAAGGATGCAAACTGGGACCTGTTTTCTTGATTTCCTTCCACAGTGAATTCTGGTTTCTGCTGCTGCAGTCACTTAAAGAGATATAGAATCACTAAAATCCTGTTTAAAAAAAAGCAGTGGACTTGTGGACTTCTCCCATGTAAAGATATTGGCATATTGCATCCTTCTACTTTCCTAGTCAAATGGTCATATAAGTAATGTTTTTACTGTTCACTGAAGAAGCTAGTATACTAAAATAATAATTTTGCCTTTTTCCCAAAGTTTCTAGCCGTGACTCCCCTTCTTTTTGTACTGTATCACTGATAATGGCCAGTTAACTGTATCCTTCCCTTCTCTGTGTTCTGAGTGAAAGGAAATCACACCTCTGCAGTGGGTGTGTGTCATAGTGAACCAGACTGTTATTTCCACTGCTATTTAATTCTCATGCCTTTCTAATGCTCTTTTAAGATAGCTGTTGCATATGATCCACCTACAACTTCAATTTTTACCCTGTTACAACAAAAACCTTTTAAACTGTTTGCTACATCCTTTTGCTCTAACATTAATTGTTAAAGTAGTCACATTTGGCTCACATTTAAGGTTAAGTGACCAGCTGCAAAATTTTCTTTTAAGTCTTTCATGATTTTTAAGATAGGCCTGACTTACTCTGTGCCTGAGATTAATCTGTGCTGGAGGTCAAGAAAATATGATTGTATGTAGCTGCTATGATAAAGATCTTACTAATGAAAAGGAACTGGGGAGGGCGAGGGAAGAGAGGTCATACCAACTCAGAACTCATCTGTCTGGATGACTGGATTCTTCAGGTTTGGATTTGCTCAGACACTTAAATTATCTTAGTTCTTTGTATTCTAATAAATTTTAATATAACGAGACAAGTGAACCTATATTTTGCAATATCCTTTTTAAAATTTATGTTGATGAGGGGGCATTATCTTCGTAAACTCAGCACAGCTGCTGCTCAGTTTGTCCACAGACATCTTTTTCAGCCTTTTTTTTTCTAAAACATACTTGCTGGTGAGTCTTATTCACAAACTTGAGGAAAACAGTTTACCAGAAGGCCATTAAATACTCAATGTCTTTAATATGGAAAGATAAACTTTAAAAGCACTGGTTTGGAAAGGGCCCAGCCTGAAAGAGATACATTCATACGAATGCTGATCCAGATGTAAATGTCCTCTACAAGATGTGACCCAAAGAATGCATTCAACAGTCTGCAACCACTGTGAGAAGTGTTTCTCTCAACCAGGAGGTATCAAAGAATACAGAGTGGATATTTTTCCTTAAAAGTGGACTGTGGCAACTGGCACTGTCTTTTTTTTTTTTTTTT
>VXBB01014846.1:244179-281430 GCA_013399915.1 Illadopsis cleaveri
CTCCCCTCCCCTCCCCTTCCCTTCCCACAAGTTTCTAAGAAAAATCCCTTGGAAACGCTTTCCTTCTTCAAAATATGATCAACATACATGTGAATTTTGGTGTAAGCAGTTTAGATTTTTTTCTTTAGCTTACAAAATGTAGTGGGAGCCATTAAGTTGACACAAAAACTACTAGACTGTAATTTTTACAGTAAAGGAAGTGTACAGTGCTTTCTACATTGGCAAAGAACTTAGGAAGCAAGTTTTAAATAAATCTATGATAAATTCTCCTGAACTTTAGTCTAGAAGCATGTCAAAGGTTGTTGATTTATTACTATGATATGTCTAAAATAGATTTTAAAATTATTATTTCTGGAAGCTACATATGAAACCTCTTTTATGCATATTCTTTAAACAGCTTAACATTTCTGGATACTGACTCTGTTGCAACAACACAACTGGTATTCAGAAAAACTGTATTTGAATGACTTTTTTGTGCTCAAGTATATAGAAAAAAATCATAATAAGTAGCTTAGGTTTTTGTGTGTTTGGTGGGTTTTTTTACCTTTTGAGGGCTTCATCAAGTTCTCAGATCAATATACTAATTTTTTATATGCAGACTGATGGGGATCAGAAGAGGTCAGACTAAATTATTTGCTTTGCACACTATCATTACTTCCCAAAACTGCTCAGCTACAGAGTCATAAATAGATGTTATTCATAACAAGAGCAGGTGGCTAATTAAAAAAAACACTGTAGAAGGTGTTAGGGAGTTATGCAAATCAGTGTTAATTTTTTTGCCTGATGTCAAATAAAAGCATAATTGTATTTGTAAATTTTTATTTGTATTTAGCAGACTCATTCAGCAAACTTAAAAGCAGCTTTATCACCTCCGATTAATGGATTTTCAAAAATAATTTCTGCTATATGGATTCCAATGTCAGTGCAAGCTGGCATGGCTCAATCATGGCTTAGCCACAAGCTCTCCTCTGTGTTTTGGCAGGAGATTGCAGGAACCAATCCCAGTATTTCCCCCCAGTCTCCATAATTGCCATGGAGTGGTGTACTGGCCATGCTCTGGACGTGTAGGGCGATTACACTACCAACAATGCAGAGCTAACCATCAGTTCCTCTGATTTTCACTTGTATCTGTTGAGGAGTATGTACACAATCATTTTGATCATGAATAATTTCAGAAACACCAAATATCTCTTAAAGAACAAATATCCATTTTACTTCCCTTTTTTTTCAGGATGGGAATTATGGGGTGTGCAAGACTCCTTGAAGTCTGAAAAACATTGCTTTCCTCGCTCCTCTGCACCATGTATTTATGACAGCTCCTCCTTGGCATACCATTCTTCTCCTTGCCTCATGTAAAATTCTTTTGGCTTGTCTTCTTTTTTCATGCAGTTTATCTTCCTTTCTTTCATCTCCCCATGGCCCCAAGCTCACTATTTTCTTAATAAACTAAGCTAAAATAGTACTGTCTCCCTGAATTTTGTCACACACCCCCTGCCACTTCCCTTCCTTCTTATTTCAGTAGATATAATACAAGATTAGACCTGAAAGAAGTCAGCCTCAGTGCAAACCCTTTAAATGACCAGTACATGTTTATAACATCTGAATGTTTAAAATAACTTCTCCTAAGATGCTACTGGTGCTGGGATTTTTGTAAAAAAATAATAACCTAACAAATAAATTTTGTATTTTGCTTTTTGTATTCTGGCACTCTCTGGAAGAAAACTTTCACACTCTACATTTATAGCTCCATACCTGTAAAACAATTAATTGCTCCTTCTGTTCCACCCTCTACCAGAAGCTCTTGTTCCACCTTCCTTTTATCTACATTGAACCAGATCCTTACACTCATATGGACTGCTCATTTTAAACACTAAAATTCCTTGGCTGAGCAAGGTAAGTTTTAGCAAAAGTAAAGATGACCATATTTGTAGACTTTAAAGTGGAGGACTGTGGCACAGATTCTATTTCCTCTATCTTTTTTCTTCCAGTCCAGGCCACCAAGTGTCTACAGGGAATTTCAGACTCCAAACTCTGTTTTCTCTCTTTCAAACAATCTCCAGTATCTATGCATACATGTTGCAGGAAAAGTAGTACAACATAACACAGCAGGAAATATTTTGGACATAAAATGTTATACTTGTTTATCAAATCTTTAGGCAAGTTGGTTTTATATATTCACACTTTCTCTCTCATGGTCTTCATGCACCCACTCTTTTACACACACACAACACGTACTTGCAAGCACCAAGATGTGTGTGGTCCAAGGGGACATGAAGGTATTTCCAGTCATACCTACTGCATTCATATACCAACTTTAATATTTCTGTTAAAAATCTGCAGCGTCAAATGGTGAAGTATTTTGGGAAAAAAAGAAAAGTCTAGAAACTGCTTTTTTTTCTTTCTTCTGTACAGTCTATGTCATAAGGAGAGGTAAAAAAAGTGATTCACCTGTATTTTAATGTAACACATGTCTCTGCTCTAAGATCACAGTGATTGCCACTTCAGTAGAAAAGAATGCTAGGTAATAACAAACATTCTCCTCTTAATATAACTCATCAGTCTTTTTGAGTACATGATCATATTAAAACATACAGAATTCCCAAATCTGGAAGAGAATTAAGCTGCCAAAAGAACATGAGTACCACGATAATTATTTCCAGAATTCATAAGTTACAATTGGAGTTAAAAAGATATCTGTCACTAATTATGGAAGATACTTTGTATAGGCTAATAAAATAAAGTCCAAGAAATCAATTTTTAATTTTTTTTAACCTAGTCTTGAAAAAAAAATGCAGTCTTTATGCTTAAGACCAAAAAAACCTTTTTACTTTTAACTGCATTGAAAGACCAACAACTTTTTCTTGCAGAGTAACATTTACTAGTTTAAAGCTTATAGATAGATCATTAACTAGAAACAGCCCAAATAAGTTCTTTCTTGGCTTTGAAAGGTCCATAAAATACTGCTTTCTTCTACTCATTATTTAAATTCCCCCAAAGTGCTACAATCAAAGGAATGAATACAATAGAGAAATGTTAGGGAGTTTATTTTGCAAAAGTTTGCAAAAGTTCAAGTACTAATCTACTGAAACATGCATATAGCTCCAGAGGTAAACTTAGTCATGCACAGCAAGTAATTCTTGTATTCAGGGTTGTATCTAATAACACTTTTACTGAATGCAATGTATAGGACCAGCTTTCTTACCTAAAACACTGGTGATATGGAAATCAAACCATTAATAGCTGGCACATTAGTACTCCATGTAGCAGTACTTGCATATTCAGAAGTGCTTCATGAAGCTTCAATAAAAATCACTCCCAGTCCTACTGACTTTGAAGTTCAGTGTAAGTCCAGTGCTTTTTTGGGCTAAGATCTTCATTTTATTTGAAAGAAAATGTTATGATGATCAACTCAATACAAGTCAAAATCTTTATGTATGTGGATAATAACTGAACTATTAAACTCCCATCTGAAAGGTGTCAGAAGTAAGAACTACATTAGAAGATTGTGAAATTCCTCTTATATAGATTTAATAGCTAATGGTGCCTGGATCATTTCAATATTAATCTTCTTCAGGGCTTATCTTCTGCAAAGACTGATGCTTGGTAGCCAGATGAGTCAGTTCTGAGGTCACTGCCATTCCAGCTTGGCAGTAAGTCTGGCAGAATGTCTTTCCTGAATGAAGGCAAAACTACAGTGACGGATGAAGATTATGATGTGGTTATCTACAAAGTGGAATTAATAACTTTCCTGGGTAAGGTAAACCAGTTCTGTCTATCAGAAAAACATTTACCTCACTCAAGCTTGGGAACTCGCAGTACTGGAAGGTTTTCTGTGGAAAAGGGTCTTAAGGTGGCCCTCACTAGGAATTGTCTTTTAGACATAAAGAAAAGTGAGGAAAAAAATCGTTTAGGGTTACCTTCAAGATTTCCAGAACTTTTGGATTGAATGTCTCTACCCCTTCCTTAAAAAATTGGAAGAGCATTGCAGAGGCCACGGAACTTCTGTATCTGAAAAATTAATCAAAATATACTGTCCCTCTCTCTTTTCCTGGAAACTTTACTTCCTGACTTGCTAAACTTTACTTACTTACTTATTGCTACTTCCTTTCTAATTTTTTTGAATTGCGTAGTGCTCTGCCATTCAAGTATTTATATGACAGATTTCTACAGAGGGAACAGAACAATGAACCAGTTATGATTTGGGGCATTAATAGTCTAAAAGGGAAATGGAAATGCAAAATCAGAGAAAGGACCCAGTGTTGAATAGACTCACCTGGCACCCCTTCTGTTCCCCTTGGTATTTAGTGTTTAATACCTGACAGCCAACTCTATAGTCATTAAAAATCTCTTACACACAATTTGAGTTACAATTAATTCAGCAATCCAAAACTATCACAGGGTGGAGTCCAGCATTACCACTCATTTAAGGCTAGTGTGTCCCAAAGCTTTGCATATATTTACAAAAATACAATTACAAGAGTGGGGTACAAAAGCAATAGAGATAAATTTGCACAGGAGCATCTCAGTTTGCTGTAATTTTTTTTTTTAAATTGAGAGGAATTAATTGAAAGCTAGAGTGTAGGAGAGGCAGGAAAACTACTCCTCACAGTTGCAGATTTTTTTTTTCCATGTTGGTCATATGGCAAAATAATATACCTGGTGTTTTCAGGCAACAGTATGGGGTGACTAATTTATATGCTGAGGAAACCCACTCAAGTTTTCAAATACTGACCTGAGTTTTTAAAGCCAAGTAATTGTACTGAGATTAATCTCACTACACCATTGTGCCTTAATTGGTGACTGAAGGATCTGTGGACTTTTATTTGCACAAAGTTGTTTAAGGCTGGGATTATCGTTCAGCTGTGTGGTGAAAGCATGTTTTATTATAATGGCTGTATAGAGATAAATTGTAGTTCTTAAAGAAAGTATCATTTTTAAAACTATAACTCTCCTTATTCCCTTGAAGTTTTATATCGGTGAAGAAAAACTACTGACGTTTGTATCTAATAATACGGCCCAACCTGTGAGGCAGACCAGCGTGATCTGAAAGGTGCCTTCCAACTCAAATCATTCTGTGATTTGATGCCTTGCTATATTTACTTGTCACCACTAATTAATAGCTGCATGTTTTAAACAAAACCACAAATACTGTGAAAAAGCCAGGGTGTATCTTGATATTTTGTCTCTAGGCATGAGGCCTCCTCTGAAGGCAGAATGAGCATCTGTAATGGCACAACAAAATTGTTCACTTGGGTTACAAGCAAGTTTCATGGTCTAAGCATAAATATGTTGTGTCATCAAATGCTGTACCACCAAGTGCCAAATATGTCTTGAAATGAATATTTGATTTAATGTTTATGTAAAAAGGCTAAAATCCAAGCTGAGCAATTCTTTGCTTTGTTCTGAATTTGTTGCCTTTTTTTTTGCATAATGAATGACAGCCCTAGAAAAAATACTATTGAGTATTCGTTCTTGGTGTCTGCTCACTTTCCAAGGTACTGCAAATGCTTCTGACAATGTTGTAGTGGAGACTGTGAACTTTTGATGTGAACAGATGGGAGAAAGAAAAACTGAGTGTAATTAAAACTTAAATGTTGAAAGTTTAATCTTGCAGCCTATGCTCAAAACGACTACCCTGTGTAGAGAGAGTTCAGCTTGAATAAACACCACACTAAAGGCTTCTAAGAAACCATAAAAATTTTCCCATTGTTGTCCTTTCATGCTTCAATGAGGTGACCAGGCATGGCTTAGAAAAAGAAGTTATTAATCACCAATGTTCTATACTGCTTCTTCCAGTGGTGACCCAGAAAACAATCTATCTGTTCCCAGTGTCAAGGGTGCCTAAACACAGCAAGACAAGAATGATCAAGTGGCTAAGACATTAGACACTATTTAAAAAATAGACATTAATAATACCTGATTCAGTTTTAAAGTTACTGTGACACACTAGAGGTCACTTTAACTTTATTTTCCAGACATAAATTGGCAAGAGTGCTTTTCTATTTAGTCCATTATCCTACGATGATGACTCAGATAAACATAAAAATACAAAGTTCATTTTCGAGTGATCTAGTAGAAAAAGGCTCTACCTCCACGTCTTTCACATTGAATGGAAGAAAATAAACTCAAAAAACCAACTCTTTTCATCCAATGTTTACTCTGTTTTGTAACAAGAAGCCTATTCTTACTTAGTTTATAACTTTTCTTCTGTGAATTATACAAACAAAATTTAATTTAAAGGGTTTCACCTATAACCTTCAAAACCCAGAGAATGCTGCTGATTTGTGTTTTAGAAAACAAATATTTCTGTGGTAATCTCCAATAAGTTCAATAGAAATAGCTTTATGACATAAAATCTGGAATTTGAGATATTTTCATGGCATATTCAGACTACGAATTCCAAGTGAGTTTCAAGGCTGAATTTACTGTCTCACTTGCAGAAAAGTGTATGATCTCCTTTATTCATTGTGCAAGCCAGTCATCCTTTCAAAAATCAGTCTCCTTTCAAAATCAAAGTTGTGTTTTGTTGGAGTGTTGCAACTCTCAGAACATGATTTAGTTGAACTAAACAAGTGTTATTAGTATCCACCAAAAACATTAGTATAGGACTTATCTATATCTCCACAAAATTGCAAGGTATAAAAAAAGAAGAAAAAGACCAGTGTTAGAAAATAGGAACAGTACGCAGCAACTCTAGGACAGCATTTCTGACTACAGCTCCTGCCAGATTTTGATTCAATGTATTTAACTTCCTTAATTAAAATTCTGTAAACTGGAGAATAGAAAAAATCTTCCACAGTGCAGGTTATAAAAAGCAGAGGTGCATGATCCACTCCTAGCAGTTGATACCCAAAAGAAACTAGAATATTTTTCCCATTTTAAGGGAAGTGAATAATTTACATCAGCTCTTGGGGCTTTTTTCCTGTACTTGTAGGAAATTTTGAGAGGACTTTGTTTACTAAAAAGAAAACAAAGCTTAGCAGAGTACTTGGCCTTTGAAAAACTTGTATTTTTATATTATGAGTCACTCTTTGAAAAGGAATCTCATGAGTTTGAGGAAGAAGTACCTTCAAGCCCAAAAAACCCAAAAGTCAGTTGTCTGTGCCCTACAACATCACAGCAATGGCAAACTTGCAAAGATGACAGTCCCACAGAAGACTCTCAGAAACTACTCTGGCAGCACCATGCAGCTGTGACAGCAATGAGTACACCTAAAGCAGATATACATGCAAATAAATTCTTCACTGACAGGAAGAGGACATCAAAAACTACTCTCAGGAACACAGCAAGGAATAGCACATACTTACATGGCACTTATGATTGCTTTTCTATTTCTTATATACCACAATTATGAAAATGTCACCCCTTTGTGCCAGGAGATGCTAGGATCTCTGTATTCCTCCCAGAATTCCTGTCACTGCATTTGCCTTCTGTACACTCTTCTTTACATTTGTGTTTCCCCCCAACCTCCTTGCCCCAGTCTTCATGCAGGCCTCCTGGTGTTTTTGCTTGACCTTCTTGCACATCAAGATGGACTACTCTGGAGCATGGGGAAGGTGATTCTTCCCTTGAATAATAACCAACTCTCTTGGACCCCTTTTAACTTCAGATGCTTGTCCAATGGGACTCTTTCAAGCAGATTCATGAAGAATTGCTTGTGCATGGATATGGTGTGCCTCCAGCAGATATTGGGATGGCTGAACCTCTGCCATGAGGACCAGGACTTAAAAATGTGAGGTTACTTCTAGCTCTTTGCAGAGAGTCTCATCCATATGACTGATGAGACTGGGAGCATAAAGTTGTTCAGTCTCAAGGACACAACCTACAGAGAGTCTGAATTGCTGCCTCTGGCTGCTGAATGGGAAGCGTAGAGAAGATGGAGGCAGCCTGTCCATGAAATTGTGTGGTGAAGAAACAAGTGGAAACACACACAGGTGGGAACATGAGAAATTCCAATTAGGTGTAATGGAAAGCTTTTTGACTGAGACCATGCTTAAGCAGTGAAACATTGTCCAGACACGCAATGAAGTCTTCAGTTCTGGGTTTTTTCAAGACCTGACTGGACAAAACCGTGAGCAAACTGATCTACACAAACGTACTTTAAGGAGTGGCTTGGACCAGGTGACCTTCAGTGGCCCCTTCCAGCATAAATCATCCTATAACTTTTGTCTTGTTAATGGAAAGTGAAAAGAAAGCTTTCCATCAGCCTTGAATGACTGCTCCCAAGCCTCTCAGTGGTTCAAACTGTTCCAAACACTTCAGTGGGTCTTGGACACTGCTCAGCTAGAAGATCTAAATCAAGCAAATGCCACCACCCTGTTACCACCTATTGACATGCCTTCATGTAGTTCTTGATAAATACTTGAACTTACTGTGAAGAATAAGTTTGTAGGTGGAATGAGAAGGGCTGAAATGAGGATATCTGGAAATTGTACTCATAATATGCAGTCATGTCCTTCTCTGTTAGGGATGAAAATACTTTCTTGCCAGGCATACAGTATACTGATAAAGACCATAACAGAAGCATCTAGAAGCATATGTGGAACAGCCTTTTGGTGTGTATAATACATACAATGTGTATAAATATGTGTATAAGTGTTGGAAAACAAGTGAAGTGGTCATTAAGAAAACACATTACACTAAAAGTTGTCAGATCATGCAACAAGTTGAAACTTTTTTTAAAAAAAGCTGCATGGCACTTAGATTGTCAGGTTCAGTCTAATCATGGACAGAAGTAAGAAGGAAGCTGTTATCTGTGCTAAAAGTTCAATCCTAACATCAGAGAAAAACAATATTTTCTTGTCTATTGATGTGTGAATTGCTTTTCACAAAATTTGACTTTCTGATGTTATTTAAATGACCTGTGTTGTGTATTAGACTTACTGAAGCCTAATTGCTTTTGGCTACGATTTTTTTCTATTTTAGTCTGAAGTTTGTATCTTATTTAAAATAGCCTTTTTAATTTTTACTGGGTTTGCTATATTTGTTTTAAATATGAACACTTTTTGCTTTTCTTATATCTTACATGGTACTGTGAGCTGAATAAGTAGTATAGTGCTGTCTTTGTAGCTGAAGAGATGAAGGCAACATACTTCATATTTCAGCTGGCAAAGTGTTAAACAAGACTAGTGACAAATCAGTAACACAAATATGGTTTTATCCTGTTCTTTAATTCTTTTGATTTCTTGAGTCTCTAGTTCCCCATTCTCCCAAAAAAAATCCCTAAGAGCATGCCTTCTGAGTTTTATGTAATTTGACTTTTTAACTTGCCTACAGATTTTTGTGGGATTTGAAAATCACTAGATTCCTCTAAAGAATGCTTAAGCGAAAACATTGGATTTGGGAAATTTGATAGTTACTACCAAGAGATAGAGGCGACATCAGAGAAATTAATCTACAGATTAATCTGTAAATATATTAATCTTTTTATACCATTAAAATGATATCGCTAATTAACACAATCAGCAAAGCTGACCAAATGCTGATTTGCCTCAGAGAGAAATAAATGAAGATAAAAGCACTCATGAGAATAATTCACCCAAATGAAGTAACTTGTTATTATGGTCACAGGTATTGGAAGAACAGACCCTCCCAAAAATGCCTGTCTTCACTGAATGGAAGTCTGCAGTATGATTAGGGGTTTGCAGAGCGTTAAACTACCTAAAGTCAAAACAAAATCTTTAATCATTTGCTTCCAACATATATTTAATAAGGAGTTTAACATGTTCTTTGGAAACTCTGACCCAGCTTTCTTGTTTAATACTATGGCATTAGATACACTGTGAGGAAAAGATATGCCTTCATAAATCACGTAAGATATAAGTAGAATAATATCACTCATTATAATGTCATAACATCTTTTTTACAATAGAATGTTAAGCTACTTGAGAAATGAGCAAGAATATGTCTGACTTTGTCAGTAAAACGGTCTTTTAAGAAATCTTTGTAACAAGGGTTAAATCATAAATGTCAATCAATAGTTTAATACCTGCAAAACACTCACTGTGTTTTTAATCCTGCCTGGAAAACAGAGATTAGCTGCCTTGTTTTTTCAGCTGTGGGGACTTGAGCATCCTCTCCCTTTGGGAAGAAAAATTAGCAGTGAGCTCGGAGGGCAGGGATGAGGCAGATTTCCTCGGTGGCACTGCCGCAGTGTCCTGTGCTCAGCCCGCACAGACGATGAACGCCTGTGCTTGTTCTTAAGTGCCTGGTAGGGTATAATGAATCAGGACTCCGACCAACACTGCAGGAAACCACTTCAGAATTAGAAAAGAGACTTAATTTCAGAGGTGCTTCTTCTTGATCTTAAGAAAGAAAAGCAGGCCCCCCAAAGGTGTGTCACAGTACAACAGGTACTATGCCATCTTTTCTTGACTTGGTGTTTTCATCCCCTGAAGCGTAAACAGGAGAGAAAAACGCTTGGGTTAGAGTGGAGGCTGCGCATATGTGTCTGTTGCTAGACATTAAGAATGAACATACTTTATTATAGGGAAACTACTAATTTATTTCCCTAGAACTATTAACGTAGTGTACTTAGCAAAACCCTCCTGGCACGATTTTGGCGTGATCCAGACGGGAGATGAACAGATGTCATAACTTGTCATGTATGAGCACAGCGCACCTACCTGTCCCTTTCTCTTTCTNCCGGTCCGGGCGGGCACCTGCTCGCTCCGGGGGCCGGGGCTGGGGCGGGGGCGGTGAGGAGCAACCTGTTGCTCTTTGGGAAGAGGAATCGCCTTTCCCGTGCTGTAAGCCTGACTTTGTAGTTGTTAACAGGTGCGGGTCCGCGGCTCGGCTCTCCCCGTGCGCTCCCCGCGGAGCCGCAGCTGGCGTGCTGCGATGTAGCTGCCCGCGAGTCGTGCTAGCGTGGTGCAGCTGAGGGGAACAGTGGTAGCAATCATAAGCAAAAGACTGAAAGTCACGTAGGCAAAAAGCAGGTTCTTGGGAGCCAGAGGTTTTCCTCTTGGGTGGGTGTGCGCTTGTTGGTGTATCTGCCTTCGGCCAGGTCGATGGTGTGTGCCGGGAATCTCTGGGGTGGGTAGACAAACATGTTAGTGGAGGTGCGCTCTACAGCATAAATTACAAGTTAGGAAAACGGACATCTTGGCCAGACATAACGGGAAATTGAGAGAACAAGTTGAGCATTCAAACAGAAGGAGTGACATTTATTAAGTGCCTGACGATCTGCCTCCTTGGGGTCAGAATCCTATAGGTAAGTGCTGAACAAACACACACCAACACAGATTTTGGAAGAACTGCCCGCTGTCCAAGGAAAATCTCAGTCCTCATGTGCTTAGAAACAGCATTGTGTATTCCTGCCCAAAGCAGACTGTCTGAGGTCTGGACTGATACACCTTGTTCAGTAGATCAAATGTATAATTTTGAAAATAAACACATATTTATAAATTTTTGACCTGGGGGTAAAATGACCACTGGTTGAATGTCAATAGGGAAAAAAAAAAACTAAGGGTAAAGAGACCTACAGTATAAAGGATGTCATGGCAACAAGAAAACATCATACAAAGTAACAATATTATCTTGCGGAGGGGGAACAGGAGTAGCATTGCATTCATCTATACCATGCTGTAGATTGAAATACTATAATTTAGGGTGGGGTGTTGGGTATTATTTTTTAAATCATACGCTAACTTCTCTTTGCCATAGATGGTTTAAACCCAGTAAGAATTATATGGCCAGAACTCATCAGAAAAATGCACAACGTATTTGAGGGTTGGTGTTGGTTGGTTTGTGGGGGGGTTTTGTTTTTGTTTTGTTTTGGGTTTTTTTGGTGGGGGGTACTTGTTGAGTTTTCTGTTGTTCTAAACAAAGTTGTTGTTCTTGTGGCTTACAGCTGAGATGAATTCTTACTCCAGCCAGAACCCTGAATGAGATTCAGGTTGCAAGTGTTTCGCCAGAATGGAAAGGTTGTATTAATTTTTGCTTAATCTTTGCTTTTCCAGAATCTTTCTGGAAGGATGAGCAACTTTTTCCTATTTTCTTCTCTACAGTAGTACTATATTGGTGTTTTTTATGTTACTGAATTTGCATTACATTAAAGCCACTAAATTTCATGAAGTGCAGGACAGATGGGAATGCCAGATTCTGAATTTTTTAGATTGGTAATTTGTTAGGATTTTTTTATAATTTTTGTCAGGTTTTTTGAAAACATTGTTTTTTGTCGAGAATGGGTATTTGTTTGTTTCTTCATTTTTTTTTAATGAGGGAGTTGGATTCTAAAATCACATTTCAACACTAAGAATAATTCACTTGGAACCATTTTCCAAAGCAATGCCAGAACATACTAATTCTTAAGACATTTCCCACTAGCACCTTTTTTTTTCCCTTCCCACTTGCACCCACACTATCTCTCGGGGGAAAAAGAAAATAAAGTGCAAGATTTCAGTCCTTTTAACATTGATGTTTTGGCCTCATCCCCCCAGCCTTGTCCCCTGGATTGTATTTTTCTTGTGGTAACTTCTGTTTGTCTGCCACACAGTTTACTTTTTAAAGTTTGTCACTTGTCTGAGAAGGATTTTTGGGGGTCAGTGCTTAAGCAGGAATTTGGTACAAGTGATGCCATGCACATGTACTTTTTGGTTAGGTTTGTTTGTTTCTTTGTTTTTCCCCGAAATCTATATTTTCTGGTTTTTCTTTACACACTTGTAAAAGTTGCTGATATTGATGTTTCACACCTATTCATTACTTGTTACATTTTTACTGAATAATCCTAAGAATTGACTGCTGTTTTATTACTTTGCTAATTCCTGAACAATAGTTGGTAATCTTACTTCTTTACCAAAATGGTTGCGGGTGGCGGGGGTGAAGGGGGGTGGAATGAAGTGGTGTTACACTTTATTTACCTCATTTTGATATTGGTGTTTGAGTGATAGAGAAATTGCTACATTGGCAGAAGCTGAAGAAGTGAAGGATATTTGAGATAGAAAAGGTTTGCAAGAGCCAACACTGCCTAGAGCACACATGTGGCTGATTCCAAACAATCTCTGTGATCTTTGTTTAGAATAACCCTGGTTTCATTTTGAGTAAAGGCATTACATATTGAAGGACTGAAATGTGGTTATAGCTTTAGAAGGTAAAACTTTTCTGCTTTTTCCCTGTTTCCATCATCTGCTTGTGTAACTCTGGAAAGGGAAAAGAGAGTGAAACTCCCCCCTATTCAAACTGATAAAAATTTAGCCATGCAAACCAGCAGATCATATTTTGGATCATGCTGAATTTCTGCCCATAAAGGGAATTGTTTGGACATTTTCTGCCAAGATCTTGGGAGTCATTTGTACTTACAGCCTCTGAATTATGTGAGTTTTCCAACCCATTTTAAGCAGATGCTGCACAGTGTTCTAGTTCAATAAAAATTGAGATAACTGGCTGCTCTGTCAGCAGCTGGGATCAGTTTCTGATCACAGCAGGTTTTTTTTGCTGTTTTGTTGGAAGATTAAATTGCTTTGAGGTGAAATTTGCCCCAGGATATTTACAGTAGCACAGATACAAAATGACAAATGAGAAACATACGAGCACTTGAAATGAAACTTTACTTTGCTGTGGTGCCAATGAAATTATAGCTGTGAACCAGGTCATTGGTCCTGTCTTAGATGCTGAAAATCAGATGGGCCAAGTACAAATGACTGGTGAAAAGTAATCAGCTGCCTTTATGGCAGAACAAAACTATGTGTATGTGGGTGAGGAACATTATATGTACAGGTGTAATGCACTGAGTGAAGAGCTGAATTTCAGATTTGTCATGGAGCAGATTGATCAAAATTTAGCTCAACTTCTGAATTTCGTATTTGTGAATTTAAGAAATCAGATGTATTATTTCCTTTCTCATTTATTGTAGCAAAAGCACCTTTGCCATGAGGCTGGCCAGTCTGGTGAGGAGACTGTTAAACTAGCAGTGACTTGGGAGGCACATTACAGCCCTGAATTGTATGATAAAATGGTGGAGCAAGGATGTAAAGCAAAAGTACAGGGTGTAGGGGGAACAAGGCAGAGCTTGGGCATGTTAAAATAAGGTGCAGGCTGTGTACCTGTCTGCACACTGATTGGGATTTGAGCAGTAGGGGCAAGAGCTCAGCCTGTGGTCAGAGCTGCAGCATTGCTGGGATACCTGTGGTGTGGCAGTGCTGTGATTGATGGAGACAGGCCCTTCAGGAGAGGCAGGCAGGGAAGAGGAGGAATAGGGCTGCCTTCATGTGAAGGAGCAGCTCAGATATGTAGAGCTCAGGTCTGCGTAGAGCTTGTGGGTCAGGGTCAGAGGAGGGTTTGTTGAGTGTTCTGGGATGTGTTACAGATCACTGACCAGAGTAAAGAAGCAGGTGGAACTTTCTCTGAACAAACTGAGGATGGCTCTGAGCCACAGACCTTCATCCTCTTTGGGAAATGTAATACATCAGAACACCAGCCATCCAGGAGATTGCTGGAGGTTAAGGAAAACATTTTGTTACCGAATGGTGTTTGAGCAGCACACTGTGACCCTGTCCATACAAGGCTGACTTGTTTGCTCATTTTAGCTATTGTATGATTTTTTTCCATACAATAGCTCAACTATATTTGTTTTCTGCTGGCAAGCAGAAACAATGTTCTTTTAAGAATTTATTGCTGCAGTTTCAGATGAAGGCAAGGTGGTGCAGGTGCTGTAATTGCTGGTGATGAGGGGGAGCTCTCTGCAGGCCCCTGTCCTAAAATGAGTTTTTCCTGCAACCAGGGAATTTGTGTGGCACAGTGCAGCTTGAAGACCAAGTCATATGTGCAGTCCAGCACAGCACAGGCCAGGGTGTACTCAGATTACCTGGTGTGTAGATCACTGCCTCCTTGATGTGCGGTGGTCTTCTATCAGGATCCCTACAGGTGAAGGTGTTGCAGTGAAGCAGACATGGATAAGCTGGGTCCTCACCACCCACATCTGCCAGGCCTCTGCACTCAGTGACTTGGCTGAAGGAGGAGAGAAGCTGGCCATCAGTCTGTGGTAAAACCAAGGAAGGAGATCTCCTTGAACCCATATCTGGGCATATGAAGGAGCTGACCGTGACAGGGAACAGTCAGCAAGGATTTGCCAAGGGTCAGTGATGCCAGATCCAACCCTGATGCCTTCTGCAAAGTAATTGGGATGAGAGGAGAGCAGTGGACACCAACTACCTTTGCTCTAGCCAAACTTTTGTAGCTGGGCTGTGACTTTATAGCCTGGGAGGGATGATGTGCTGGTGAGGGAGGAGCAGTGGTGGAGCCAGGGCCTGGGGAAAGCAGAGTTTTTTCAGCCTTGGGGGTTTCACATTCCAATTGGGTGAAGCCCTGAGCAGGCTGATCTGTCCCTCTTGGCAGCAGCTGGGACTAGAAACCTCCTCAAGTCCCTGCCAGCCCAAGTTACCTTGGGATTGTGTAAATCCACATTAGAAAGTCCTTTGAGAATTAATTTTCAAGATGCACACTAGCACAGGTAGCCTACACGTTTTCTGCTTGAAAAACTTAGAAGTGTGCATACACTGGTTATCAGAGGTGAAAACACACTTCATATGAAAAACAAAAATGGTTGTTCTAGCTCAGGGCAGGGACTGGTAAAATAATTTGTTAATACTGTGGGATGGAAAATAACACACTGCCTGGCTGATATCCCTCCTGCACGGGTGGAGAATCTGCAGCAACCTGCCAGTCCAGCCCCAGCTCCTTGCTGCCTACTCTTGCTAGAGAATTCAGCTTGCAGGAGGTAGTTAAAAGCAGGTGTCCATTATATTTGAACACAGTACTCTCCTGGTGGCTTTGCTGTCCAGAAAGCTTAGAAATAAAGGGTGCAATAAAACTGGAAACCAGAAATCCCTGTCGAGTTGTATGAGTGGGAGGTGAGATGAGAGCTTGAGCAAAGTAAGCCTACAAGAGGTGCTTGTGCAGGTTGCAGGTCAGATGTGCTGCTGCAGGACTTGCATCATCAGATGAGATGTAATAACGTTTGCCACTGATTCAGTTTTACTGTCTTTGAAGGAAATATTTTTTGTTGTTGTTAATTTTTTTAAGTTCTTAGTAGCAGAAGGGAGCCTAACTAATCCTGTGCATGAACAATTTGTCATGTGTGACAAATTGTACATTTTATCTAGCTTTTATTTTAGGCAGATGCTTCTTTCTTCTTAATTTTTGCAACTATAAAGTGGTTTTAAAAAAACTTACATAGTATATAGCAGAGTGTTTTCATGTTTTTTCTACATTTGTTTCTGTGTGCCATGGATGAGCAACACTTTTCCTCACTGCTTATTTGGATGCTTTAGTAATAAAGCTAGAAATTGACTATTTAACCTTCACTCAAAATGAGGTTTCCTGAACCTAAATATGACATTGCCTTTTTTTAAGAATCTTTCCTGCATATATTGCCTAGTGTCTCCCTGCAGCTGGCCTCCAGTGAGGAAACCTGTCAAGAAACTTCCTGTACTAGACCAGTCCTAAATATTTGTCTGAATCATTGATCTTGTGTTTATTTCTTTAGTGGTAGTGGGGAAAAAAAGTTATATTCTGTGCATTACTTCTGTGGTGCATGTGTGGACTAGTCTGTTTAGTGTGATTTTTAAAGGTTAGTAATTCATTATGATTTTAGGGATCAGGTTTTTGTCGGAAATGAAAATGTGTGTTTGTTTTCCTGTTAACATTTTTGTGAAAGTGTTCTTTAAAACATGGATCTAGTACTGCCTGATGATGGATAAACATTCATAAACCTCTATTATTAGTATGAAGTGGTTCTGAAATAGCTAAATTTTGTTCTGAAGGAAAAAATTCAGATTTTGGATTTAAATAATTCTGGAAAATGCTTATATAAGACAGAATAAATTAGCATGGAAGGGACTTCTGAGGGCTATGACTTTAGCTTTCAAGAGTACCTGGTAGAGGAGAGTGTAATATGTGCAGTCATATGCGATGCAAGTCACTGCAGAGCTATAATGTGATTTTTAGCACTAAAGATAAGAAAAACAGTTAAAAAAACCCAGAAAAACAAATGAAGAGGGGAAATGAATGCTCATTAAAATAACAAAACCAAACAGTAGTTCAATTTCCATAATTCTCATCTGCTTGTCTCTCCTGAAAAGACATGAGGGATTGTATTGAAGGCATAGCATGTAAGAAAATACCAAAGACTGAAGTTATTTTGCTTTTTTTATTCCTTTCTTATGGAGATAACTGTGTGTGAAGTGAAAGTACATGTATTTCAAAAGAAGGTGGTCGTTTAATAATTAGAATGATGGAGTAGAACTCTGTAAGCAGAATTTAAAAATTATTCATAATTGGAGATTTCTGGATTTATCTCATTTACTTCTTTGTGGCCTGATGATTTTTAAGTGGTGGCTGGCCTCCCTTTTAATTAAGAGTTTGATTTCCAGAATGTCTAGAATCAATAGACGTCTTTTAAATCTTGAGCACTTGCGGTTTTATGCTGGCTGTGGGTAAATTTGTGGGTCTGAGAGCTGCTGATGTAGAGTTGCTGTTGTCCGTGACCAGTCCACAAAAGGCAAAACCTCTGAAGGCTTGCTTTTCTGTAGGATGCTTATCTGTTATCTTTCTGTACACTGGTTCAGGTACTTGAAAATACTGGAATTAATTAAAAAGAGAAATATTTTTAAATTATTGCAGACAACACTTAGGAGCAAGAAAAAAAGAAAAAAACCACCAAAAACAGGGTAAGGAGATGAGAAAGCTCTAGACCTGTGACAGGGAGCATGAAAACTTCTGTCTAGATCACGAGACAATTTTACATTTCACAACTTTTTTTTTTCTTCTCTACGGTTTTGTTTTTGCCATAGGACGCAGCTACTGTAAGGCATGTATGTAGGCTTTTGGAATTTATCTGAGGCTTATGAGATACTTTATTCATCACAACATAATACAGAGAAGTACTTCTTAATCTATTGGAGATGGTAATATTGGTTATGAAAGCCGGAGCAAATTTTGACTTGCACAACTTAGTCTAACACTGGCTGGGCAGTAATAGATATATCCTGTTATAACCTGCTTTCTGTGTTTATAACTGAAAGCAACTCTTTCCAGGCATAATTTATTTCTTCTGATGAAGCAGCATTTCAACAATCCTGTGACATTTCAAAATGAATGTGGAAAGACGAAGAGTCTTATTATTTCCTGGTATATGTATTTTTTTCCTGGTATTATGTTCTTGCTTTTAGATAACATAATTGCTCTAATGACATAATGGAAGTGTTTTGTGGAGAGTATTCAAAATAGGTAATCTCCTATTTTTTAAAGTTGCAATTTTTTAAAGTTTGCTGTAAATTGCAGAAAAAATCTGACTTGTTATGAAACCCTGTGAATCAATGACTGCAGAGGTGAAAGGAGAAATATAGACTATTTTGTCTAAATAAACAAGCAAATGAAAACTTTCTTCCTGTTATTGCCAGATTAAGTGCTTGCTCTCTAGAAATACTGTGATAAGGAAAATCATCTGATAATATGTTAATTCATTACAGTTATTTATTCTCTCTTTATTTCTTAATATTTCCCCTGAGTCATTCATAGAATATACTAAGTTGGAAGGGACCCATCAGGATCATTGAGTCCAATTCCTGTCCCTGTGCAGGACATCCCAAGAATAACACCGTGTGCCTGAGAGCATTATCCAAAAGCTTCTGGAGCTCAGGCTTGGTGCTGTCACCTCTTCCCTGGGGAGCCTGTTCCAGTGCTCAACAGCCCTCTGGGTAAAAAACCTTTTCCTGATATCCAAACTGTGTGTCCCCTGACACAGCTTCATGTTTTTTCCTTGAGTCCTCTCACTGGTCACAAGAGTGAAGAGATAAGTACCTGTCTCTCCATTTCCCTTGTGACGATGTTGAAGACCACCATGGGGTCTCCCCTCAGTCTCCTTTTCTCCAAGCTGGACAGACCAAGCCACCTCAGCCACTCCTCACACAGCTCCCCCTCCAGACCCTTCACCACCCTCATGGACCTCCTTTGAACACTCTCTAACAGCTCAATGTCTTTTTTGTGTTGTGGCCCCCAGAACTGCCCCCAGCAGGGAGGTGAGGCTGCCCCAGCTCAGAGCAGACAGGGACAATCCCCTCCCTTGCCCGGCTGGCTGTGCTGGGCCTGATGTCCCCCAGGACAGGGTTGGCTCTCCTGGCTTCCAGGGCACTGTTGGCTCATGTTCAACTTGCCACTGACCAGGACCCCCAGGTCCCTTTCTGCAGCACTGCTCCCCCATCTCTCATTCCCCAGTGTGTCTGTACATCCAGGGTTGCCCTGTCCCAGGTGCAGAATCCAGTACTTGTTAAACTTCATGTGGTTGATGATTGCTCAGCTTACTAATTTTTTGAAGTCTCTCTGCAGGGCCTCTCTACCCTTAATGCAATCAACACCTTCTTCCAGTTTAGCATCATTGGCAAACTTAGTGTTCCTTTGAATCCCATGTCCAAGACATTGAAGAGAAGTGGGCTGAGGATGGAGCCCTGTGGAACGCCATTAATGAGCAGATTGCAGTCTGATGTCACCTCATTCCCCACAACACTTTGTGCCCAACACATGAGCCAATTGCTCACTTACCAGGTAACATTCAGCTGTCTGCTGGGCATTTTTGTCTAGAAGGAAAGACAGTTTCCAAGGCTTTGCTGGAGTCCAAAAAAATTACCTCTACTTGTTTTCGTAGATCAACTCAGTGGGTTACCATGTTGTAGAAGGAAATCAGGATTGAAAAGCAGGAGTTCCCCCGTTATGAAGATGTGCTGGCTGTAACTGATGACTGTGGTGTCCTTCCAGTGTTTTTCCAATACATCCCAGAATAATCTTTTCTGTGGTTTTACGAGGCACTGAAGTGAGATTGACAGCCTGTAGTTTTCAGAGGTCTCCTTCTTGATCTTTCTGGAAATCAGAACAAAGTTTCCAGTCCCAGACCTCTCTGGGTTCCCAAGACCACTCCACAATCATTGAAGGAAGGCTTTGTGATGGCATCAGCCAGCTCTTTGAATATTGTCTCATCAGGCCCCATAGATTTGTAGGGATCCAGCTAAGTAGTTTAAAAGTAGAACTAAGATCACTCTAATCTGGAATGTTTTCTCATTAGAAAAACTGATTGGTTAGAATATGTTTCACTATTTGCTCTTTTTCCTTTTATTTTGAAGATAGTTATTGTGGAGAGTCCAGATCCATAGTAACTTTACTTACTCAGATTTCTCTGGTTCTGCGATGTAAGCCAGCTTTTCCTGTTAAAGGTTTCCTGGACACCAGAAGTTTTTAACAGTCAAGTGTGCTCCTAGGTAGTTTCACTAGTGGTCTCTCAAGAGAATAAGATACAAGAAAAGGAAATGTGTGTGACTGGATGACTTAGAATTTCAAAGGGCCTGATAGGAAGCTCTATGCCTCAAAAAGTTGTCATAGGAAATGACTAAAGCTGTAGAATTGGAGTTGTGAATGAAGTTGGAGACAAGTGGAAAGTTATTGAGGCAGCCAAGTGAGACTTTAATGAGCTTAGCAGTGAAGATGGATGCAGTGAGAGTCACCTCACAGCATGAGCTTATTTGTTCTCCCATTCAGTTATCTAAATTATGACAGGGCTGCATTTCATTCAATATAACTGTTTTGAAGATGGCAACCTTTTGGTTTTAGATATGCTTTTTGGTTTTGAGAAAGTATTTTGCTAATGTTTAGGTATTAGAGTTATTTTAAAAGCTAGTATTAAAAGACATCTGTCAATCTCTTACATTGACAATGGAAGAACACAGATATTGTGTTGTATGAAAACACAATCAGAATTCAAGCTTTCAGCCCACGTGGACAAGAGTTAAGAAGTCTCAATTTCATTTTTGCCACAATGTGTTTGAAGTTGGTGGGATATGCTCTGGTGCTGAGCATATAAACCATTTAAATATAAGAATATGAAAGTCTAGGAATACTGTAAAGCTTTCATAAAATAAGCCATTAAGACGGCAGGCTCCTTAGTTATGATTGATCTGTTAGTAGATTTGGCAACCTTACTAAAAATTAAGGTAGTTATTTCTCTGGAGTACTGAGAGGACTTGAGTAGTGTGTCCAGTTCTGGGTCCCTCAGTTTAGGAAGGACGTTGAGATGCTTGAACGTGCCTAGATGAGGGCAACAAAGCTGGTGAAGGGCTTGGAAAACAAGCCCTATGAAGAATGTCTGAAGGAGCTGGGGTTGTTTAGCTTGGAGAAAAGGAGACTCAGAGGTGACCTTATCACTCTCTATAACTTCCTGAAGGGTGATTGTAGACAGATGGGAGTTGGTCTCTTTTTCCAGGCAGCAGCTGACAGAACAAGAGGACACAGTCTTAAACTGTGTCAGGGGAAATATAGGTTGGATATTAGGAAGAAGTTTTTCACTGAAAGAGTTATTAAATACTGGAATGGTCTGCCTGGGGAGGTGGGAGTCACCATCCCTGGATGTGTTTAAAAAGAGATTGGGTGTGGCACTTGATACCGTGATGTAGTTGAGGTGTTAGGGCTGGGTTGGACTTGATGATTATGAAGGTCTCTTGCAACCTACACATTCTGTGATTCTGTGACTTTTGAGATGTCTTGTTTCACTCTATTGCATCAGGCATGTCTTGATGCTAATACAGCAGTAATGATTTATTCCTCTGTCAGTGTTGTAGTGTGACACTATAGGAGCCATCTCACATTCTAGCTAGGATGACATTACTCAGACTACACACAGTTACACTGCCTGAAATCTAAGCTGAAAATCTAAGCTGATTAATTAGGAAAATGCAGAATACAAGAGGTGGGTTGCAATGCACAACAGTCTTGATGGTCAGGAGAAAGTGACTTCATTGGCTGGGACACAGTGCTGTTAATAACATGAGTTTTCTGCGGTGCTTTACAGAGGGTACAACTAGCAAAATTGCAAAAATATCACAGAAGGATATTATTCTAAACCTAACCAATGAATATCCTTCCATTAGTAGTTCTCCAGTGTTGAATTTTAAGTCAGTAAAGAAACACATGTGTGATCTTGGTTTATCAAGGGTTTTTCTCATTGTTACAAACAAAATGCTTATAGGCTACAGAAATGCTGGTTTGGTATTTTTTTTGGTGGTGGTGGTGTTGTTTTCTTACAGACACAAGGTAATCACTGCATGCCAAATAAGCAATGACTATGAGATATAAGCGCAAGTTACTGCTCGCGTCTCTGTAACCTACAGAGTACAGCATTGCCATTCCCTTGGCATTGCCTCTCCCAATGAGGGAGCTATAGCAAAGTATAAAATAGCAACTTTGTATAAAATGTCTGTTAAAGCAGAAGTTTGCCTTAGCTGTTTAATATGGTTTTTTTTGGAAAGGGGGTGAGGATAAAAACCAACATCCTCACTGCTGCATACTTTTGGAGGGGTTTCTAATCCAAAGAGGAAATCAGATTCCTATGTATGATGAGTTAATTTGGCTTAAGAAAAAATGCAGCTCATCCAGCTTCTGTAGATTGCTTTTTGCACTCACCAAAATGTTCTTGTGCTTTTCTTTTCTCATCATAATCACCTCTTTTTCCACATTTCACGTTTTGTCACTTGCAGGACTGTCTGAACCACCCACAATTCAGTCTCCCTTTTAAGGAATTAATTGTATTTTAAAAATGCCACGTTTTTCTCGGAAATCAGTGGTTTATCTGCGTATGGCTTCCCTGGACTATTCTCTTTGCATGAGCTAGCTGTCCTGTTCTTTCCTTCAGACTTTCTGCAACACTGGGACTACTATCTCTATGCATTATTTCTCTTTCCACTCCAATTTTCATATATATGTGTATGAATGTGTGTATATAGATATCCATACAAAGTATTTTTGAAAGATGAGTCACAAGGATGTATTTATATTGTGCTATTTTTGAAGAATAAGCAGAAGTGCTATTAAACTGAAAAACATTGATGGGCTCATCTCACTTTTTAATTGGGTTTCTTATCTGTAGACAAGTACAGGATGCCTGAAGCGATGTCTCTTTACTACAAGTGACTCAATATCTCCTACCCACTAATTTTTTTTTTTTTTGTTCTCGTTCTCACAGCCTTTCCTCCTTTGTCTCATTTTCTTAGAAACAGCAGTGTATTTAATATAATGCTCAAACTGGTACCTGGCTCTTTCTGAGTCAGGCAAGTTGAGGCGTGGGCTGGAGCTCAGAGTTGTCTCAGACTCCACCTGCCAGAATTGGAAGGGCTAATGAGAATATCTGGCCCACCTGTGCCTAGTTGGGGGCCTTATGACATAAAACAGGCCATTTAATGTTGAAACTGGAGGCAAGGCTTAAAAAAGATGCCTGTCCAAATATGTGTTCTGACTGGTTTTTCCTCTTTTGTTTATTTATTTTTTAGCTTCTGGCAAAGGTTAAAAGAATGTAATGACAAATTTGTGTAAGGACATTTCCAGCTGCTCATTTGGCATTGTAACAGGATAGTAAGTAATTCTCATTTCTGAGCAGAAACTAAGTCTCTGATAGAACTAGTTTCATCATTAGTATTAGTTAGTGTCATGATTTTGAGGGTATTCTTCAGTTTTGCTCTGCAAATATAATGTGTATTCCATTTGCATAAAGGTTAAAATATTTTTAATTTCCTATTGGCAGTGAATCTAAAACAAAAAATTAAACCCTACTATCTTATAAGAGTGTTTTGCTTCACTTAATAATGTAGGATTAGAAAGCTAGAGTTGATTGTGCCTCCTGTGCTAATGATCCTGCTGCATGCAATGCTTACTACAGGCAGCAAGGGAGATCATGGTTAATTGCTGGGCTGTTTATTGAGATGGCTGTTCAACTCACAGCTACTTATCTCAGTACAGAGTGGATGCTAAAGGAAGGATCACTTAAGTCAAATTGAGAAAATTGAGGAACTTTCATTGTTCCAAGTAATCTGAATAGATGAAATGCCCCATACCATCATAATCAGACTAAAACACTGAGAGTATGGTCTCAGGTTCATTCGGTTAAAATCCTTACATGTTTTCTTAATTTGTTTTATTAATGGCTGAACTTCAGCTGGTGTACTTGCCAGGCCTCTGGATCTTGATGCTCCCCTTAAATAGAAATCAATGCTCTGCTGCCAGATAGGGAGATGATAAATCTCAAGTTTTATGAGGTAAGTCAGCTGTTAAAATGTTGATTCTGCTGAAATCAGCTGTTATACTATTAGTGTGATAGTTGTGTATTCATTCACCCAACACTTAAAATTCGTATTAAGGGCTGGTAATGGACAAACAGCTGATTCAGTGCGTAATGAAGTGGATATGAAAAGTATAGCTAACAGGTATTACCTGGGAAGTACTCCACTTGCCTACACCTATCCTTGTTTGGTGCACTGTTTTGATTTTTTATTGTATTTTCTAGATATCCCCCAGCTATTTTTCCATTCAGAGATCCAGTGTATCTGGGGTACACATGCAGGTAAGAAATCTAGCACATACATGGTAGATCTGCTGGAAAACAAATGTTTTCAAAAGTGGCTTGTGTATAAGGGGTACATTTGGCATCTGCTGCACTTAGACTGCTCTGGGCTTTCCTACATGTGGAACATGTGGCACAGCATGTCAACTGTTTTATTCTTGAAACAGTCACAGTCCAGGCATGCTATAGTTTGCACTGAAGGAAGAATCTTTTGTTCTTTCCCAAATTTTAAACAGTGACTTGGTATATTAGGAATGCGTCCTATTGGTCACTCTAAAGCTCCTGGGGGGGCTGGTGGAAGAAATAGGACATTTAAAAAGTCTTTTATAAATTTTTTGATGCCAAGTTGCAGTAATGTAGGCAACCTGCACTTTTGATTTCTTAAAGACTTGCTCTGAGGTATAATGACTATAGTCTTAATTTCAGTTAGTTTAACGTTCAAGATGAGCACCATTATTTTCACATTACTTTTGTGTAGATGACCATATGCTTTTCCTTATCTACTTCAGCATGGTACCAGGAATGTGAGAGGTCAGAAATTCTGGCCTAGTGATTTGCCTTATTTCATTGCAAGAGAGGTCACAATTGAATTGCTGAATTCTTACCCCCACAGGGGTAAAATGAGATTAGGAAAGGGAATAATAATTAGAATATATTTTGAAACATAATAATTCAAAGAGGATTTTTGTGTATTTCAAAGTCAGTAACTTTAAAGTCTATAGCTGTTATGGAAGTATACACAACTTATAACTTATTTATTAAAAGTGCTTGAAGAAAAAGTTACTCTTGATGTATACTAGTTATTAGTTTTTCACTTGTAGCCTTAGAAATATTTGACAGAATTCTCTAGTGAATTTGGAACCTGTAAGCAGATGTCAACAACAGAAGGAAAAAAAATCCAATTAATCTGTTCTCAACATACAGCTAGGTCTGCCCTTTTAAAAAAGTACTATGGCTTTTGGGAGAGAAGGGAAACAACAACAAAAAAATTAATGTTTTTGAAGGGCATGTCTCATGGCTATTTTCTTTTCTTTCCACAAAGAGAACTGAAATTTTTGTTGAACAGTCATCCAATTGCCAGACATTGTGGGATGTGTCTGGAGAACACTGGCAAAAAAAAAAAAAAAATTGAGATCTTTCATTACTGTTGTAGAAAAACATACGGTTAAGACATGCATAATTTGTACAGGCTACAGTCTACCTATGACAGCAAGTGGTCTTAGAAACAAAAAATTTTATAATGAACAAAGAGCCCAATGCTTCAAGTCAAATGCTTGATTCATTCAATTCTGAATCAGAGTTCTTTCTTTTGGAATGTATCTTACTTGTGTGCGCAGTGTAAAGTGTGTATCTGAGTTTTGTATATCACATAAAATTTTCCATTGAAATGTAATTCTACTTGACAGCATCACATGAGAACTGATTCACACTCAGAGATATACAAGATTAGATTACAGTCCATAGTAATACATAATTTTGTTGCAGCCTGGTTGGAAAACAGCTCCTGACTTGCAAATAAGTCTTGAACAGAGTCTTCAGAAAGAGAGCAGAATAGTCTGTCTAAGCAGCATGGGAGAACAAATATTAGTCTTCTGGGTTTCAAGAGACCTATGTGCAGAATGTGATTTCAAAGTCTCATGTCTAGCATTTCTTCTGAATTTTTTGCTGTTAAAAGTGTTCTACAGTACTACAGGTGCTGGACCCCTGCAGAGCTTCATTGTGTTTTCTTCTGTGGTAGAGGTTATTTTCTCAGATGGCAATGATCTATTTCATGAAGTCTGTGTGTGATCACAGGAACTCCTGATTTACCCTGAGTAACAGGAGCTATTGTGAGTGTGCTGCCATCGCCACAAAGTTTTCCTGCCACGATACTTGGAGAATTTTGGTTCCTCTTTAGCTGCATTCTCAGTGTGTTACTACAAGTGGGTTGGGCTGTTCTTGATAAGCCAGGACACTTGGAAGTGAAGCATAAGACTGGTTTGTTGGTGGTTAGGCAACTAGTGGTAGGATCTAAACATTCAGAAGAAAGAAATACGAAAATTATTTGCCATTTCTGAATTTGGCTGTACTTTATGTGCTAATATAGTTACACTATGTGACTCTACAGTCTACATTGTGAAAAACTTGCCTTTATCATAAATGCCTATCCTGGCATTGTGTTGAGCATGTGAATCTTTGAATACATGGAGATCTCTGCTAGGTATCCCAAAACAAGGGCTGATGCACCAGAGAAATGCAGTCACGACTCCCATTTGTTCTTAGATGCAGTCAGTAACAATCTAGAGGGGACTTAGAGAATTCCTTATCAGTTTCCAGATGAAAGTTAACAGTGCAATCATGCTTTAGCAAGTATGTGGCTGTTAGTCATTTTAACATCTATGCTGTGATTCATTTTAGGCTCAAGAGCTCACTTGCACAAGCATGTTTTCACTTCTTTGGAGGATCAGTTTAAGGAAATGCCTGTTATGATTAGAGATGTCCTTTAGAGACCTGCTAGAGATCACCTGCTGAGAGCTTGTTTAATGTGGTCAAAACGTCAGCTCCTTCCAGTTGTCTGCCCTGAAACCAAAAGGGGCCAAAATTCATTGAAATTGTGGAAGGTGTCTCTGCACTGCTCTGTCTACTTCTCCATTCCTCAGACATCTTTCTTGCTCAACAGCCCTTTTTTGTTCTTACTCTAAAAGAAGTAAATCCTCTCTCCATTCCCCACCCCATTTTCTTTCCGTAAATGCTTAGATAGTACAGTTTACTGATACAGAATTTCAAAATTACTCTCTCCCCTGGATATATTTCTTGATACCTCCTAGGACTTGGGGGCATGTAGTTTTATTATCTAATCCCCCTTGTCACTCAACAGCTGTTGAGCATATAACCTTGCCTTTGTACTACCAAATGATCTTTCTTCTGCTGGGTAACATGGATAGATAGTTATCCAGGTACTTCTGTGTACTGGTATTTTCAAAAATTCTGTCTTTGGAAAATGTGACTGGCAATGCTGAGACAGTTTTTTTACATGAAGGCAACTTAGGAAGCTGAGGAATAAGACTGGGCTTGGGAATGATAACATGACAAGAACTGCTTGTAATCACCCTCTTGTCTAATGCATTTTTATTCATAACTATCCTTTCATGTAGTTTTGACTTTCTTTAGCAATTTAATCTCCTGTACATTATCTAATCTCTTGCTACATGTCATATGAAAATTTTTATTACACTCAGAAGAGTAAAAAAATATTGTTACACTTCCCCTTTACTCAGAAATCTGACGTTTTTATTCAAGGAGTAATGTAACTCCTTTTATTCAAGGAGTAATTCAAGGAGGTTATTTGGTCCATCCAACAAGTTTAATTTGTGCCAGATTTCCTCAAATTATTAGTCCTAAATGTAATGGANTTTTTTTGTTTTGTTTTGTTTTGGGAAGGATGGTTTGGGAGTCTCAGGATTGCCAGCTAAAAGCACTACTGGTGAAGTTTAGACCTGCACTTAACTGTATAAGAAGTTTAATTTTATTAAAGAACCAGGGAGACCACAGCAAGGATGAGGTGTGGCATTTATGTTCCTCAAGCAGCCTTTCGATTGTCATTTGCATTAAAATGTCTAAAAACTCCCACATATGTGTATCTTTTCTCTTAAGTCTTCTGCTTACAGTGGAATAACTTATAATTAAAAAATAGTCCTGAAACCTGACATATATTTGGCTTGACATTGCTGTTACATAAATTTCTAGACTTTGTAAGTGCAGGCACTGTCATTTGTGATCCGAGTTTGACAACTTAGTTGAATCTTCCTACTGAAACAAAGATTTTAAGTACTGAATGCATTTGACAAAAATTGTGCTAGCAGAGGGTGGCTCCCATCCTCTCTTGTGGGGAGATCTTGCTTTTATTCTCCTTTGTGTGTATGTGACGGCTCCTGGGAAGAGACCAGAGTCATTCTAGTCAGGGAACCAGGAGAAGAATTTTGTAAAAAGAGCATTTGAAAGAGCTGAAATTGAAAGATACGAACAGTTCAAGTAGCAAAGGAGGTTTATGTGCACAAGATAAAGAGTGGAGCATTATAACAACACATGGTAACACCAAATATAAGTATGTGGGCAAAACCTTGATATGTCCATCTTGAGCGACAAGAATCCACCTTGAAATGAATTGTATGCTGTAATTTAGATGCTGCTGAGGATATGCTGTGATACTTGGGAGGAACCACTGCAAATCCCTGAAGCCATTTTCACAGACCAGTCACTTGCACTTAACAGCAATTGTTTTTTTAAGGTATTAGTGCTAAGCAGGCTTACCAGACTACTGCAGACTTACCAGAGGTGTGCAACTTGTTTTTAGTCCTGTGACCTAATAAGAAGCTTGGACACACCAATACTGTGTAGCCAGATATGATCTGTTCTAGCCATAGTGCCTCTTCCTTGTTGAGAAGTGATAACCATTGGAAGGTGTCTTACATTCTATTTTTATGCAGTGTTTCAAAATCTCCATGAAGGGAAAGGCATGTACAAATGACAAGTAGAAAACTCAGTCTTTTTATACTCCAAATACACATGTCAATCAGTATAAATTACAGGTTTTGCCCTCATAGAAGCTACCTTATTTGTATAGCCAGAGGGAAGAAAGTAACCTGTGTGCCTGGTGGGAGAATTTAGCATTTCAGGAAGTTGCCTCCAGAGCCTGATGAAGTTAAACTCTGTTCCAGGTTATACTCCCAGTTGTATTCAAAATGAAATACAATTTACATCTTTGCTTGCCTATGGTCACCTCAGTCATATCAATTATGTTCCTGGATATAAACTACAGTTTGTAAGATTGCATTATTTCCCCTGTTCCTGGCAAATGTTTGCTGTCATGTAACTCACTGCCATAGATTTCCTTATCAGAGTTCAGGTTAACCAATGGTACAGCAATAATTTTGACCACTGTGTAGAAACACTTCTACATGAGAATTTTTAAACTAAGCAGGCTTTAACAGAAAAACTGGCTGTTGTCAAAGGTAAAGACACTCACTGGGTATCTTTATTGCTGCATGGTATGCTGTAGGATTTGTGCAATATTGGCAAGGAGAATCCTCTCAGAAATCCTGGGGGACTGTGCTTGAGCATGGAAGTTGGATTACATGATCTCCTAGTGGTCTCTTCCAACACTGAACATGAAAATATCCAACCAAAACTATTTTTCTTACAATATTTCTCCCTCTTAAATGTTTTTCTTAGTCTTGTGCTCTGAAGGGAATTTCAACATTTAAAGAAATGTCAGAAAGAATTGCATTAGTTGAATGAATGGAATAGGCAAAGGGCAGAAAGAGTATAAATTAGTGCATGAAAGTATAATCTAATTGAGCTGAGAAAAGTCTAAGATTCTTGTTTCAAAAGTTGTACGGGAGCCTTCAGAATTTCTCTTACTATTTTATTTTTGATGCATATGTTCTGTGTTTTGTTGTATGCATCAAGCTACTGTATAATTTGGAGTAAAGATTTCAAATGTTAGGACATTCCTAGTTTTCCCAACTTTCCTCTCTGGATCTACTTGCAGTCATAAAATGTAGTCAATTAAAAATTCCTACATTATCAAGTATTGTTACATACTTAGCTTTAATATTTTTGCTGTAAGGTAAATACACTGCATGGCGTTTTATGCAAATGTGTTTAGAAGCACTGTTGCTAAAGTGCTTACAAACATTAATCTGGTAGCACTCTTCTCCAGTGCAGAGGGTCCCTTGAGGGCTAACTGCAAAGAAAAAGCTCATCAGGGCATTACGCAGTGTAATGTAACCCTCTGAATTGCCTTGGGATTACGAGAAATATCTATCTGATTTTAGAGTCAACTTAAGGAAGCTCAGCTGCCAGGATGGAAGTTTTAAAGAAATCAGAGAGTAAAAAGACTCCTCTAGATAAGGAAGGTTTGAGGCCAGGCTGGATGGGGTTTTGAGCAACCGGGTCCTGGGTAAGGTGTCCCCGCCCACAGGAGGGGGATTGGAAGGAGATGATCTTTAAAAGGTCCCTACCAACCCAAACCATTCTGTGATTCTATGAATGCAGAGCAAAGTCTGGGAAAATGTTCTTTCAGTCCTGTCACTAAATAAAGTTGATGTTCTAATACTGGAAAAAAACCAAATGCAATTCAAGCTGGTTTGCTTTTAAATGATCAAGTTGGGCCAACTACACAATCCTTTGAAAATAAATTCTGAATTAGTTGCACATGTGTATTTATAGAAAGAAGAAAAACCAAAACAATGAAAAAAACCTGTAGCATAGAATGAAGATAGGCTAGATCAGATTGCATGGGCAGTTTCACCAAGCAAAGAAATGCTGTAGTTAAAACAGTATTACAGTAATATTGCATTTATTTTCAAGAATATTGGGGATGAGGTAGGGTTTTGTGTATATTTTTTTTTTTTCCCTCACTCCAAATTATTAAATACAAATTTTTCGCTTTCTGGAGTATGAGAATATGTGTTATTTATCTTACAGAGAGGGCAGTAATTTAAAAGATTTAATATGCTGGCATGCTGGCACCCTTCCAGGAAAAGACTAAAATCTAAACATGGAGCAGGTGCCTTGTGTAATTTGTAGGTTTGTTCTTTTCCAGGGCTCAATCTTCATATGTATAAAGGGATATCAGTAATGCAAACATATATCTGTAAAAAAATCAGCAATAAATTTGTAGTCCACATATATTATACAGATTTCTGAGCCATATCTAAACCAAGGGGAAGAGCCTTAGTTATATGCACATTCTGCATTTTTCCTTATGATTTCCTCATCTGCAATGGGATCTGCCAGAGTCCTTGGGATCATTAGGCCTCCACTCAGCACATGGCAAGAGGGGTGTGATGGCATGATTTTCAACACAATCTCTCACAATCACAGATGTGTTTAGACAGTCCTGCCTGTCATTCATATTATATCTGAACAGATTGGGCCCCTTAAAAAGTTTCTGCATTTCATTCTGCAAGCTGGCATGCCAGAAACCAAACTCCCTGTTGTAAATTCATGTGTTGTTTCCCGCATGAAGAACTCATGGAAAGGTTACTTTGAGCTTTGTCTGCAGTGATGTGTGCCTGAAGCATGGGCTTTGTCTGCTGATGACCCAAGGGTCTCTGGGGTGAAGGACCATACTAAGGGAGATAATAGGCCCCTTTGTGCCTTTTTTATGAACTTGGTCTACTTAGAGCATAGTGAGACTCTGTTCTTAATCTTCTCTGCAATGTCATGACTCAAACCACAGTACTCACTGTAAAGGCAGAGGGGACAGGTGTTTTAGGCTAACATAACCAGATTAGAGCTGTTTCCTTTCCTGAAAAAAAAGATGATTAATGGTTAACCTCTGTTTAATGACTTTTTAATAGCTTCTACATAATGTAAAATTGAATTATGAAGATGTATCCTAAACATGGTGTGGAAAATTGCCATTTTTGAGACAGAGTTTTTTGATTTTGTGGGGTCTAGATAAATTCCATGAATAAATTGGGCTGTTGTTGAGGTCCCAGTCAACTTTACTTTGGCCCAACTTTTCACAATACTGAACTTCTTCTTTCAATATGTTTCCTAATTAAGAGTTTGCAAAAGGACCCTCAAAAGATTTATCTAGAAACAATTTTTGTTCCTATTCATCAATAAATAAACATGAAATGGCACCAAATTCATCAAGAGAGATCCCACAGTGGTGTTGGACAAGTGTTCTGTCCAATCGTCAGGTCAGAACAGGGTCAGCTGCAGCAGATTGCTTAAAAATATGTCCACTTGATTCTGAGTGTGTCAAAGAACAGACACACTGCAGGAATTCTTTGGATAAGTTATGCCAGTCCATAACCATTATCACCACTGAAAAGGCTTCTCCTTTTTAAGTGGAATTTCCTGTATCTCAATGTGTGCCCATTGCCTCTTGTCCCTTCACTGTGAACCACAGAGAAAAGCCTTGGCCCACATTCTTTTCTCTCCTCATCAGGTATTTTTATATGTGAATAAAATCACTCTGAGCTTTCTGTTTTCCAATCTGGCCGTCTTTAGCACCTCCTCATATGACAACAGCTGCCTCAAGCCCTTCATCATCTTCATGGCCCTTTGGTGGTCTGTCTCCAGTGATTCCATGTCTTTCTTGTGGTTTGGAGTCCAGAGCTGAACACAGCACTCCAGATGCAGCCTCACCAATGTTGAGTATAGGCAAAGGACCATGTCCCTTCATTTAGTGGCAGTGGTCTTCCTAATGCACTCAGGATGACCTTGGTCTTTGTTTTGTTGTCCACCAGAACCCCCACGGCATTTTCTGTGAAGACACATTCCAGTTAGCCTGTGCTAGCGCCTGAAGTTATTCCCCCCCTGGGACAGGACTTGGTACTTCCTTTTGTTGAGCTAATACTGTCAGCCTCTTTCTCAAGCTTGTTGGGTCCCTCTGGCTTGCAGCACACCCATTTTGTCTGTCAGCCCCTCACCTCACGTTTCTGTCATCTGCAGGTCTGATGACAAATAGGTCTGAGCAGAAAAACCTGGGTGCCTTGATCTAAATTGCTGCATGAAAATTACTTCGTTTCCTTTCTCGAAATGCTTCAAAATGTTTCAATCTATGATGTTGCTAATCTGATTCTGTGAATTAATTTTGTCAATATCTTCAGGTCTGTCTGTGGGATACTACATGTCCATGCTGAGGACAAATCCTACATCTGCTGTCAGCTCAGAAGTCTTTGAATATGTAATCAAAGCAGTTGGTCAAACACTGAAATTCTTAATAGTATTCAGAGGTTCCGGGAGATTGATCATCTGATGAGATGTCCTTGTTTTCAGATCTGCCCAATTTCTGAACTCTCAGAGGCTATAAGTTATGGGCTAGGAAGGAGTTTTGTTCTCTCTGGTCAGTAGCACACCAGCGCAGTGACTTTTTTAGAAATTTGATTGCCTTTTAAACTTGCATCAGGCTATATAAAATAGCTAGGCTTTTTCTTCTTTATTTTCCATAAAACAGGCCATCATTCATAATTAGATGGTATGAAAACATTTGATGTCAATGTGGTTTGAAATGTGATTTGAATTTTTCTTTAGTAAACAATGAAACAACCTTTTTTTTTTTTTTTTTTTGGTATATCCTTAAATACAATCAAATATGTGGGTTTTAGTGAGGGATATTCAGGGTTTTTTATATTGCTCATGCAAAGGAAAATGAAGAAATGTCTAGCAGTAATTTACACTGAAGAGGATATTGAAATTCAGTTTGAGAGGTATTTAATAGAAACTTTTCGTAGCAACCTTCGTTTTTCTTTCTTCTTAGAAATCAAAGTCTGCTCCTCTTAATTTCAAATAAGCACTTCTAAACCAATTCCACCAAATTGCAGTGAAAGATTCATTGCAAATTCTTCGGTTAAACTCCAGGGAAGTCTTTAGGTTACATCCCTCCTTTCTTTTCAAGATGAGCAATATTGTATTATGAGTTACCATTCTTTGAAAATAGAAGTGAGATTTAATACTCAGTGATTCTTACTCCTGATGAAGAAAATATTGTACTGCGTTGAATAGCATTAATTTGCACAATTTTATGTGAAATTAGACTAGGCATTTTTAAATAAATCCTGTCATTTATATTGCCTTCTTCTTGGATTGATCTTTGATTGTGGTATTATTTCAAGGCTAAATGAAATTGTCTGAAAATGTCTGGCTAGTTTTATACTCAGTGCTTGCCTGTGTACACTGCATGACATTTTGCTTACACAAAAGACACATTGCAAATCCAGTATACCATGCAATAATATATTAGGTATAACCAGTCTTGCAGTACTGGAAGTGTTGGTGTTGGCTTTCCAACAAAGCAGACCAGTCTGTGTCCATTGGCCACTGCAGCCAGCCTGCAGTGAGTGTTGCTACTGAAGTTCCACTCCCAATCCAGCTCAAGTCTTGTGCAGGTCTCATGGATTATACCAGGGCCCACCACTCTGACCTCCAGGGGAGCTCTGCACACGCACCGCTCTCTCTGTGCTCCTTCTCTTTGGGCATCTTTGAGGAAACACCTTGACTCTGTAGGGAGCTACCCTGTGCAGCTCCTGGGAAGTCTGGAGCCTACCTGCATTTGCAGACTGAGAGTTGAGCCCTGGATGTGGTATTTACAGTGAGGAACCAACACGTCCTTCAGCTTCTTCAAGGGTCTTTGCATAAACAAAAAAAAAGTAACTTCACAGGCTTTATTCAGATAAAATATTGGATCCTGCTGACTGGCAGGTCTGCAGGAGAATCATGGGGAAAAAGAGACCTGTTCAGTCGGAGGCTTCTAATGGATGTGATAAGAGTGGTATGTTGACAGCAAATGCAGAAATGGAAAAAAAATGACCCAAAAACTCAGTTTGAAAAGTAAAAAAGTGGAGAGAAAATAGTATGTGCCATGTTAATCTGTACACTAGTGAACAACGAAAGGATAAAATGTCTTAATGAGCCCAAACAACATGTACTAAACTGCAAGTATTTCTTGAAGCTTTGTGTGTATCAGCAGGTATTGGCTACTTCATTCAGGATGTATTTAAATATTGTTGTTTGACTTTGTTGACAGGTCTCTTATATGCTGGTTAAAAATGTTGAAAGCTTCCAGCAGTAAATATTGGAACAAAGGAGAAGGTGGAATAGGGCAGTGCAAGCTGGGTAAAGATTTGATGCTGTAGCAGGAAGGGGCTTGTAGCCCTGCTCTATCTCTGTGCTATAAGCAGAAAGGAGACATTAGGGAAAAATAACATGGTGGCTGTATTGAATTCGGATAACAATTAGTGAATGAAGGAATGTTTCTCTAGGTTAAAAAATACATTTGTAGATTTTTAAAAATTTTTCTACATATATGTGGTTACTTCTGCAAAAATTTTTTCAGTGGGATACCCATGGACTCAATGATCATGTATGATCATGACTTGAGATAAGTTAGAATTGCAAATGGGACCCCAAAATAATGATTGCAGTGCTCTTTCTATCCAGCAAAAATATCAAGACATTTCAATAATAATCCCACAAAGGAGTATTATTGTCATTACTTTAGTCATGACATTCCATCTCTGGTTTAGAAGCAATACTCAGAATTATGAACAATTGGTTGCAGTCTGTGGGGAAAATACTATCTTTTTAATCCACTGATATTTTATGCAGCGTATTTTCTGTAAAGGCAAAGAAAATATTTTTCTAATAGTGTTATGGTTGTATTATGATGTTTAAGATAATTATTTTTTATCCTAGCAAAATGCACATACTTTTAGGAGATATCTGGTTTATTCTGTTTTTATAAAGACGTTATTGCAAGAAAAATTTACAATGTCAGTTGAGATGTTATACATTTTAGTGGCATAAGTCCAATGCTCCAAAACAAGTAAATCATTACAAAGCAGACGTTAATTGGGAAAACCATTTGCAGCCCACTTAGTTTCTTCAAAAGCAAATGAGTCAGTGAAGATAACAGGTTTTATGTGCATTAATGAAGTGAAGACAGTAGTAAGTGAAAACATATTCTTCTGAAATATAATAAAGGTGGCTGGTGCCATCTTCTGGAGGTCCGGTGATCATTCAGACCACCTAGGATTCTAGACTGAAAAATGGATTTTTTAAAAAATATAGTTTAGGATGTTTCAAGCAAACGAAAAATATATTGGCCACAAAGTATTTTGAAAAGATGTTGCATGGCTTTGTAGCGCTCTGTCTCAGACATATAAGTTACTTTTCCAATGATGATTTTCCAATTTTTGCCAGCCCTAAATTGAGATAGCTAAAATCAGTCATCTCTAACTGACATAAAATCATCTTGTGTAAGTTATCTAACACTTAACACTAAATGACAGGGGTTGTTTTGATTTGTAGTTTGTTTGTTATTTGGTTTGGGTTTGGTTGTGTGTTTTGCGCAGGGGTTTTTTTTGAGAGTTTGCTATATCAGTACTGTGGTGTCACAGCAGAGTCCTAGGGCAGCTTTCCCAGGTGCAGCCTAAGCCTGGAACTGTGGGTGTGTACACATGGCCATATGTCAAGCCATGTAGGACCAAAATATGATGTGCTCTCTGAGATCACTGGTCGGTTTTGTCTCTCCTTATGGACCTCTACTTAGGTGACACATTTTCTGTTAAGAAAATCATGGCCTGTCTGTGTTTAAGTGCTACAGTTTATTACTCTTCTATTCCTTCCTTTCAATGGCAGCTGAGGGGCAGCTTGTCTGAACCTTCTGTAACAGGGTCATGTAGCTTCTGTAATTCAGGCCTGATACTTGATATAAAAGGGCTTACAAAACAAAACAATAAAAAATATCAGAGGAAGACTGTGAAGGATGTGGCTCTGTGTCCTGGGTATTTTTACAATCAGAGTGGAAGATTAGTCATTTTCTAGTCTTATTTCAGGCTTCACTTCAGTTGAGCCTCATTTTTTCAAAGTTATTGTTTTCATAGAATATATTGATTCTATCTTCACTTCTTACTTGCTTTTGAGAGGCAGACAGTAGCATCTTGATGGGAAAGCTGCTGCGTTTGGCATTTATAGGAGGTACAGGGTGACTGAAGACAATTGAAGTTCAAAACTGACAGAAAACATTTGCTTTGGTTTATGTGCAAATGCTACCAAAAGATGCACCCAATAGTTAATACTGAAGCAAAATACTTGCGCTTTTTTTTTTTTCTAAAGAACATAGTTTCCTAGATGCTTGTGTATGTTTGGGGTTTTTTTTAATTTCTATTTCAAATGAGTACATAGCAAAGAAAATTAGTTGTCTGCTTACTGTCTTCCCTTCAGCGTTGCTGTGATAGGATACTGCTGTGCTTCGTTGGTTACTGGAAAGCTACTGAAATAGGGGAAAGAATATCTTATGTAAGTCACAGCAGAAAGCTCACAATTGCTTTTTTTTTTTTTAATAATATGCGAGTATCTGACTGGTAATGAGAAGATAGTTT
>VXBB01014846.1:288767-306325 GCA_013399915.1 Illadopsis cleaveri
GGTGTGTATTAGTCATCTTCTACTCCATTTTTCTCGCTGAATTAGAAAACGTAGTTTTAAACATGTTTATACAAAATCCCTTGAAAATTCGAAGCTAAGTGTTAGCTTGACAATTCCATAAGAATTGTTTCAAAAAGATGATGTACACCTGGAACAGTTTTCCCACTCTGACGAGAGTCTCTGGAAGGCCCTCTGTAGTTCACTGTGACATCTCTGGGAGGAAGATAAGCCAAGGTAGGATGCTTTACTACAGCAGAGGTTTTCTTTGTCTGCAAAGTGGCAGTGAGGTCTTATGAAGGATGAGACCTGTCTGTCGACAGCAAAACCTTACTGGCCTATTCTAGGGCAGACTGGGAGACTCATCTTTAAAAGAGTCACTTCACAATAAGGTATTGTCTTAATCGCTAAGATTTTGGGTAACCTGCTGATAAGCAGACCAGAAGTTTCTTTTGTACAGTCAGAGAAGTTGACTGCTCTGAAAAAATATGTCTGGCACACTGAATTTATTAGGGGTTTTCTCTTTGGTCTTTTTTGGTTATGTAGTGTAACAATTTCTTTGAAGAACACTTTTGGTTGTGTAGCATAAGTATTTCTTTGAAGTCCAAAATGTTTTGTTTTGTGACTGACAGCTGTTTCTATAGCAGCTGGTAGTGATACTGCAAATGTTTTGGGCTAGATTTTCTAATGAAAGTTCTGATACATGTGTATAAACAACCCCCTTTCCCCCAGTGACCCCTCATCAGAAATTTTCAGTTTACGTATGTGAGCCTACCCTGAATTCTTTTTGTTCTGGGGAACGTCCCTGAAAATGAGGAAAATAAAAACCTACAGGAGTATAACTTGTTTCCAATATAGCACTAAAACAACAAAAAAATTCTGTTTTCACAGAGATCTCATGTTGTTTTGTTTGGGTTTTTTTTTAATATCAGTCAGAATTTTATGTAAATCCACATGCTTTGAATGGATGAATTTTGAGGTGATATTTTAATTATAGATGTATATATCTTCCAAATTTCTGTTGTTGTCATTAACATCTGGCATATCTCTTGATGCCTCCCATCTCCCCCCAAATTCAGTTCAAATTAAATTTATCATTTCATAACCTTAAGTCATGGAAACCGTTATGACAGCCTCATAACCCTTTTTTGTTTGTTTTAAAAACAAAATATATATATAATCTTTAAAAAAAAACCCACATAATCCCCCAAATTCTGTGTTAATAACAAATTTTTAGAAGTACTTCACCACTCAGGTCTCAGGCAACTTAGGGCTCTATGACAGAGTTGTTAAATTTATTAACTTTACTATGTTTTGTCTCATACTTTGCTTTAAGGAGTCCCAAATGTCTATCTATATCTGTCTATTACTTTATTCGCTGCTGAGTTCCCTTCCTTTGCATTATTTTAAGAAAATATGTAGTCCCACGGTATGCAAGTCAAGTTTGAGGAAAATACTGAATTTGTCTTTATTTGAAGTCAATAATGGATAACAATATTATTGTATGGTGGAAAAACAGCTGATGAAGAGATAGATACGTGCTTAGTTATATTAGTGTTCTGAATTTTTTCTTCAGAATCTGTGTTTTGAAACATAGGTTAATTAGAACTATGTGAAAGACACTGCCAAATCAATTAGTATTTCAGTAACAGGTTATATGATAGAAAATATTAAAAATGGCTGCTTTTGACACCTCTGAAGAGCCACAGAGTACAGAATACTGAAGACTAGTAGTTCAAAAGTGGGCCAAGGCAGTGTAAAAGTTTATCTGCTCACATAATATAAACTGATATCACAGCGATGAGCTTTGAGGCGTTCTAACACAACCTTCTCTTCCCCACATGTATTTCAGGTCTGGTTTGAGGCTTTTTTTAATGCGAAATACCTGATCAACTATTTGAGTTAAAATCAAGAACGCCGTATTTTACGGTGAATTTGTGTTGTTCACATTACAGAACATAAACAATTCTGAAGGAACATTAACTCCAAGATAACAATTTCCCATAATTTGAGTCTCCAATCTTTGTAAATAAGTGAATTGATCTTTCTCAAGAAACCTAATTTCCTTATCTTCTATGTAAATTTTATATGCAAATACCTAGAAGGGAAGAGCAGCTGGAAAATTACCTTTTTAATCTCATACTTAGATGCTCAGTGTTGTATTACAGATGGTGTGTTGCCTGACGAACACATGCCAGTATGATTAGGGTCTTACGAACTTTAGAGAACTTCTGTTTTGTGGTGAGTGTGCAATAAAACTGTTAAGTGCTCTTTCTAACTTTAATTTAAGTCAGGTCTGAGACAGACGCCACTACCCTGCTATGTTCTGCAAGTTTGGTAGAGTGGGGTAAGTGCCATGAGGCCACGGTGCCATGACAAACTGCATGCTCCACCTTACCGCTGCAAAAAATGTGACCCTCACTGCATTTGTTGCAATGCTAAGAATAGACCAGGGTCTGAAAATTAAATTATCCTGATCCAATGTATTGTTGGACAGGGTCACAGACTGGAAAGATCACTGACCCAACTGCTGTGGATTAACTGCAGCAACTCAGTATCACACAGCCACTGAGGGATGGGGAGGGGAATTAAAAAAAAACTGTAGAACCCATGGATTGACATAAGAACAGTTTAATAATTGAAACAAAGTAAATACAGTAGTAATGTTGCTGCATTTGGTGAAAATGATAATAAAAATAGGGACAAAGAGAGAGAAACTCTCTGATGCAAATAATAATGCAAAGTGACTCATAATACAGCTGCTACTCTCTGAGTGATACTAGGCCTGTTCCAACTATAATCTACACCCCTTCTGGGTAACTCCTCCAGTTTATGTAGTGGGCATGACATTTTATGGTGTGGAATCTTTCTGGCCAGTTCAGGTCACCTTCCCTGGTGATGCTTCCTCCTAACTTTTTGTGAAGTTCCTCACTAGCAGAATACGAGACTCGAAAAGCTTCTTGAATTAGAATAAACACAGCATAGCAACAACCAAAACATCAATGTGTTTTCAATATTATTCTCATACTGAATCCAAAGGACAGAATTATACCAGCTATTAAGAAAAAACTATCTCTATCCCAGGGCACCAACCCTTTTACCTTTATTTTGTTGTTACTAGTGAGCTAGTCCTAAACTGAGAATAGTGTTTGTTGATGGGGTAGGTTCTAAAGTTTAAAATAAATATTTATGCATTTTCCCCATGTAAGTGTTTCATATAGTTTTAAATATGGTTTTTCTCTACTACCTGGAATAATAGTCCACTTTTTTTCTTTTGAGCTTTTGGTTTTGAGTTTTCCTTGCACTTCAGCAAAGATGTGATATCATGATCAGATTGAAGTGCTCAAGTCAGACAACAGAGCAACAGCTTCAATATTAATTCTATACATGGATAAAATGAAAGCAAAATTTTGGAGTATATGTTACAAATTAATTTTCTAGAACATAGAAAGTTTTAATTGTAGGACTCCATTAATTTGAATCAATTTCTTACTTAATATGACATTGATTCAGATACCAAGTCTTTTTACTCTGTTTGAGTTGACTTCAAATTTTTTCTTCCTTAGTGTTTACTCTGATGATTGTTCTCTCATAGTTGTTTTGAGGAATTCAGTATTTTCAGAGGAAGAAAGTGATTCTTGTAGTATTTTATATTTTTGAGGTCTCCCTTGACTCCAAATTTTGCAGTCACATAATTAAAAAAAAAAAGTGAAATCTTTTCTCTAAAGGAACATAACCTAAAATGTGAATTTATCTTATTTGAATAATTCATTGGTACAGATTTCAAACTTAGTATTACATTGCGAAAAGTGCAAATGTGTGTGTGTGTCTCTTTGGTAAATGGCTATAAAATTTTGATTTGTAGAACTTCAATTTCCACAAATATAGCTGAGGTGTGTCTTCATTACATTCACTGCCATTCTTCTGGAGTGACCTACTGGATAAATAGGCTTTGAATCAGAAAGTGCTAATGTGAGAGTACTTTTTACAGTAGTATTTTTTAATAGTTTCGTCTGAAAACTTTCAGCAGTAGCTCCTGTAGATGCAATAGTTTACCTACAAAGCATCTTTTAGATAAAAAATTTCCCCTCTTAATAATTTTGTTAATTTTTTCTTTACTTATCCTCTTGTAGAACACTGACTTCATACATATATTCCATGGCTGTCTGCCCCTGGAGTTGTACACTCCTACAGTCCATAAATAAGTGACACATGGCATGGATGAGTGTGTTGGTTTTGCAGGGCATGGTTTTTGCTAGTGAGTGTGCACAGAGGCTCCCGTGTAAAGCTGCTGGAGGCTTCCACCATCTCCAGCAGAGCCAATCCTGGATGGCTCTGAAGATGGACATACTGCTGGCCAAGGCTGGGCCGATAAGAGAGGCTGGGGACGCCTCTGTGATAACGGATTTAAGAAGAAAATCAAAACAACTTACAGCTTTTTTTCTTCTGGTCAGAGAAGAGGAGGAGGTAACAACATGAGAGGTAAACGGCATGTGAACACCAAAGGTCAGTGGAGAAGGAGGGCAGGAGGTGTTCCAGGTGCTGGAGCCGAGATCCTTCTGCAGGCCATGGTGATGACCATAGTGAAGCAGCTGTGCCCGTGCAGCCCATGGGAATCCGCAGGGGATGCAAAGATCCACCCACAGCCCATGGGGATCTATGGGGGATGCAGAGATCCACCCACAGCCCGTGGCTGAGGTGCCCGTACTGGAGCGGGTGGGTTCCTGGAGGAGGCTGTGATAAAGTGGAAGATCTGGTGGAGAGAGAGGGCCCTTGCTTCCAGGCAGGAGCAGCCTGTCCTTGGAGGACAACACTCCGTGGAAAGAGAGACCCACAGGCTGCAGTTTTGGGAGCACTGTCTGCCTGTGGGGGTAGTTCACACTGCAGCAGGTGTGGTTTGGCTGCTGCTTGTCAGAGTGGAGCCATGCTGGAGAAGTTCTTGGAGAACTGTCTCCCATGGGAGGGGCACAACAGTCTCACAGGGGAAGGACTCCTCTCCTGGAGCAGCAGAAGAAAACCTCAGGGACAAACTGACCAAACCCCTACTCCCTTGTCTCCCTGCAGTGTTGGTAGGAAGGAGAGAGAGGTGTGGGGGGAAAAAAGGTGTTCTTTAAGGGCTTATTTTACTTCTCATTATCCTTGTCTGTCATTGTTAGTAATAAATCCACTTCGTACTTCTAAGCTGAGCCAGTTTTGCCCTTGGAATGTTTTCTCCGAATCCTTATCTCAACTCATGAACAATTCACTGATTTTTTTTTTCCTCTCCTCTGCCCAGCTGTGCGAGCGAGCAACTTTCTTGAGTGCCTGGCATTGGGCCAGTGTCAAACCATGACTGTGAAAAGAAAAACAGCCCTCCTACCATCAGAGTAGCCTTTCCTGGAAGACTGGTGAAGCAGTCCCCTTCATAAGTGGACTCAGGTCATAACCAGCACCAGGCTGGTGTTGAGGGTAGATTTTTTGTGTATGTGCTACTTCATGACCACCAAAAAAAGTGCCCTTCAGTATCAGTATTCATTACTGTTTTTCTTTACGATGTCGACACACGGAGTAGGTTAGTCAATCATGCACTTAGGTCCCCAGAAGGATTTTAGCTGCCCACAGAGTGTAATAACTGAGGGAGCTGGATTTGTATGCCGCATGGTTGTTAAATTTTGCAGTAAGTTGAAATCCTACCTCTTTCTTTAGGTACCTCATCCCTGCTGAGTCAATCAGAACTAGCCACATAATACTTCCCCTGCTGCCAGTTACACAGAGAGTGCAATAACCCATGAAATAACTGTGTTGTGTTGAAGTTAGGCATTTAAGAGCAAAATCATTTCCTGATCATGTATATTTGCTCTCTCTTTCTCCCGTGTCACAAGCATTTAATAGCTCACGTACATACTGGGATGAAAATGAGAGATTTAAATAAATTCTGTCTAGAATTGCTCAGCATCTTTGAGAACTTAAAGAGATTTCCAAACTAGAACAGGGAATTTAGATTCTGCAATACAAATGTTTTTGTAATGTAAAATATACTTGTTCCCAAAATAGATCTTGCTAAGGAAATATGGAGTTTTGGTTTGGTTTTGTTGGGTTTTTTTTCCCCAGTAGGATATACTCTTATCATGATCAAAAGAAAATACTCCTCTTATTTTGTACTTCCAGTCTAAGGGAGGATATTATTTTGCTGATATGGTGCAATTACTTCTCATTAATTTCATTCTTCTGTGCCTTCTCCTAGGACAGAGGTTCATCTGTATCTATGCCTCAGCCAATAATTGCTGTTGTTGCTCTGGAAACATCCAACTATGGCTTTAAGGAGTGTCATGCTCTTTTCTCTTGCCTCTTTTCAGCTAGAAAATTTAAGACACTTAGGTCAAGACCTAATGGCATGTTTTGGTTCTTGAGTTGTCAGATGAAGTTCCATTTTGATGACAGCTAGGTATTATTGACTGAAGAGGAATTAGGGAAGGCAAGTTATAAAAATGCAGGACAGACACTGAAGGAGCAGAAGAGCATCTTGTTTCAAAAAGTTTGTTCAGCTTCCTGGATGGGTTCTGCTCTTTTTGTATCATCCATAAAGTCTAAAGCTGGTGGAGCAGAGGAGTTATGAGTATATTGAAAGTGCATGAGTACTAAATGAAGGGAAAATCAAGCACTCTTATCAATATGTAATAGAATTTAATATTCTGAAGTGTGTGCTGGAGTGTCATTTTTCTTTCTCCATATGTTATGGAGTCTGTAGAAACTCTTGTTGAAAAATGAAAAAAGAGTTCAAGCTGATTTCATGTTGAATAGCTGAAGGAAATAAAGCCTGGAAATAGTTTGTAAAATCAGAATAACTTTTTTATTTAATATAGATTTCTGTAAATATATGGTAGATTCTTGTGAATATATTAGTATAACAAGAGTTATTATCCTGAAGGTAGGGATGGATTATATGCAGTGATTAAGTTTTCATTTGGGACCGTCAAAGCATATAAATAATGAAACCCTATTTGAGGCAGATGATTCATTAGCTTCATATAGGTTAATAATTAATAGGGAGGAAAGGGCTGTCTAGAAACATACGCCAAAAACCTTACAGTTTTTATAGTAATAAAAATCATGTTTTAAATATAAATGGACAAAATATATTTGTGAGCTTACAGACAGCGTAGAAGAATAGCTTTGAGAGAAATGACCTCATTTATTTAGCTCTTGAGACACAGATACCACTATTTAAGGAATATTTTATTTTACATCCAGGGAGAACCTTTTAGTACAAAAATTAAGGTTGTTAAATATTACAAAGCAAGTCTTTTGAGTGATTATCGTATGATCACGATTGAAGCATGTGCAGTTTTCCACCATTACATAGAAGAGTTAAGTTTTTTTTAGACAAAATAGTCAGGTTCATGCAAATATATTTTGGTAGAGGTATCAGAACCCTGCTTCCCTATCAGAAGTTTAGAGAACTGTGCTCATGTTTCCTGTCTTCAAATAAAGTAATTCTTTATATATTAGCAAAACTAAGAGTCTGTGGATCAAAATAACTTACCTATTCATATTCTAGAACTTAACTCTGTTATTCTTATTTTCTCTGGATTTTTTTTTTTCCTTATGTCAAATTCTGCAGTGTGGACAATGTAGTCCCCTTTAAAGATTTGTGGCAGATTTAGATAAATTTAGGTAATAATTTAGCAAATTAATTAGTTTAAGCTAATACGTTTGAACTAACCACAATACAGCAGCTTTCAGAATATGGCTGCATCTAATGTGTTTAATTAAAATTGGATCTTGAGAGCTACAGCTGCTGTGTTCCATATATTAATTGAAAATATGAGAACTAATTAAGAGGAGACCATGCACAGGTGGAAAATTATATATAAACAGAGCTTCTCCTCCTCTGAGAATAGCATTCCACAAACATTTTGAATTTTTAAAAGAATTTTCAACATTCCAATCTAGATCATAAGGTTATTTTTAGTTTTGTGTTGGTTTTGTTTTTGTCCAGGGGTTTAATGGTTTTCTTTTTGGTTTGGGGGTGGGATTTGGTTGAGTTTTTTGTTTTTGATGTTGCATGAAAAAACATAACAAAAAAGAAAGGGCAGTTTTACCAAAAAATAATGCTATTTTTATTATTTGAAGAGAAAAACAACAGAGATGTTGCTGTGGTATTTATCTCAAAGAACTATTTTTTTTTAGTTAAAATTACCAAACATCAAGCAAACAAGCAAATAAGTTGAAGGTGCTGCTTTACTATGTTTTTGTCTTGATGATGTGCTAGCCTCTAGTGTGACTCACAGCTATTTGCGTTAATCTAAGTCATTTTCACAGCCACGTGCACTATCTCTGACTTGGTGAGGCATCTGGAACTCCCTGGGCTGCAGGAAATTTTACTGGAAAGTAAGATTTTTCATGTTTCAGTGCAATCACTGTCTCTAGCAACTAGAAGGCACAGCAGTCCAAATATGCGTAATACCTGTCTCAAGTTCTCTGAGACCTGGGCACCTGTATACCATACAAATATTAATTCCCTCTGTTATTCCTGACTTGCAAATGGTCTGAATTTGTATTCCTGTGACCCCAATGTGTTTCCTTCCTTTTTGTATTTGAAACAACATAGTGCTAGCCTGTTGTTAACTCTGTCTGTCATAGTTCCAATCAGATGTGAACGCAAGAGAGTTTAATGACATGAACAATTTCCACTGTTAATATCATAAATAAATTGAAACTATGGAAAGGTGAGTTTAAATATCTACAGAGAAACTGTGGAATTGAGTGGCCTGGCTGAATTTGCACAGAGAAGAAAAAGGATTAACCAAATCAGTCAACTTAGAGCCAATTGGTTATTAAAAAATTGTTTTAACTGGTTAAACAACCAAACCAGTGGCATTTCCTGCCACCAATGTCAGACAAACACCCCAATTTAACATGAATTTTGCTGAGATGGGTTTGAGTTCAGAGCCCTGGACATTTGCAGTGGTCTGGTTCTTTCAAAACTGGACCACCACACTCAAACTCAGAGAAAGAGTATGGGAAACTCACAAGTCGTACCTAAGACAGAAACCTGCCTCAGTGAAAGTGAGCAGTTCTTGGAAGAGTAACGGACACTTTTTTACCCCAAGTAAAGGGAGTAGAGGGGAAGTCTTATGATGAGTGGCTGAGGTCATTTGTTCAGCCTGGAGAAGAGGAGGCTGAGGAGAGGCCCCATCGCAGCCTACAGCTGCATCAAGAGTTGAAGAGGAGGGACAGAAACTGATCTCTTCTCTGTGGTGGTCAGTGACAGGACCAGCAGGAATGGCCTGAAGCTCTGACTGTGAGGTTAGGTTGGATATTAGGAAAAGGTTCTTCACCCAGAGGCTGTTGGGCACTGGAACAAGCTCCCCAGGAAAGTGGTCACAGCACCAAGCCTGACAGAGCTCAAGGTGTGTTTGGACAACACTGTCAGGCACGTAGTGTGATTTTGGGGCAGTCCTGTGCCGGGCCAAGAGTCAGACTTTGGTTGAAGGGACTATGGGTCCCTTCCAACTCAGGGTATTTTGTGACTCAATTATTCTATGACTCACTGGAGATACTAGGTTGCTGTCTTGGTTGGGAATTGATCTAAGTCTTGCAATAACAGTTCTGTCTTCAACTGATGAGTTAATTAATATGATTCTTTGTCCACGTTGTACTTTTCCCTTCCATTCTAGATCGTTGTAAAAGCAGCAGATAAACTAAATTATGAAAATGAAAACTCTCAGCTTGGAATATTTGGATAAGCTGGCATTTTTAAACTGAATTTTATCTCATAAAGAAGTGTGTGTAGCAAATTGCATCCAAAATACGTGTTATAAAAACCTATAAACATTTTGCAGCTTTATTTAAATGTTACGCAACAGATACAACTTGCTTCTCTGATAGATGCTGATTTGCCTTAAATTCTAATAGGCTGTAGGTGCCCTTAGTAACTGCAGTAATAGAAAACAACAAAAGAACATTTCATTTGGACTAAAAAACTTTATTTCTGGAATAGCTGGACATCAGGTGTCCACCAAAGCTGCTCTATCACTCCTTCTCCTCAGCTGGGCAGGGGAAAGAAAATATGACGAAAGGCTCAAGGGGCTAGACAAGGACCAGGAGAGATTTGTCACCAGTTACAGATCATGAGAAAAACAGATTAGAATTGGAGAAATTAGCTTAATTTATTACCAATCAAATCAAAGCAGAATAATGAGAAATAAAAATGAAGATCCTTTCCCCCACCCCTCCCTTGGTCTTGGGCTGAACTTTACTCCTGGTTTCCTCTATCTCCTCCCCACTGAGGGACAAGGAATGGAGGTTGTGGCCAGTTCATCATGTGATTTCTGTTTCCCCTTCCTCCTCAGGGGGAGGACTCCTCACACTTTTCCCTACTCCAGAGCAGGAGTCCTGCCACAGCAGATAGTCAATCATGAATTTCTCCAGTGTTAGTCCTTCCCACAGGCTGCAGTTCTCCACAATCTGCTCCAGGATGGGACCCTCCATGGGGCAGTCTCTCTGGAACAGTCTGCTCCAGTGTGGGTCCTACTCCAGAGCAGGAGTCCTGCCACAGCAGATAGTCAATCATGAATTTCTCCAGTGTTAGTCCTTCCCACAGGCTGCAGTTCTCCACAATCTGCTCCAGGATGGGACCCTCCATGGGGCAGTCTCTCTGGAACAGTCTGCTCCAGTGTGGGTCCCCTGAGAGTCACATGTGCTGCCAGAAAAGCTAATCCAGGGTGGGTTCCTCTTCCCATGGGGCCACAGGTTCTGTCATGCTGGGCTCCAGCATGTACTTCCCATGGGGTCACAGCCTCCTTTGGGCATCCACTTGCTCTTGCATGGAGTCCTCCAGGACTCAGTTGCTCAGTCCAGTCCGCATCTGCTGTGGTCCTCCATGGGCTGCAGTAGCACGGGTATCTCACCATGGACTGGGGGGGAATCTCAGCTCTAGCACCTGGAGCACTCACTTCCCCTCCTTCTGCAGCAACCTGCAGAGTTGTTCATCTCATGTTTTCTCACTGCTTGTACATAGCAACTTTCCCCACTTCTTAAATATATTATCACAGAAGTGCTGCGTTCATCGCTGGTCACCTTGGCCATGACCACTGGCAAGCCTGCCTTGGAGCTTATTAGCTCTTCTGCTACCAGAGCTTTGCCACACAAACCTAATACAGCTAATACAGCCCATCTTGAAGACGAAGAACAGTGGCTTAGCATGGTGGTTCTGTTTCATATTCAAGCATATGGAACCTGGGCAGGTAATTCAGGGCCCAAGATTTGATGGGATGTGAGAATCTTTCACTGTGTTCCAGCAAGACTTGAGGGTACTCAGACTTCTGGTTCTGCTGCTTTTTACAGGAAAATGCAATAAAAAAGTAGGAGGAGTCAGCCCTGTACTTTCATAGCTATGTGGATCATACAGGTTCTAGGTGGCCTAGAGAGTGGTGAATGCACAGTGATTTAAATATTATTCTACCTGTTGGTAATGGGGGTGTTGACATTTTGTCATGTTGCATGGATTTGGAAATTTGGCAGCCTATGTAATTCAAATTTTACATTTTCAAGTATTAAAGCAGAATGGGTCCAAAATCTGTTGTTTATTGGCTCCATATGCAGATGTGCTTTAGACACTCATGCCTTGGTAAAATTGAATTCATAATATTGTAGATGTACTGATTTTTTCATAAAGGATGTTAATTGTTTGGGAAGGTCTCAGTGAAGTAGCACCATTTTTAATGGGATCGCGTCCTCTAAGTGTGAAAAATTATGATGATGTCTGTTACAATCTAGTGAGGGAGAAAGCATACTATCTGACATGTGAACTTGGCCAGATGCCTAGAGGTACATGGATGCGTTTTCCTTTGATTCCTTTGCACTTATTACTTGCATGAATATTTACTGTCACTCTGACTCAAACGCATTTGTTTTCCTACTTTTTTTCATTTTATTTCTTCATGCATTTCACAGAACAGCTTAGTATAACAGCCACATTTCGTACTTTCCACTTGTCCAAAAGCATCTACTCTAAAAGACAAAAGTAAAACCAAGACACTGCAGGAATTGATGTGTACTGCAAGGAAGGTAAAGGCAAAAAGTATTATGCATTTGGTTTAAGCTGTATCCCTCCCCTAAAGCCGTTGTAGCTAGTCAGGGATAACCAAAGCATTATTAATATGTCCGACATTAGCCTTATCCTATGTCCTTATCCATAAGTGATTAATTGGAAATACAGTGTAAGCTGCTTTGAAAGTGACATATTTAAAATTATTAAGGTCTGTGTTACAGCAGAGAAGCAGTACAGCCTGATTGAGTTGAAATGAGGGCTGAGTGGCTTGGTCCATGTTTTCAGCATAGACAAAATAAGCCTTGGAATTTAATTATGGGTTTTAGTGCGAAGACTTTATCTTCAGCCAGTCCATGAAGACTTATTGTAGTCAAAATAAGGAAAAACTGTCCTGGGGATATCTCAAGATAAACAGAAGCAGTTGGCTGGGCTTCAAATCCCAAGGAATTAATTATCTCGCCACAATGTGGAGCCCTGTTGCCCCTTCTTGCTTAATCTCACTGGATTTTTAAAAGTGAAACTTTCCTTACATTGTTTTCTAGCTCTTTTTATTCCCCACTTGTCATTTGTTAGTTCAATTTACAGAGTGCAGCAATACTATTATTGTCAAAGAACTCTTGTTTCTTTGGTTGCTGAAGTAAATTAGTTGGAGTTAAAGCTAAAGCATGACACCTAATCTCACTTAAAATCTTAGCTGAAATAAAGTGAAATTTTACTTAAATCTTTAAATTAAAATATGCATGTGGTGCAAAGTCTATTTAATCTACAGCCATCACATGGGAGATTTTTTTAATGACACAATAGAGTTTTCATGTGCCGTGAGATTTGTACTGTGATGTGTAATAGGTACTCATTGACTAGAAGCTTGTTGGTCCTTTATGAATATTTATATAAACAATTGAATTTAAGTTATATGTTATTATAGTTAATGTGCAGGCACTTGCTGTGCTTCTGTTTCTTTCCTGATGAAAACATAATTATGTGCCTTGAAGCAAATATCTAGAATATAAGAAAAGATATCATTAAAATTTCAGGTTAAACCTAGTCAGTGATCTGAACACTTACTTTATTAAAAGAGAAATAACATAGAGTGCTTGACGTTAATCAAGCTCTTCAGGCTCATTTGCATTTTGAATTGCAAGTGGAATTGCAGTATACTTTTCTTAACAGTATTCTCCAAGTATTAGATATCTGTCAACAAATTTTGTGTTACTGTAACAGTTGCTTCTATTTAACTAGAACTTTCTATTAGAGTAGGGTTAGAAGTATTCCGTATTTCAGATCTAAAGGTAATAGTCAGAACTAGATGGACAGTAGAATATTGCATAGTCACTGACATCTAGTTGCTTTATTCCCCTAAATGTGGAGTTAAAGGGCTGATGATGGTTCATGTAAGCTCTGTGGGGTAATTACAATCATGAAATGCTTTGGGTTGGAAAGGACATTTAAAGACCATAGAGTCTAACTCCCATGACAGGCAGGGGCACTTTCCACTAGACCAGGATGCTTAGTGCCCCATCCAATCTGGCCTTGAACACTTCCAGGGATGGGGCATCCACAGCTGTTCTGGGAAACCTGTGCCAGTGCCTCACCACTCTTGTAGAAAAAGGTCTTCCTCATATCTAATCCAAAGCTGTCCTTTTTCAGTTTGAAGCCATTCCCCATTATCCCATCACTGCAGGACTTGGTATATGTCTTTCTCTGTCCTTCTCTTATGCTCTCTCTTAAATTATTGAGGGCCACATTAAGGTCTCCCTGGAGCCTTCTCTTCCCAGGCTGAATAACCTCAACCCTTTCTTTGTGAGGGAGCAGCTGCAGTTTTTTATTCCAAGAGTCAGATCCTAACTAACAGGTGTCTTTCTTGTACTGAGTAGTCCAGAGGTGGATTCAGTACTCCACATGGGATCTCATGACTGCACAGTAGAGAAGCAGATTCACCTCTCTCAACCTGCTGGCTATATTTCCCTTTTTGTGCAGCCTAGCATAAGGTTTGCTTTCAAGGCTTCAAGAGCACATTGCTGGCTCATATCTAACTTTTCATCTGCCAGTATCCCTGAGTCCATCTCTGCAGGACTGCTGTCAATCAGTTCATTCCCCAGTTTGTGTTAAAACTGGTGATTACTCTGACCCAGGCACCAGACATTGCACTTGGCCTTGATTAACTTCTCAAGGGTCACATGGTTTCTCTTTTCAGGCCCACCAAGATCCATCTAATGTCATCCCTCTCCTTGAGCTTATCAGCTGTGCCAACTCAAGCTTTGTGTCATCTATATGCCTGCAGAGCCTGCAGCTCAGTCCCACTGTCCATGTTGCCAATGAAGATTTTTAAAAGCATTGGCATCAGTATGGACCCTTGAGGGGCACCACTCATTACCAGTTTCCATTTGGACATTGAACCGTTTACTGCACCTTGTTGGATGTGGCCTTTCAGCCAATCCCTTATGCATCTAATCATTCACCCATCAAATCCATAGATCTCTAATTTAGCAGCAAGAAGGTTGTGTGGGACCATGTCAGAGGCCTTTAAGAATACTTTAAGAAATACTTGCATAAGTTTTGTGGGATGAGTTGTTATTTTGTTAACAACACTGATACGCTTTATAATGTTCTTGTTTGCTATGCACTACATGTTATTGTACATTGGTCTCTGACATGACCATTCAGTAGTGCTGTAATTAAATAAAAGGTTTAAGATTGCTCCTATTGTGAAGGCTTTTGGGTGGTTTGGGGTTTTATGCAATCTTACATAAATGTAATCATGAACCGAATATAATTTCTTTTGCTTTTTCTAGAATTAGTTAAAATTTTTGTTGATTTATTTGTCCAGATTAAAATTTAGTATTCTGCTAAAAGTAAGTAAATATTAGTGATGGACAAATTAAAACCACAGATAAGTAATGGTCACTTTTTAGCAAGTTAATAGTCTGCATTATTCACTAGTGCACTAGAATAATTCCCTTCATTTAACTAATCAGACATTAGCATTAAGTGATGACTCCACTTATTTTAAGAAATATTCCTCTATATATTTTTAGAGCAAGACTTTCAAATCCAAAAGAAATTATCCATTTTCTTCTGCATAGTATTGCCTACTAGAGATGCATGACCTCACTTTATTCTCTGGTTTTCAAATGAATATCTAAGTATATTATAGAAAAATTCAGTTCATTGGTAGAATGCCATTGTTTCCAGAAAGTGCAAACCTGGGTTGTAGAAAACTAGAAAAAGATTTTTCCCAGAGTCTTTGTAAATTTTATGTTGTTTCTCTATTTATAACATAACTTCAGTGCTGCATATAATTGGTTGTTACTTCTTCAATAATTATAAAAAACTGTACAGTACTTCTTTGTCTATTTAAAAAAAATCATTATTTTATTTATTATCTTTACACATACAGACAGATCTAAAAGTCACTTCAGAAGGGAAATAATTAGTTTTGGAACTGGAAAAGTTCAAAACCAAAACACACTTAATGCTGTCACAAACCTGCAGCTATTGGATCCAGGATTAAAAAGATGCTTTTCTCCATCCTCATGCTGTGTCATGAAGTAGCACCTTTAAATGAGACAAGTTCTGTTCAAAACCAAGGATAGGACATTAAAAATTTTCAGGTGGTTAGGGGTAATATTCCGAGTATCTAGTCTGCTCACTTCGATGTTGTCTTAATGCTTTTCTGAAGCATTAAAACTATAGACAGAGTTGTATGCAAAGGCACTGAAAATTTCTGCCTCAGCTGCTGACTTAATAAAGGGAAGGACAAGGCAGTTTTGAGACTCAGACTTGGGTTTGGGTCTTTTTTTTTTTAGTTTATTTGGGGTTTTTAGTTTGGTTTTGGGGGGGCTTTTGTTGATGGTTTGATATTTTTAAGTTAAGATTTTTTAAAATACTTTTCATCTACTGTACATGATCCCTTTGCTCAGCTTATATTTTATTTTGATTGTCTCATAGTAAGAGTTAAATAAGATTTTTATCTGTTGCCCTCAAGTTTTTCTTTTTTCTCTTGAGAAAGTCCTTCTTTCAGGTTAATCAGAGTAATGGCAAGGAGTTTTGTGTGTATAGTGATTTCATACATCTAACAATAAAATTGAATGGTCTATTTGGCATAAATGTTCCATATATGGGAACTGTCAAGCTATTCGTAACTTAAATGTCATTCTGAGCTCCTCCAATGCTCAGTGCTTCACATTTTAGATAGGAGGGTGACTATGGCAGCTGATGGAAATCTAACTGGAAACGTTTACATGTCATGTATTTTGGAAGCACAAAATAATTTGGTTTGGAAATGATGTGATCTAGACTCCCATTCATATTTGACCAGCTTTGAAAGCTGAATGGAACTACTCATGGCCTCGGAATTTTTGCTCAGTTTGCAGGACGCGCTTGTTCTAACTTCTTTACTAGCAGCTAAAAATTATTCTGCAGCCAGAGTATTTTAAATTTCCTTTTCTGTTTTAAAACAATAGGATAGCACCTTTCATACAGAACATTTATTTTCTATTAGAGTCAGAGCAAGAAACTTGTGGGATTCTGCTTTTACAAAAGCTCGAGTATTTCCAAGCAGATTTAGTTGCTAATTCGCCTTTATCATGAATAGAGCTAGAGACATCTAGTGGTTAAAATGAAAAAAAACCTCAGCGAACCGGTAATTAATTATACACAGCCGAAACTTGCATTAGCTATTATCAAAGCAGCACTTCAAGGAGCATAGGCACAATATCATAATAAAAAAAATAACACATATATAATTAGAATTTTCAATTTTGTTTTGAATGAACAGATTTAGTCCATTTACTTATTTATTTCGAGAATATTGAAAAGTTGCAAATTTTTTAGACTCACCTTTCAAAGTAACTGTAATTGCAAGCAGACGTCTCCTCAGATCTAAAATGAACATTATATTTTTCACTTTTATTTTAGTGATACAATACAAATTGCTTCACAGAATTAAAAAAAAAATCATATATTTGTAATTTACAAAATGTGTCAGCTGCACAAGCTTTCATGTGGCAGGTCAGTTTGCTGTGGCAGAGCTCATGCTCATGGTCCTGTCATGGCCACTTNTTCATGTCGCAGGTCAGTTTGCTGTGGCAGAGCTCATGCTCATGGTCCTGTCATGGCCACTTCAAGGCAGACTTCAAGGATCCCACTGCACATATCCTCATTTTCTCCTTACATCTGAGAGAATATCTGTAGAGATATATTTCTTAATCTGTCTGCAAAAAGAATGAAGTTTACATCCTGAAGTACTTGAAAATTTTGCTCTTTCCAGTCATTACCAGTCATAAGGCTGCAAGACAAACCTGTGCTCCCACTAATTTGGCAAAGAGATCAGCTCCTCTTTGGATTTACCTTTTATGTCAGCTCTTCAGAGTAATAGCTAATGTGACTCCTGTGGTATATATAATCTGTAATATATATTGTTGTGGGTCCTAACTACTCAGAAGTTATTTCAATGAGTTTGCCTAGCCAAAAATGCATTGAAAGTCTTTGGGTATGTAAGATGCAAACAAATGTATATGCAATCACC
>VXBB01014846.1:307271-317673 GCA_013399915.1 Illadopsis cleaveri
TAATGATGCATTTATCAATGTTGCCTCTTTAATGAATTCTCTTAGGTTATTCTCATTTCTTTGTTCCTTGGAAAGCTTCCCTGTGCCTAGAAGAGCGCAATTGTTTTTGTCTTGCAACTGTAATGAATAGTTGCTCAAAACTAGTGATAAATCAAAAGACTTAGTACCTCACTTAATCTCCTATAAGTCTTTGTTTATATGCCTTNTCATGAATAGAGCTAGAGACATCTAGTGGTTAAAATGAAAAAAAACCTCAGCGAACCGGTAATTAATTATACACAGCCGAAACTTGCATTAGCTATTATCAAAGCAGCACTTCAAGGAGCATAGGCACAATATCATAATAAAAAAAATAACACATATATAATTAGAATTTTCAATTTTGTTTTGAATGAACAGATTTAGTCCATTTACTTATTTATTTCGAGAATATTGAAAAGTTGCAAATTTTTTAGACTCACCTTTCAAAGTAACTGTAATTGCAAGCAGACGTCTCCTCAGATCTAAAATGAACATTATATTTTTCACTTTTATTTTAGTGATACAATACAAATTGCTTCACAGAATTAAAAAAAAAATCATATATTTGTAATTTACAAAATGTGTCAGCTGCACAAGCTTTCATGTGGCAGGTCAGTTTGCTGTGGCAGAGCTCATGCTCATGGTCCTGTCATGGCCACTTCAAGGCAGACTTCAAGGATCCCACTGCACATATCCTCATTTTCTCCTTACATCTGAGAGAATATCTGTAGAGATATATTTCTTAATCTGTCTGCAAAAAGAATGAAGTTTACATCCTGAAGTACTTGAAAATTTTGCTCTTTCCAGTCATTACCAGTCATAAGGCTGCAAGACAAACCTGTGCTCCCACTAATTTGGCAAAGAGATCAGCTCCTCTTTGGATTTACCTTTTATGTCAGCTCTTCAGAGTAATAGCTAATGTGACTCCTGTGGTATATATAATCTGTAATATATATTGTTGTGGGTCCTAACTACTCAGAAGTTATTTCAATGAGTTTGCCTAGCCAAAAATGCATTGAAAGTCTTTGGGTATGTAAGATGCAAACAAATGTATATGCAATCACCCGGACTCTGCCTGCACAAAAGATAAACACAAATTAGGGAAACTGTGGCTGGGTATTACTAATAGGTCTTAGCCATGAAAATAATTAAACACTAGAATAGATGGTTGTCACTTAAAACAATTCTCTGCATGGTGGGGACGTAATGAAATCCATCTTCGTTCATAAATCTGATTATTAAAAAGACCCAGGTAATGTCTTCCTTTTTTGTGTACTTTTGGCTTCATTCCTAAGTATCTTACCACATAAAAGGCTGCTTTATGAGGTTGATGATAGATCTTTATCCAAGTTTTTCAAGAAAATATGAATGACAGCCTTCAGGTGCTGGCATGTAATTTTATGATTGTGGTTAATTTTAACTATCATCCAGAAATTGTTTCAGTTTTACACCAGTAGAAAAACTCCCAAGGAACACTGGACTTCCTGTGGAGAGCTGAGATAACTCTCTGCTGTTGATGCAGAGAAACAGAGTATAGTGCTTTGTTTTGCTAGGATGAAAATTGGTCAATTAAATACTACCCTTCTTATTGTTCTTTTCCTGCTTTTTGGTCTGAAATAATACTAAATTCATTCTTCGTAAGACTAAAATTATACTTAATACTAAAATACACTTAAATTCCTTACCAGTCTCTTTTGGAAAAGAAACCCAAACAAATCCAGCAAAATTAGGGCCCCCTTTGTGAATTCAGAGGTACTGCCAATTTATTTACTTGTGTATACTACTTGGACAAGCTAAATTAAATGTAAGAGATACAATTTCTCTTTTGCAACTCACATGCTCATTATATCAGAACTTTCCACTGTGAGACTTCCTTCTAGTAACAGGAAATATTTTAGAGATGAGTAGCAATTTTATGCTTACATTAGTTTTTTCTTTTTTATCAGGTCTGTTCAGGACCAGTCCTTCATTAGCAATCTTACTGTATTACTGAAGATTCTTGTAACTTCATCACCGATCAACAGTGTTGTGTCATTTTTTTAGGAACTGATGTCTGATAGATCATTGCTTGCCAGCTCAAAAGCAGGTCTGGTATGAAGACTGCTGACAAGACAGGTGCTGAAGCTAGATCTAATAATACATTTGCTTTTATAACAACACAGAGGAGCCACCAGGAATTAAAAATACTGCTTGGTAGTTCTTAATTGGCAGGCACATTTCTTTGTGTGATTTGGTATGATTTTAGATGGGCAGCAATGCATAAAACTTTGTTGGTTTGGTTCGGTATGGCTGGAGCTTTTTGATTTGGTTTAGGTTTAGGTTTTTTATAAGAGACGGAAAAAGACGTGGGTTTATCTGCAGTTTGGTGGTGGGTATGGCAACACAGTGGTATGCACACTTTAAATGATCTGTTGTTGTCTGCTGAGTTTTCTAGCTGAACAGTTTAGTTCTAATCCAATTATAAACTGGACGTGGGAGCTGCCAGGAACTTATAAAGAGGATTTCTTCTGATGTTCACTTTGGTAACCAAAGGTTTATCTGTTTTGTTGCACATCAGCTGTACCAATGCTATACAAACTTAAAGATGTTTACTAGCTTTTAATGATGCATNTATTAGTTTGCCTTGACAACTCTTTTCTTCGTTGATGAAGTGGATGTATTTCCTTCACTTAGCTTGTCCATAACTGATAATACAGCCTTTCATAAAACCATTGATTTTATAGATTCTTCTTGTTTTCAGTATTTTCTGTAAAATATTTATTTTGTTTCAGCACAACAAACATCCATTTTAGTTCCTGCTTTTGCTATTTTGATTTTACTCACCTTTCTGGTTGCTGTTTTCTGAGGACTTCAGTTTCTTCCTGATACTTAAAAGATTTCTACAGGAAGGCTGAAGATGACAATACAGAATGAAAATTCGAGTTTTAGGGAAGCTGCTGCAATCCACTTTTTTATTTCTTATTTTGTTTCTGCTTCTATTAAATTGTCATTACCTTTAGTAGAATCTGTAGTCAGAAAGTGTTCTCACATCAATGCTACTATAGTGTACTCCAACTACTTCTTCACCCTGTCATTAAAATGTGCCTTTAACAATAGGGTTAAAATTATATTCTTCTATGGTGAATGGTAATTATCACTGACTAAAATATAAGTGATTTACAAGGGCTAAAAGGAAAGAGAAATGCTCTGCTTCAGAAAGGTGGATTTATAGCTTCAATTTTTATGCAGATGGTACAACAGATGTCTCCTGCCAATAGTTTCTAAACTTGTAATTCTGCTTTGAAGTTTTCTGCCTATGTAGATAAATATGGAAGCACTTTTGGGTTTGTTTTGTTTTTTTTTATTTGGCACAACTTGTACTGGGGAGAGACACTGATCTATACAGGCAAGGTGAAAGTTGCTTTATGTTTATAAATTATTTTTGCTGCTACTTTACATCTTACTGACTAACTTAGTAGAAATAGAGACAGCTTGCCTAAAACATCAGTGGAAGGTTAAATACAATATTCCAGGAACACTTTAAAAACAATCTGTCAAAGCTTTCTTCAGAGACTGGTAAAGCAGACTGTTTTCCATTCTTCACTGAAAAGGTTTCCCACAACGTGATTTTTCCATCTGATGTGATGATAAGAGTTCAGACTTGAGTCCAAAATTCCAAATGTGTTTCCATTTGTTCACTTTCATAAATGACTAATTTGGCTAAATATAGTTCAATTCTGCACATCTTGTAGGTTGGACAAAACTTATTTAGTAGACCAGGATGGTTCCCTGTAGGTGTTATGGTACCTCTGTTGGCAGGTAGGACTTCCCACATGTGTTCTCTGTGCTGGAGAAGGTGGCACCTGTCAGCAGTCCAGTAGAGATCCATCTGCAGTTTGCACCCTGGCCCTGCTGGCCCAGAGTGAGCCTGCAACAGGGGGAACAGAGGGATACCACATCTCCAAACCATATGCACACGTACTTTCACTTTAAAAATGCTTCATTTAATTAAAATCACAATTGTTTACCTTGCCAAAACGCAGGTTATGCTGCTGAACTTGAAGATTGCTTAGGCACTTAAATATAAGCATTTGTATTTATGAATTTGTGTAAGTTCAGACGTAACCCTTTTTTTTTTTTCTGATAATCCATTTTCCTTTTTTGTTATTTTGTTAGTGATTTTTATAGCCCAAGTTGACTCTTCACTCCAGAATTTACTCCCTATATGCAGAGAAAACTCAACAAGTAGGTGTACAGAAAAATGTGCAGAAAGTCTCAGAATCCTGTGATACCATCCCTGGTTGGGTACAAGGGTGCTTCTTTGATGTTTAAGAGAAAACATTGATGGGAATCATGAGATGATAGTATAAAGAACACAGTAATGAAGGAATTTGTGATGAATGACTATGAAAATGGAGGTAAGCATGTAGCACATGGTAGCAATGAGCGTAGTCATAGGGTCAAAGCTGATGGTTAAAAACCTCCAAACAAACAGAAGAAAAACAATATTTCAAACATTAAGCAGCCAACAAGCCAGACACTAAACAAATCCATTTTCTTCTCTTGCTGATACTTTGGTAAATTATCTGATGTTACTTGTTAGGTCTTTTTAAACCAGAAGTGTAAAACCTGTGGCAATTTTCATAATTACCAGATCACTTCTGATTTGACTACAGAATAAACTAGAGCTGTGCAGATGACAATTTCATTTTATTTTACACTCAAGTAAGGAAGTCCAAAGTATGAAATGTTCATTAAAGGATTCTTCACTTTCACATTAGATGATATTTTTTAGACTTTACGCTTATGTATAGATAAAGAAAAATATTTTCAAAACATAGAGATGAAAGTATTTTTCTGATTTTCCCTATTCTTATTTTTTCTTTTTTTCTTCTTTAGTTTGGTTTTTATGTTTATTTTGTTTTCATTTGTTTTGTTTTGTTTGGAAATTTTTTGGTTGTTGTTGTTTTATTTGGTTTTGTTTCTTTTCTTTTCCCTGTGTTTTCTCCAACTCAATGTCTGGAAATATTACAGAGGAACTGAGTTTTGAAAATTAAGTCATCTCCTTTAAAGAAAATAAATTTCTTTGTAACTACAGAAATGGGTATGTATTTCAGATGCCGGCACAAGTTTGCATATGAAGCTGTATGCAACTATGACTAAAATAGCTTAGAAGTGCTTTGGCATTAGACATTTAAATGTTGCATGCAAGCATTCATGCACCTAGCTTGCTAGCTGGCTGTAGTGGTTTGAAAGCAAACCAAGTGAGAGGCTCCAAGTCAGAAATACAATTTAATAAGAAGAAAGAAAAAAAAGTAAATAAAATAAGATAAATCCAATAATGCAAAAACAAAACCCCCACCCACTGNAAACTAATTTGTATTTCTCTCTGTCAGTTGAGATTTTAAAAGAAAAAATAATTAAAATTTAAGAGTCTCAACTTGTCAGGAAAGACCTTCTTTTTTCTTTGCATTTTCTCTGGCAAAGAAAGAATTCTGCCCTGCATTACATTATATACTGAAAGAGTATATTTCTTCATAATTTTCTATGAAAAATTATTGAAGTAAATTGAGTACATTCCTAGGCTATGGTGGTGTGTGCTCTACTTGTCTGTACAGCTATTCTTGGAAAATTGGTTCTGAAAAAAATGTTTATCTGTCTCTATATGGTAATAGAGACATTTTCATTCTTTATAAAGGTAATAATGCCCAGACTATTACACCTTCCTGATAATGTCAAACTAAGAGTATTTTATATCAGAGATGTTACCCAAATGCGAAGATATCCAGCTATCTATCTGGATATAGATACACATGAAAAACATGAATTCTGGTTGGGTTTGGGATGCTGCCACCCAGGCACATAATTCGTTTTTAGTATTTTAAAGTACATTTGTTATCTTCACGTTGCTGCCTGGTTACATTCTAAGTGCAGGTGTTAGTAAAAAGAAATTTTATTGAATACTTACCATCTGCCTGTTAAGTCTTTTTAAAACTATGTATACTTGCAAATTAGTTTCAAGCCAAAACAGCTCACAGTGCATTATTTTATTTACTGGTGTTCTGCCACACACCTACCTGTGCCTGAGCTTTCCTGGTAGAAACTCAGGCAAGATGATTCACCAAGAGACGAGACAAAGAGATTTGATTTTCAGGTGTCTGACAATCTTGCTAAATCTAGGCCATAAGAGAAAGGTTGAGACATTTTAAAAAGATGTATAAATAAAAAGGTGAGAAAAAAGGAAAGAAAACCAGGACCACTTTCTGGAGGAGGTGTTTGCTACATACTTGTGTCTTCACTGATGGGTTAGGGAGCCCACAACTAGTCAATAAATTGAACTTTTAGTCTTACAATGTCCAAGAGCCCAGTATTTTTGTTTTTTCTTATACAGTAAACTTGCAGGAAGTTATATTCCATGTTAAATTTGTGTGCTCTTGAGAGAGGATCTGTCTGTCAGCAGGAGACCTCTTTTGTGAAGCTGTGTAAATGATTCTTTCCCTCCTGTACTCAGCAGATGTGATATGGTAGCAAACTCCTGGTATAGCTTCTAGAAAGGCTCCTCCAGAAGTTAAATTTTTCTTCCACAGAAATGGCTTAAAATGTTTCTACATTTTAAGATAAAACTTTAGATTTATTGTACTGTTTCAGTATTTCTGTGACATACTACAACAGCCTAGTTACCTGTCCTTGAAAACCTGCAGTGCTTGAAACAGCAGTGCTTTGTCCCTATCAAACACAATGGCAGATAAACTTTTTCTGTAACTTCCTCATGTAACATCATGCAACCTATTTCCAGAAATTATATGTCTATGTTGTTTATCTTAAGATTAGGGAAGAGAATGGTGTCTGTAGAAACTGCTTTTGCTAACAGACACAGTTAGTTACAATTTTTCATTTTCTTCAGAACATACTTAATGTATATCTTATTTATATAGTTTTTAGTTTGACACTAACTTTTACCAGCAGATATACTTTTTAGAATCAGTATTATGGCTGGTTTAATGACTTGCAAGCTGGATTTTTTAACACTTGCTTTGTTTTTTCTTTTTTTTTTTTCTTATTTGTATTGTATAAAGAAGAGAAATATTCAGAAATCTTCTCACCTGTGTTTCGTGCTGATTTCTTGAGGGAAATGTTTTTGGAAACATTAATTTTGATATGCTGATGTTGAAAAATCTCTTTTCTAACAGAAACGCACTTGGCAGCACGTGTGTGTCTGGTTGATTTGGGAATAGTATTTCAGAAACAGTCTTGACATAGTCACACTTTATTGAATGCTCTGGCATTGGTGGCTCTGTCATTTTCACTTTCTTGAGCTGTGACCAGACTCAGCTGCAGAGTCAAATCCTGAATCCCGAGAAGATTGCTTAGAGGTGAAAAATCTTGTGGAGAATTGCTTGTCAGTCACTAAGTCTTTTGGCTGAGGTTTCTTCATGGTGTGTTTGCAGTGGTGGCTCTGAGGACACTTCAATGAACCAATTGTCAAAACGTTTCATGACATGTACATCAGCAGACAGAGAATGTCATGGTTCTCCTGCTGGCCTCTCCTGCTACTCTCTCCCTTCCTTATCCCATTTGAAAATTCTCCCCACTCACAGTGGTGTTGCAAGTAAGGATACAAAAGAAAACCTTATGACAGTGATACATTCAGCCTATTCTAAAACCTTTTCAAAGCTGTGACTAAGACAGGGTAAAACCCCTCTCATTAGTACACTGAAGTTGCTGGTTCCCAATTCTCATTCCTCTTACAGTGACTCATCCTGATCTTTTCTGTGTTCTCTGCATCATTCAAACTGGTCATAAGTCAGTATACTCATCAGAGTTACTATATATCAGTAATATGTAAAATTCCACATAAGGCCCCAATCAACATCTACCTTCAAGTAGAACTTGTTGAATAAGTTTGTACGTATAGGCTGCTTAAAACAAAGAGAAGGAGCTTTTCCCATGTGAGTGTCAATAAAAGAATGGATGGAAGGGATCTATTTCCAAGAGAGGCTTTGGGTACTTGCCATTGAGTTTATAGAGATGTTGAGCAGGCAGTGCGGGTGGAACCATCACAAATGTGCCCATCCATGGATCAGTCAACCCTGCAACCTGGCATTAAGACTCCATTAAGGCACTAAAGTCCCCATCACGACATTGCTATTTCTGTTTCTCAATGTACACATATTTGTAGGCCTGTGTTCATTTCAAATCCAGTAATTTTTCTGATTTTCTCTAGAAGGAATACATTTAAAATTGAGATTTCTTCTTATACTAAAAAACAGTCTAGTGTAAGATTGATAGACTATCCCTGGGAACATCTGTTAGCATCAAATGTTAAATGAAAATTTAAAAACTTTCAAATTTTACCTTTATTTCCTGTTACATTGATATCAGGGTGCAAAGAAGGTGAGAGGAGGAGCCATTTGAAATAAAACAAAGCACTGAATTGGGTTTTTTAAGTGTTTCTGAATGGAATAAAAAGATGTAAAATTAATAACAGCTTTAAATCAGAAATATTAGCTTTAAAAATCTACAAAAGAACTTGCAACAAGCTGTTTCAACAAATAAGCAAAATCTAACGTTTCATATCAATATATTTGAGTTTCATTGGCTTATGCAAAGTGAAGTTAAATTCATTTTAAGGATATATATGATTACTTAAAATATGAAACTAGCAATAACCAACAGGCTGTTGAACAACCCAGGTATCAGCACAGTTAAAATCTGTGAAGTGAACTGAATATTGTGGAGAATATATTTAGCATTGCAGTAAAGACGAAACCTAAACTTTTGACAGAAAAGCACAACCATAATACAACAAAAACTTCCAAGAATAATGTTAAAAATATAAAGCATGAACCTATGACACTGTATCAACAGTAATTAAAGTGGAATTTTTAAAATTAAATTCTTGCGATTTTTACAACATAATTTTAAGTAATTTAATTTTAATTTAATTTTTTGTCAGTCAAATAATTAACAGTACTTGACTTTGAAAGCGCAAGATAATTTACCTTAATGCACTCTACATAATGTCACTGAAATCATGAACAGAGTCCATTGAATTTATTGTACTGTACAGGACAGCTGATAGTAGGCAAACATAGTATAGTCAATCACACAAAATATGTAGACTTAATGCAGAGTAACATTCATAAAAATACAAGGTCATATGTTTCTAGTGAGAATGTTAAATCTTTCAACTCACCTAGTTTGCCAAGTCATAGGAGGGAAACAGCAGCAACTGTTTTCATTCATTTAAAATATCAGTAATAGTAATAGTGGAAATACATAGGGAAAATATATTTTATGTCTGGGAAGACTAGCTAAAGAAAATAATCTTTATTTCTGGCCAGCACTACTTTTTATTCACTGAATAAAAGCCTTTATGCCAAGAGAACCAGAAATTGAAAATATTATTTTACCTAGTGCTAAACATGAGTTGCATATCCATCTTGTTATCAAGGAGGCACAAACCTCCTTATGATGAAGTTTTAAGATCTCAGAGACATTATTTTAAGCTTTCTTTTTTATTATTATTTCTGTCAAAAGTTATTTCAAGAGATGTATGAAAGGAGATGCCCAGAGACTTCACTGATAATCATGCCACAAATGTATGTGGTTGTAGGAGAAAATCATAGGATAATTGATATTGGCATTGACTTCAGGAGGTCCTCTAGTCCAACTGGCTGCTCAAATCATGTGAGCCAACTCATTTTAAGGTGTGTTTTAGTATGAGAACAAGCAAAGGCCTCAAAGCTTTTCTTCCTCTCCTTATTTTCCAGAAGACTTTCATTAGGTTTTGTTAATGTTTCAGAGGCATAAATCAGCACTTAGCTTTTAATAGGTATTCTGAATGATATTAAAAATTCTTACCTGTGAATAGGAAAAAATATAATTAGGGCCTAAGAATGAAGTGTATGTTACTGAATGGCTCTACCAAAGATCTCATTTGCTTGCTGTTACAGTTTTAGGTGTTGAACATACTCTGAAATGGTAGTACTACTATACTAAAAATTTTAAAAAAGGCATTAGTGCATCAGTGTTCTCATACAATGCTTGGATTGTTTCCCCTCTGTCTTATAATTCTTTCTATGTTACACAAGAAACATTGAAAACAGAATAACCACCATAAAAGAAAGAAAAGTTTCTTCACTGCTTGTATACAGATTTCTTTCTTTATAGCCAGGGGAATTTTTCTAAGAATTTCCCAGGGCTGGAAATGCAAGGGCCAACAATACTTTTTCCTGAAGAGAAAAAAGAATGTCCATGTGACTCTTTTCCTTTTGTAATCTGCACCATTTATTGGTTTTAGTGCTATCCATCCAAACAGTAATAGCTGAATCACAAAACCATATGCTGTTATAAATGAAGAATTTTATTTATTAGAATTAGATTAATTCCTTTCATTCTA
>VXBB01014846.1:317684-332679 GCA_013399915.1 Illadopsis cleaveri
ATTAATTCCTTTCATTCTATATTAAATTCAGTAACTGTATTTCTAGAGATATTTCTGTGTCTGAAAATCACAGAAATTTTTGAAAAAGGACTCTTCTGCCTTAAACATTGATTTTTTTTTTCATCCCTAAGTTATTCCCACTAATTCAGTAATTTTCAACATTCTTTTTTCCTTCTTTCTATTACTTCTCACAATCTTCCAGAAAGATATTTTCATTTGTGCAGTTTCCTCTGTAGATTTTGAAAGTCTTCTGATAAGTAAGTAGCTAAGTTATTGTGAAAAGCATATAAAACCAAGCAAGCAAAAAACCATTTGGTGCCTGGTCATACTGAATTTCTGTTTGATTAGTAATGGACTTTTGGAGAAGTGGAAATTAAGGAGGGATTGTGTGAGTTGTTGCCTCCCATTCCCTCTTTTCCTCCTGTTTCTCCACCCAATTCAAGCTACAGTCTGAAAATGGGTCCCTGATGATTTTTTTATTTTGGCTGGGGAAAAGCCTGTAGGCTTCTAGCAAAGTGCATTATTTGTCTGCTGTTTTGTTGTATTTTCTTACCTTTTTTTATCTCATTCTGTGGAAGTGAAGAGATGACATTTAATTTCTGTTATTATAAATATTTACAGTGAGGTTGAACCTTTGCTTATCTGGAAGAATTAGTACTGGAAAATGAATATTTGTTTCCTGCAAAATTTGGCAAGCTCTGAAACTCTGAACTTGAATAGTATGACTGTTCCATAAATAATATTTCTCTTCATACAACACAACTTTCTAACACACCACCAACTTCTAAGGTGGTGTTTCTAATGTTAATCTGTTTTCCGTGCTTGTGTCACATGTGACTCTCTGTTGTTCTTGGGCTGAGGTTGAAAGATGTTTTAGACTGCTTAAGAACTGCAGGCTCGTTTTTACAATTGGCAAAGGCCGTGATCAAGGAAATAGGTTTACTGAGATGAGAGAACTGAATATAGAAAAATTTATTTTTTTTCTGAATAAATAGGACAAAGGAGTGCTGAGACTACAGAAAATGAAAACACTGAGGAGTACTAAGTCATCGAAGAAATCATGACTCGCTCTACACCGCATGGTCTTGATTCAGTAACCAATTTTGCATTAAAATATATGGGTTTAGACTGCCTTTTAAGCAGTTTTCCCAGGCTGCTCACTCATAGGAATTTTTTTGAGTTTTGTCCTCAAGGTTTTTTTAGTTCTGTTGTTACTTTTAGGACATTTCAGCAACACAATTACCAACTCCTTTCAACATTCAAAGTTTTTTTTCCCAAAGAAATCTTAAGGTAAATAATTTATGTAACTAATATTTTGAAAAAAACCCCAGTCATATTGAATGAAAAAAACCAATAAAATTGGGGCATAACTGTTTTCAGCTTCTACATAAAAAAAATTCAAAGTTAGCTTTTTCTGAATTCATACTGAAGTAAGATATGAAATCAGTTTCCATATGAGAGACTTGGGTAGGTGTTACATGTTCGGCAGAAGGAACAACTTGTTCTATTATCATGCAAATAGAATTTTGAGTTTTGACAAAATGCTTGACAAACAGATTTTATCTTTCTGTTCTAAGCTTCGGTCAGAAAATAATACACCCACTCTCTTCTGAATTTTTCCCAAGATTTTAATGATATTTAGCCCCTCATATTGTCTGTACATTCCACTTTATGCCAAAAACATCTGTGTGTGGTAATGAATTGTAGATCAATTGATAACAACACTTTGTAGGGAAAGATTTTAAGAAGCACCTAATATTTGTTTATGGAAAATGATATAGGTGTAACAATTTATAATACTGAAATATATTTAGAACTATCAGTAGTGCTAAACTATTCTTACTATATCAATTTTCTCGGTATTTTAACTTCCAAATTCACAACTACAGGAATGAAATTAAGCTTTTCTGTCTGGGAAAGACATTTCATGTACTTTGACTCACGAACTGTAATTCAGGAATGGAGCCAGTCTGAATAACTTTGGAAATATGTTGCTAGTTGCTGTGAGCAGGGACATCTTCAGCTAGACCAGGTTGCCCAAACCCCCAGACTAGGGGGTTTGAATACTCCCAGGGATGGGGCATACACAGCACCCTCACAGTAACGAATTTCTTCCTAGTGTCTAATACAAATCTACCCTGCTTCAGCTTAAAGCCATTTCCCCCTTGTCGTATCTCTGTGTGCCCTTTAAAAAGTCCCTCTCCAGCTCTGTTGTAGCCCCCTTTAGGTACTGGCTGGTGCTTTAAGGTCTCTCAGAGCCTTCTCTTCTCCAGGCTGAAGAATTCCAGCTCTCAGCCTGCCTTGGTAGGAGAGGTGCTGCAGCCCTGTGAGCATCTTTGTTACCCTTCTGTGGACTGACTTGAGAAAGTCCACATCCTTCTTATGTTGGGGTCCCCCCAACTGGACACAGCACTCCAGCAGGGTCTCACAAGGGCAGATGAGGGAGGCAGAGTCATCTCCCTCACCCTGGCCACATTGCTCATGCTGCAGCCCAGGGTACAGTTGGCTTTGTTTTTGGTGAGTATGCGTTGCTGGGACTTGTCAGGCTTTTTGACCATCAAAACCACCAAAGTCCTTCTCCTTAGGACACTTTAAATCCATTTTTTGCCTCACCTATATTTGTATTTGGAATTGCCTCAACCTGGGTGCAGGACCTTGTGCTTGGTCTTGTTAAGTATCATGAGATTTACAGAGACCTGCCTCTCAAGCTTGTCCAGGTCCCTCTGAAAGGCATCCCTTCTCTCCTTCCCTGCAGTGTGGATCACACTAGAGAATGTGTGCTGTCCGTGTTGCTGACGAAGATATTAAACAGCACCAATTCCATCCCCTGAGGAACACTGCTCATCACTACTCTCTATTTGCATACTGAGCCATTGACTGCAACTATCTAAGTGCAACCATCCCACCCAGTCCTTACGCACTGGGTAGTCCATCTATAAACCCATGCCTCTCCAACACAGAGGTGCAGGACAGTGTCAGATGCTTTGCACAAGGCCAGCAATTGCTCTTCTCTTACCTTTCCTTTGTTTCTTTAAATTAATACTACTTAGGCTTGATCATTTCTTTAAATAAGTAAGATTAATAGTGTATTATAAAAAACAACCACCTCTGCTGTCTTTACTGTCAAGATAGTTGATATAGCTGATGTTCAGGTAACTATCACATTTATACATAGTTTGACCTTTTATAAAGAAATGTTGCTCTGACAGATTGGAACATCCGCCACAATCGAAGCCTGGTCCACAGAAATGCTTTTAGATGATGGAAGGGGTCTAGTGTCAAGTTCCTTTGGCAACCTTTTATGCTTTTAAAGTCTTTAATGCAGCTAAGGTTTCTTTACCTGTGAAATCAAGCTGTAGGGTGCACTTCCAGTTAGATACACAGTCTCAAGTCCTGCAATTAAGAATTTGTATTAAATGTGAGCCCCTTACAAAGGGACCACGTTTTTATGGGATTGTTTCTCTACAGTGGTGATTCATTAATTTGAATAATACTCCTTCAAAGCTCCTAAAATATTAGCTGTGTAGAACTGTGAGTGTGTAAGATAGATAAAGCTTAGTTTAACAACCCCAATTTACTATAATGGAACTGTTGTTTGATGCCAGGTAGTTAGGATGGCCAAACTGTAGGATATACTGTGTTTGTGCTAAAAATTATATTTCCTGTTCTATTTTTCATCCTCCTCACCCCTGGTACTCCTTTGTTCTTATATTGATCTTTTTCCTCATTGGTTTTATATGTGTATTTTTGATGGTATGGTGGGTCTTTTTCCTGGATTTGTTAAATATGCAGTTTGTTCTGGACTAAATCCAAAGGAAAAAAAATCTGTGTGTGTATATAGATATTATTTTTCAGAATGGACATCAGTGACTGGTTATCTGTTATTCTTCAGATTGCTTATTTTTCAACGAGATTATGTTCTGACTTCTATACTTTTACAAACTTGACACTTAAGACTGAAACCATATGACTCCTACACAACTTGGTTCATAAATTATGTGCTGTTCTTTCTATCTCCCATATTCCAAAATGAAAATCACTGTACCTGTGGAGTTGGTCTGTGTTTACAGCACTGGGTCACTGGGGACTGCCGACAGTGATGCCACATCTCTGGCAAGAAAGTCTAGACTTCCTCATTATAATTTCTTTATTTTCACAGCATGTCAATGGTGTAATGTGTTGAACTGTAATTCTGATTGATAATGAACCAGATCTTCAGTTCAGAGACATATTGTGGTTAATACGTGTACGTAATTTGTACAAAATGTAAAGTCTATAAGCAAAGACAAAACCTAGCACTTTCTTCTTCAGTTAATATTTATCTTTAAAAGTGCTTTTCAGTGTTCTTTGGAACTTGACTAATAGGTGTTTCAAAATGTAAGCCCTTATTCATTTTGTTCCTCTAGGGTCAGTGTCTGTCAGGTTTCTTTTGTGCTGCTATAAAATATAATCAATATTGATGTTTTATACTTGAAGTAAGTAGGATCTAAGCCTTGTGTCATAATGGAGCTTTTGTAAAGGGTTTTGTTTCCTTCTTTCCCCCCTTGCACAAATTATGAACTTTCACTGAGCATGATAGTCTCAGGATCTGCAATACTTGCATGACATCAACTCAGCTTATCTTCCCTTTTAAGGCTTTTATTAGAAACCAGAATGAAAGTTACGCAATGGAAGAAATAATATGAAAGAAGCAATATAAAATGCAAGAAATATCATCCTGTAGGAACGTAGCTCAAAAGATATACCAATCCTTAAGAGTATTTTTAAAAAAGATTCTAAATCCTTCTATATCTTGCATTCTCCAAAGGAAGCTTCTGGGTGAGACCACAGGGGACTCATGAACCAAGTAAGTTACCTTTAACTGGCTTATATGACACTTAGCTTTACAAGAAATTCTAATTCTAACTTGGTATTAGAATAATTTATTTAGGAATTTTTACTTTATTTTTGCGAGTAATAGAATTACTAATGATTCTGGGTGACATGCCATTTTTTTAATGAAAGAGAAATAAGATGCAACAGAATTAGCAGAGTGTATCTTCAGTCATACGGTGAGATAACCTGTACTTGAGTTAAATTTAAAAGTAAGTATTATTGAAACATCTTTTTTTAACTTGCATTTTTCAAAAGCTTGTTCAACCAGTTTGATATCTTACCACTAGATGTCCTTGTAGTTGAACCCTCCCACCGGTTTTACACTAATTCTGTGCTGCCTTCAGCCACTGGATGGCATCTTACTATTGATTTCAGGTGCAAGGTTTTTAAAGAGCAGATTCACACAAAGCAGATTATTTTAATATTTCATTTAATGCCACGGTATCTTTAAAAGCCTGTGTTCTGTTTGCAGACAACAACAACAAATAAGAGTATTTGAATTTGAGATTTTTAATGATGTCAGCGAAGGCAATGTTCAGAACAGAACAGGGAAGTTGTACATTTCAGTAGGTATAGAGTAGTCTTGCTTGTGGGGAAGTTTCTTCTGTTTCTTGTATTGCAGTTTCTGTGAGGGTCAGGNNNAGTTCTCTGGGACTACCAGAGAAATTTCATGTTTATGAAAAGAGCACGCCATGTACTGTGCTTACTGTGGTGTGAAAAGCCTCTGTGTACTTGCTTATTTGTCATCCACCTTGAACTTACTATACTTACTGTATAATAAAACCTTTTTTAGTACTAGGACAGATAAGAAGGCAAAGGCTGTTTTACAAGTGTAGCCTTGTAAAAGTAACACAGCAACACAAATATTTGAAAAAGCATTTGGATTTGGTTTTGTTGAAGGGTCTAAGCTTTTTCAAGGGTGCATCCCTTCACAGTTATTTCCTCACGTCTTCTCACTGTCCTCACTTTCCTGATTCCTGCAAACTCACATAGTACTACCAAGGAGACCAGGGGAGTAAGACCCCAAAGCCTCCCTGCTTGTGCACTGTCTGGCCAGAATGATGAGATCTCCTGCTCACAGCTCTGGTGGAGCACCTTGGTCTGGCTGTGTGGGCAGGTGAGCTGATGGTGCCTAATGACAGTCGCCTGCAGTTGAGAGATGATTGGTGCCCATCACATACACAAGTGAAGCCAATCTGTGCTGATGTTGGAGAGAGAGGTTATGCCTGCTCCTTCCTCCCTTGACAGGCAGCAAAGAATTCTCTTCCCTCGCCTTGGCTTCCCTGGTAATCTGCACTGCTCACTTACTCTATTTATCTGTAGGTTAACCCTATGCATAACTGAGTGAAGTTTTTCAACATTGCACACGAGATCTTTCTTGAGTGTATTGCTCTACAGCAGCAGCTTTGCAGGTACCTCTGCTTCCCTAAAATTGGAGGCAGGGGGACGCTGGGGCTCCTCTTGTGTACCTGTGAGCATAAGCCACTGACACTGACAGGCTCTGACTCTTAGCAAAGGTGCACAAGAAGGTGTGCGCTGCTTTTATCTCAAACCTCAGCTCTGCTTATGGAGTTATTTTTGTAATACTCTCATGTTAAAGAATCATTTTATTTATTGTTTAATATTACATCAGAATAACTTTAAAGCCCATTGAGATAGGGAAAGATGATGCTTAGGTCTTCGCACAGATTTTAACAAGCCCCATGGGCTATAGTGCTAAATTCAGCCTGGCTTTTTAAAATTCAAATTCACAGAATCTATTAGTTATACATCAGTATTTCCTTCATTTACCTGCAGGGAAATGTAAAAACCCCTTCCTCCAAAGACAGAAATTCAATGTATCACTTGCCTTCACATAGGTATTGGCTTAAGTGTACTTTTAAAATGTCTCTAAGATAGTAAGAAATTTTGTTTCCAGTGTGAATTTAATCTTCTTTAAAAGTTCATGTTGATAGCTACTCAAGGTAGGTATTCTAAATAAATAAGTGTGTTAAAAGTGTCATATGCAGTTTGCTTTCAGAGACTTCTCCATATATACAAAAAAGTAATTATTTCTGAAGTAGAAATAAAACTTACAGGCTGCTGTAAATTGCCATAGGTCTAGTCTGTTGTCTTCTTTACACTTGAACAAGGCCAAAACACTTGATGTTTTCTAGCCCACACTTTTGTGTCAAGTATCTCCAGGTTCACCTCTATGTAAAATATACTTAGCTAGCCAAGGGTTTAGAATACAAAAATAATTGGTAAAAAGCCTTCTATGACTTTGTGGTCTGTAAGGTTAATGTAATCTGTAAGTCTAGTGTAAGACCTTGCTTACTGATCACCTGCCTTTAAAAAACAGAACAGAGGAACTCCTTTCAGCCACTAAATAAAACTTCAACCCACAAGCACTCCCCTGGTTCTGGAAACCAGATATTTTTTTTCATAGGGTAATCATGGCTGTGACTTCCTTTCCCTAAGAGTTAAACTATGGCCTATTCTGCAATGATCTCTGTGTTACACCTAGAAGGAGAGGAATGCAGTTACCCTTAATTATTAACAAGAACACATCAGTGTGCTTAATGGGAAAGGTATGAACTTGTCAAGTGCATCTCTTCATGTCTGAACAGCCAACATAATTGAGAATATCTGAGGAAATCAGAGGAATATTATGAAGTCTCAGTGGAATGCTTTCAAGCAAAAAGTTTCAATAAATTGAATGCATTAATTAATGAAAAGTTAAACAAGCAGACTGAATCAGCAATTCAGTTAACTGATCATTTTAGTCATAAGATTGGAATAACTTAATCCATTTATATATGAATTGTAGTCTAGTATCTGCAGCATTTTCAGCTTTCAAACAATTGAGAAAGATTTGGCTAATCCAATCTCTTACTAAATCTAAAGTGATTTACTTTATTTTAGGCTAGTTGCTTTCTCCATTGTGGAAGGTGTGCACCATAACCTGGCAATTTTCTCTGTGGCAAGAATGACTCTTTACCTTCTTTTTCTGTGTTCAGCTTTCCATGCCCACTACCTGCCACTCCAGCCCCAGCTGTGGCTTCCACCCCTCCTTACCCCTCCTTACCCCTCTGTGCAATAACAGGCAGAGCTGGTGCTGCACTGGGCATTCTCCAGAATTACACTGCTGGAACTTGCAGTTCTCCTGCTCCTGCTCCTCCTGGCTGGGCTGCTGCAGCACTCAGGAACACCATTCCCATTGTGGCAGGTGCTGGATAAAACAAGCAGTTTTTGGACTGAAGGCCTTCCTGTCTGTTTCTTTGACATTACTAAGGTGTCTTGGGAGTGATGTGTGCTCTCTGTAGCAAACTCTTTTTCTACTGCTACTGACTCTTCAGCACAGGTGAACAAAGTCTGCTATTTATTCTCTTCCTCCCCATATTTCTAAAACTTTGTTTGTACCCAATGAAGTTGTAGATGTGTATTTTTTTCACTGCCATTTTTAGATGGAAGATTTATTTTTCTGGAAATTGAATAAAGATTTCAAGAAGATATGCTGAGTTTCCAAATAAATTTAGAAGAGACCAGAATTTTATCTGTTTTACTTCATTTTTACTAGCTAATAAACTATTTAATGTAACAGAAAAATAACATTTCTGTTGAGACAGAGATACCAGTCAGTGAACTGAACTTAATAATTTAATTCTCTGTGAAAGTCTATTGTCTATTCCATGGTTTTCTGCAGCTTTTTTTTTCTTGCAGTTGTTCTGCAACTGCTTTACTGTTTTGCCATAGAGAGAAACACAAAAGTAATATTTGGGGGTAAAAGAGCTATATTTAAAATCTGGGATTTTTATAAGGTGCTCTTAGCCTTTCTGACCTCTCCTACTTTGTAAGATTTTAAAGGAAAGCTCAAGGATTTAAACCATACTCTAATGTCTTTGGGAAACTTTTATGTATACTGAATTCCCATCTAATGTGCCGGGTTAAAAAGCATAAGTATTTTTAATGCGTTTTCACAATGCAAAAGTATGAATCATAGGAAGTTTATAAATGAAAAGGAACATTAAGAGGAATCAGTTGAGACCTCCCTGCGAAAAAGGGACATAGGAAAGAAATCTGGATCAACCCATTGTGTAAGACGTGGTGTTTAAAGGTCAGAAAAAATAGCTTTATTCTAGCAACCGCTTTATGTTTAGTCACTGTTTTCATTTATTATCATGCCGTTTGATGTGCCCCACACAGCACTTCACTGTCTGCATAAACCCAGTGTGTTGCCATACTGAATTATATTCTGGAAAGCTGCAGAGCTAAGGAGCTTTCAGGCAGCCTTTTCTGTTCTGCCATGTTTTCATGCACTAATTCATAGCAAGATGCCCTGAATGTATTCCATCAAATTTTATTTTATCATGTTCAAACATGTTTGTTGTTACAACCTTGAAATGTTTCTTCATGTTGGTTGTAAAGTCCCTTGTGGGTGTTGTAACTGACAAGTGCTGCCATATTAAAACAGAATAAAAAATGCTTTTGCTAAACAAATAGAACCCACAAAACCAGTTCTATCGTATTTTTGACACAATTTGTGATTTACAGAGATCCAATAATTGCTGTCATGTAATTTGTGGGAGAATTATTACTTACTGTTTTCTGGTGCCTTTCAGAGGAAGAAACGTATGATCTTTATCTGCTGGCTAATAATTGAGAAACTAGGGAATTAAAAATATCTTTAAAATATGCAGAGAAGAAAATTATCATTTGCATTAGTCTTTCATGTTTCATTTGACTTAAGTAGTAAGTGATAACATGATAGTAAAAAAACCAAACCAAGCACAATCAGAAACTGATTGCAGTTTATTTATTCAAGTAGGCACTATTCCATGTATCAGAAGGTCTTTTTACAGAGAAGGACATTGAAACAGTATCCTCAAATGAGTATCTTACTAGGTCGTTATCTGCTACATTAGTAAGCTTTCTCTGTTCAATCAATGTCTTACTCCATTTTTTATTCACTGAACACATCTTTTTTACAAAATCTGCATAAGTAACACTGTAGGAGACTTAAACTTGCTGGCCACCAGGAGTGCCTATTTGCAGAAGGCTGTTTCCTTTCTGAAATTATAAAGGCTTTCTTAGGTGCATACATTGTCTGACTGCTTCTATACTTTTAGAAGCAGGATTGTGTGTTAAGCAGCCTGAGACAGCGTTGTTACATTATGATAACTGGCACTTATTGAAGGGCTTTGCATGACTGTGCTTAGAGTCAAAAGACCATAATCTGTGTCCCAAAAATCTTTTCTTTTTACATAGAAGGCTTGAATGTAGTGCAAGTTAAATTTCTGCAGTGAATCTTACAGGTGCCTAGGGCTGCTTGGGTTTTTTATGTGGTTCTTTTGCAAGTATTGTCTGCTTTTTTTTTAGGAATTTCATATATTTGATGCATTCCTGACAATATAGATTTTTTTGCCACATAAATGTATATTTTTGCAATACTGAAATGGCAGTGTTTATGTGATGGTTCAAGGATGTGTGCTGAAGCTTGGTTTCAGTATTGGCAGCTGTCAGGATTTGTGGGTAAATGCTTTCAAAACTGGTGGCAAAATTTAGTTTGTACAGACCGTTTTGAGTAGCTGCTCTCATGAGATTTGGGAGGTGTCTGTATCTATTGAGACTTAGCTTTCTGGTTCCATAATTCAACTGCAGTGCAGGTTGTATGCACTCATGATGCAGTTAAAAATAGAGGAGCAAAATCTGATGTTGTAAGAGTGATATACACAAACAAATGCTGTACAAACCCAACTGAGAACTAAAATACCTTGTCAAAAATGGCTGTTTTTTCTTGTGGAGGATTTTTTTCCCCGCGTGCTAGAATATAGAGTGACATTAAAGACCATGAATACACTATGTCATGCAGGCATCTCACAGAGCTCAAACCAGCAGCTCCTCAAAGAGGAAAGTTAGATTTGACAAGTGTCAGAAAAGGCTTGGTAAGATGTTAGGTTCTAACAAGCAATATGCCATGAGTTGTGGTTGAAAGTTGGCAAGTTTACAGCTAATAAAAACACATATTTGGAACAACCAGAACACTGCTCATTGCAAAATATAAGAATTTTCAGAAGCTACTCTGCTGACAATTTTAAAATCAGAAATAAATGTTTTGTGTCATATATGCATTTCCAGGAAACAGTGCTTCATTCAAGAAAGAGCTGCTGTTCATATACGTACAGGAAATTCAACTGAATACCCTTTTCTGACGTTTCTACATGCAGCATGAATCTATCTGAACAGCAAGGCACTGGTGCAATTCTGGTTGGTTTCAATAACTGCACATGAAATTACTGTCATGGCCCACTTTTCCCTCCCTAGATGGGATTCAGCCCTGTTAGTTGAGATATTTATGCATTGGCAGGACTTGTTTACTTCTCATGTTCTTAAGGGCGTTGTTCCACGAGCAGGAGAGCTATTTTGGGGGAAGCCACCATACACAGGATGCTGTTGGGACAGACCCTGCCATGCACAGAAAAAGGCTAAGCACCACCTCTGCTATGAGTACCACATTCACAATCAATGCTGAGATGATAAATTGTAGTCAGGTGTCCAAGTTGTATCAGTCCTTGCATCAATCCACAGGGCAGAGGAGTGCTGGAACAGTTTGCAGAGCAAATGTGAAGCACATGTAAACACACTTTTAGATGGAACAATTACCTCTACAGAGGTATTATTGTTTTGTTATTCAACAGACATTTTGCTTTCATGGATAGAAAATGTGATTTTGCAAGGCAGTAAAAATACTCAGGTTTTTTGAAAGCCAGCTTAAATGCATTTTTAAAATGCATGGAGGGGAATACTAAACTAAAGAAAAAGATAATCCTTAGGGAAGTCGGCACCATTTGTTTAAAAGAAACAATATAGTTAGTATAAAAATGTCAGTTTGAGTGGATACTAATGTAACGCAAGATATTTTAAACTGCTCAGAAACTCTCTTTTTGTTAGTATCTCTAGCATTAGGACTGCACAGGGCATTTAGTTTATTAATGAATACATTGTCCACGGCTGTCACATTGTTTGTAAATATTTATGAACAAATTTTTGCTGTAGTGTAGATCCAAAATTGTTCAAATTTGCAGATGTCAAATTTTGGGAGATGGGCTTACTTCTGAAAGGTTTTAAGTGTATGTTTTGATGTTCAATTAATGACACTTGTAGCTCTGATTTTATTTGCAGGAAGGATCTGAATTTATTTAAATTTCTGTTTTCTGAACCTTAGAAAATATCAAGGCTGAATAAAGCTGCAATAGATAACTTACGAGAAATTTAAAATTATAGTGAATGTGCCCAGGTTGCATGTAACTATTTGTTAAATATGCTACAGTATTTGCTGAGATAATTGTATTTTCCTGGCCCTTTTCAGGGGCGAAAGTAATATATTGGCATTATTTATTTATGCACAAGGATGACAGAATCATCCCATTAGCAATTACAAGCTACAGGAAAGGAATTGTTTGAAAAACAAACATGTTTTTCCTCAAGTTTCATACTTAAGGGATATGGCTAGTTTAATGAGCACATTATCTGTTTTGGCTCATGGCTTTCACTTTTTAATTTTTTAAAGAATGTTTACTGTAACTTTTTACTCTGAAGATACAGGCAACTATTTATATTCAAAAAAAATCCTCCCTCACCCCTCCAAAAAAAACCCAAAACAAAACAACCCCTCCAGAAAAAACCCAAAACAAACAAACAAAAAAACCCCCCATACAAACAAACAAAAAAAAAACTCACCCCAAAACAAAACATAAAACCCCACAAACCCAACCAAATATATTCCACCTGTCCCCAAGTATTCTGCATTTTGAAATTTGTCCTCTCATGAATAATGTGCTGTCTTTCTGGTTACTTGAGCTATAGAGGATTTGCCTAAGTTTTCTAAAAAGCTGAACTCTGTGTATACCTCAAACCCCTTGCAATAAGATGGATTTATTTAGGCATCTGCATTCCAGTCAGCTATTTTATATTTCCCTTAGATGATGAAATGTTTTAATTACATTTCAGTTGCCACTAAGATTTTATTTTCAGAATACAAAGATGAATCAACCATAAGAAACTGACACAGTGTGAGATCTTAGAATTGAACTTACTGATGTAAAGAACCGGAGACTGAAATGCTGAGTGAATGCTATTTCTGTGTAGAATGTATGTTTAATACAAAATTATTGTTCCCCATTTGAAAATTTTTAGTGACCTAGGGTTTAGAGTGTTTCTACTATCAAATTATTGTCAAGATTTCTTCAAGTAAAATATGATACTAGGAGTCATCTTTTGGTGGGCATCAGGAAAACTAAAACAGTTGGGAACATTTTAGGACTCATGATATGAGATACAGAATTTCAATTCTTTGCTATTGATACACTTCTTACCAGCATGAACTGCTATAAAACACTTTGTTAAAGAAGCAGGCAATTTTTATTAATATGTGGCTTATGTGTGAAAGAATAGGCATTTGTTATTATAGATGTTATTTTATATATATATTATATATGTTACTAGGTGAATAGGAAAGTTTCTCAAAGTAGTTTGAAATTCTTCAATAACCGTGACTTGCATGCTCATTTGTCTTTTCTTCTCCCTTGTATTTCATTAACATATTTGATGCTTGCATTTGTTGTGGGAATGAGAGGAATGAGTTGATGCTGAGCAGTTATTAGTGGTTTAGAATATACTGTTAAAAAAAGTCATATTCATGCTTTTTCAGTACTCTAAATCCCTCTCAGGGCATTTTGTTCTTTACTTTTCCTGGACATTGAAGTACTGATAGAGTAAGTGATAAAAATGCTGTGAAGTTAAAAATGGAAAAGAAAAACCCAAAGCATTCTCTTTACATTACATAAATTAAATTAATCTTTTTGTGTTGTTCTGCTGTTCATTATAAAGTTACTTTTTATTCTATGGCTGGATAACTAGGATACTATTACAGATCTAGGAGAAAATTGAAGAAATATACTAAGCAACATACAGGGGCTCTTATATAATAGATCTAATTTCATCCCAGTCTTTAGGTGGAGCACGTCAATAAAGCCTGATTTCTCCAGAATGATTTCTGGTGCTTAATCATGTTTCTTTCTCAATTCCCAAAAAAGTACAGGTCTAGTGTGTTTAGTGTCCCTGTCCACTGAACATATTTATGGATATATTAAGGTCCTGATTTAATGGTACTTTACCAATTTAATAATGTTATACGACCTGTACATCTTTCTCAGTGGAAGGAGGGAAATGATACAATGCAGAGATGGATCCCTTCTACAGTCATCACAGAAATCTGTTACTAACTTTGCTCTACAGAGTTTCTCTTGTGGAATCAAGAAACTCTCTCAGGATCTTGGTGGGAACATCCTTTAGCATACTTTCTGCTGAATGACAGATGTACCCTATTTTGCAATCAACCTATGAAACAATTTCTTCCTCTTTTTAACAGAATTACTGAAAATAAATTTTGTTTTCATAGCCAAGTATGACCTTCCACTACATAGGTGTCAGATTTTGTGCCAGCAGAATGTCTGCTGCACTCTACAGATAAATTTTGAATGATGAACCGCCAAATTAAGAAACATAGTAGTCTCCAAACAAAGTGATGCATTGTTTCAGGAAAAGCTGGGGCATGACATGTATGTGATGTGTCTGTATCTATTGCATGTGTATCACTGTTATCAAGATAATAAGAACATTTCACTTTTGCATTTTGTTTGCAATGTGAATAAAAAATGAAATAAATACTACAAGTTTAGTAGAAAAAGTCTGTGTTAATGCAGAGGAGCTGAGAACTTCCTAGGCAAGAACTGGAACAATGTTCTTGTCTCTCTGTTATTTGGATTGATACAATTAGAGTATTCACCTGTCTTTTTCCTAATGTAAAATAATACTTTGAGCTAGTAAATATGTTCAAGATACTCTAAAGAGCAAGCAGAGATAAAAAACTCATGATGTGGCCAAATTCCCTCTTCACATCAGTAAAGAGGAGGAGGAGGAGGAGGNAATCTCCATTCACAGATCTTGGTATTAGCTATTCAAATACATGCCAACATGTTGTTCTGTCCCCACCCGCAGTCCAAACCCCACAAGTGAAAGGTATTGAAGCTATAATAATGAGTAAAAAGATTAAGTGAATGAGTGAAATAATAAATTGAAA
>VXBB01014847.1:5137-46716 GCA_013399915.1 Illadopsis cleaveri
TTTAAAAAAAAAAAAAAAAAAAAAAAAAAAAAAAAAAAAAAAAAGTTGCCTGTGTTGTGTCTGTCAGCTTTAAGTGCATGTCTTAACCACCCTTGCATTCATCAAATGGTATCAGGTAGATTTATTTAGGCAGTTGAACAGTTAATTGATGAGAAAGAGATGATTATGAAATGGATAACAGAGCCAAAGCAAGATGGGGCTGCTTCTTGGGCACTAACTACTTCTACAGTAAAACAGATCCTAAAATATATTGCTTCTACTGGTTCTTAAGTTAGTTCTTTAGGCACATTAAAACACCTTAGAATGCATATGGATTATGTACAGTATATTGCTACATATTAGTTTGGTGTTTTATATTCAGAAACGAAATGAAAAACAAATTAACCAATTGCACAAGGTACTAAGAACCAGAAACCTTTACTGAGACAATAGTCCAGCAAAAATAGTGGACTAGAGAAGTCTTGATACGGCACATAATTATATACAGTGACTTTCAGCTGTTTCTTGCCAATGAGCTAATCAGCTGTTTCCTAACAATAACACAGTGTAAGGATGGGCCATCTGATAAGCCTAGGATCTGATTTATCTTTAGTCAGTTAAACTTGACAAAGAGCTTCACTTGAATGGCCAAGAACTTGTTCTACAGTTTACTCCATTTGTTATTTTGTTTTACTACTAAGTAGTTTTTTATGTACGACACAAAGTCCATCGCTTGGATTAAGGAACTTCTCTGAGTTTTTAAAATGGCTTATGTTGTTTTCATTATCATTAAAAAGCAACTTATTAAAGAAGGAAAATTTGGACCAGAAAGCATAATTCCCAAAAGAAATATAATACAAAATAGCAATATCTTCTGTAGATATTATGAATAATATTAATTTAATTCTTTATTTTTTCACAGTGAAGATACTCATATTGCTGCATTTACAAAATGGAAAAATATTATTTCATATTATGTTCTTCCCACTTATAAGATTGCATCTGTTACAAAAATTCATTACTGGAGGCCATTATTTTTTATTGCAAAAGTTACCTTAATTTACATAATATCCATGTTACAGGTTAAGAGAAACACACAGTACCCCAAAACATATCCAGCTTCTTTTAAAATGATCTAATTATTTCCAAAAAAGGGCATGAATTTAAAAACAAAAATCAGGGTCTAGATAGATGGTAAGTGGTGAGTGATCTCTCCCTGTCATTATCTGGACCTGCGGGCCTTTCATTATACTTTCTCTCCTCTGACCAGCTGAGGAGGGAAGTGACAGAGTAGCTTAGATGGATGCCTGGCATGCAGCCAGGGTCAGCCCCCCACAAAAACCCTTGCCCAAATATTGGGACTATGTTAAAGGAAAACTTTGCAGTCGGTAAAAATACTTGCTTGCTAAAGTAACCATTTTTACAGTTTTTAGACGTAACCACTGTCATTTAATGATTGCAGCTGTAAAATTAACCCTCTTTTCTAAAACGAAGCCTCCAAAAAGGCAGACTGGTTCATTATGGATGCTAAAGATCTGAAGTTTAAAAAATAATTTAAAAAAAAGTAGTTGTGTATTGTGTACTCCATAATTCTAGAGGTCATATTCTGAAAGACAGTAACAGTGGCTGCTGGTCTTTGCTGATAATCTCACCTTATATTTGTAGTTATGCTGATAAACAATGAAAGATCATACAAAAATATATATTTGACTGTAATAGCTAGAAAATATGAATTTTGGGGAGCAAGTTGTGTACTTTTTATTTTCAATTAGTTAACCAACTAAATTAATTATTTGACTATTGGTTGGGGTTTTTTTCAGAGCAGTATTTAAAAGGAGCTCACGGAACTCATGTTTTACAATAAAAATCCTTCTTAAAGAAGCGATAGTCATTTACTTTTTTGCTAAGCCAAAAAAAAATGTACTGACATTGCATTCTTCCTAGTCTATCTTTTTTATGATAATTTTTAAGATGTTCATTTAATTTACATTAGATTTTTAAGTTATCCAAACACACCAAAGTCCTAATTCTGGACTCATGATAGCACAGTGAATAGAAAAAGCAAGTCTACTTAGTGGGGTTAAAACAGTGAAAAAGAATATTGGAACAGAGAGTTTTTATTAAAATGTCACCTTCAGTAGGTCAGGCTGAAATCAGCTGACCTGTGACATGACATAAGCTTTCAGTTAAGATACTCTCCTGAGTTACAGAAAGTAAAAGTTTCTATAGTTTTTGTTAAAATATATAAATTCATTGCATGAGTCTTCTGTTCTACATTACTGTTTCCAATGGGTGAATGACATACATAGCAGGAATTTTCACCCTGCTTTTCCAGTCCTTTCTTTAAGGCTTACTAAGGTGGATGTTCACTGAGATTGCTTATTGGATCAGACATTGGGTAGAAATAAATGTAGACAGACCTTTAATTGTGTGTTTAGCTACCCAAAACAATGAATTGAGAGTATTGCCCAGGTACTGGCAGCAGGAGTTGAGGGGTGCCCTCTGTAAGGAAGGCTCAGGACTGCCCTGTGCCACACCCAGATGGCTCCAGCTGGCTCCAAGGGACCCAGTGCAGGGCACAGCTGAGCCCCTCAGACAAGCTGGTGGCATCTCAGTGAAAGTATGCTTAAGAAACAGAAAATGCTAGAAGCAGGTGGAACAGAAACTGAGAAGCAGCTGAGGGAACATCGAGGGTGTCAAGGCCATCAGATATTATAATTGAAACTTTCAATTGATTTTGTTGCACAGTAAAATGTGGCTAACTTTTAGTAGGACTGTTCTGCTGACTGCATATTCAGAGTCTGAGCCTCCATGATAGTCAGGGTCAAGACTATATTATCTAATACTGTAAGGTCATTTACTCTTGAGAAATTGTACAAGCTCCACATGAAGAAAATGAGTAAAATGTCACATCGGTCGTTCTCCTACACCATCAAAATTAGGTACCTGCATCAATGCCAAATGCATCATATATTTCAATTACCTTTATTGCTATCCTGTCACATGTCAAGGATACAAATACTCTTACTTCTGGATTGTGCATTCTTATTTCTTAACTTGTCTACCCATACCTGAAAACTGCAAGGTCAGAACTACAGTGACAGGTAAAATTGTTTATGTGCAATATTAATTAAACTTTCCAGCTGAATAGCCATTTGTTCTGTATGACATCATAGCCCATTCACTATTATTCATTTCTGTTTTACACTTCTGGCAAGATAAAGCAACCTTAAATCAAAAGCTAACAGCTATGAGATGAAGTGAATCTATGCTACAGTTTCTTAGATTACTTAAAATCATGCAGTGGTTTCTAACTCTGCCCAAGCTTTATAGGAGAGAATGCTATCACAAGATTTTTTTCTCTTCAATAATGAAAGCAAAGGTCTTGAAAACAAATGGACAGAATTTATACAGCTTCTAAATTATCTGTGTTATGATAGTCTTGAGTGTCTTCATATATATATATATATGTGTGTATATATATACCAGTCTTTACAAGAAGAAGCTATTGGATGTAAATTCTTAATGTCCTTACCAAAAGCCTATTCTGTAAGAAGCATCATTCGTCATTTACTTCTACTTCATTTTACCTATGTTAAAGAGATCACAAAGGCCTCACTTCAGAAGAGATAGAAACATTTAGGTATCCTTCAAACTGGACACTATACCAATGAGTTGCTTCCAAAACTCCTCATTGTTGTAAAAAGTATTGAACAGTAATAGTTTTAAGAAGCACAACTAGATTTTAGCTGTGTGGTGGAACTATGGAAGTGGTTAAACCTTACACTTCTCTAGCTTTTTATTTGTTTCATTGTCTTCTAAGCTATTCTTCGTGGGTGCAACTTAATGTGACAAGTAAATAGTTGAGCACAAATACTAAAAAATCTTTAAAAACATGCTTTAATTATTAGAAAAAAAAAATCTGCCTATTAGCAACAAAAATCTTTTGCAAGTCTTGTTACCTTCCTGTCTAACACAGAGTTTATAATCACCTCTGGCACTAATGGCTGAGACACACAGCATGTAAAAAACCCTGATCTCTTCTATGATCATTTCATATTTCATATCCTACTCTTCAGGAATACACTTTAATGTGTGAAGCCCTTCCTTTAATTGAAAATATTTATTTGCTCCAACAGCAGTTATTCGTTATCTTTCCATCTTCACAGAAATGGAAAGCTATTTAGTTCTTTTCAGGTTACCAAACAGTACTGCTATTCACACAAGAAAAGATTTGATTTTCTTTATTTGCTTTTAGCAACTGAAACTTCTTTTCCTCTTTTTTTCTCATGGTTCATGATACTGAGTACATCGCTGCATGACAATTTTAAAATAATTAAATGACCCAGAAATCATATAGCTTTGAATTGTATTTAACTGAGTATAATTATAGAAAGTCGGCTTTTTACATATGGATAAGTTTCCATATTCTTATCTGGACAGACATATTTGGAGTTATATTCATATAAAGCTTCATATGCAAGTACAGAAGCATATATCTGGAAAAGGTTTTATCCATTTCATTGAGGGAAGAACAGAAGTAAGAAATATTCTTCAACATTTTTGTTTTGTTCTCACTTCAATTAATATTTTATTTATTTATATAAAATAAATAATAATGAGTGCCTTCCCCATTTGTTCAGTGCCTTTGCATTACTTAAAACCCAAACTACAGATTAAAATAGATAAAAACATCTCCTAGAAAAGTCAACTTGTTTAACCAGAAGACTGACAAATTCTGTACTAGCCTCAATTTTTCCATTTATTTGTTTTATTATACAGCCCTTTAATATTGAGAGAGTAGCAGATAAAAGTGGAATTCTGGTATTTCAGGACTACACCTCTTATAGAAGACAGCTCAAAACATCTATTTGGTAACGTCATTTTTGTGAGTATGACCTTTATATGAGCTTCTATACAGAAATGCGTATTATCAGTTCTGCATTTAAGCAGCAAGGTCTCCAAACTGTTTCCAAAAACTGATTACTCACACTAAACATTTTTAAATAAAACTTGTTTTGCTACATATACTTAAATATTCTTTTTTCTTCTGGCAAAATTGATTTCAGAAGCAATTAAGTCATTCATGTTTTCACCATTTCTAATTTTCAAGCCCAAAAAATTTCACTGTGAGAGAGGAATTCTCAGATGTTATGCCCTATTTGGTCACATGCAGAAAATCAGATGCAGCGAGGAAATGGACAGGATTTTTTCCAAATATTTGATACAAATCCAAAACCCCTCAAGCCTGAATTTGTTTGGCAGAACAAACAATAGGAGAATAACATTGCCAAGATCCTGCTGTCTATTCCCCTGTGTGCTTAATTATTTTTAGTCACTGATTGCTGTTGAAATTTTTTTGAATTTGGATTTTTCTAGAGCAAATTCACCAAAACAACTGCTTAAGGTGTCAGCTTGTGTTACAGAAAACTGTGGATTTCTAATATTTAAGTCGTATTAGGCAAAACCCATCACTAACATCCAATTTACCAATTACAAGTGTTATTTTCTTAATTCATGTGAAAAAGTAATTAAAAAGGAAAAAAACAAAACCCCAAACCAAATCTATGATTTTTTTTTTTTTTTGTTCTTCTCCTGGAGCCTTCCAGTGGGAAAATGGAGGCTCAGATACTCAAACGTTGGTGAATTATTTTCAGCTAGATTGCAAACTTTGGCATCTCTTCAAGATCCATTGTTAGATGGACTAATAGAAAATTTTTTATTATTACGTGATCAGAAATTAATACTTAGGACAAACAATCCCTACCATATAAACACATACTTTTGTAGTTACTGTGAGTCTTCAATTTTATTTGTTTTCCTCTTATGATAGTCTTGATGATATCTGCAATGAGAGAAGCTGAAGAAAAAGCACAGAGGCTGAGTTGCAGTGACATCTGCTAGATAGATAAAAGCCATAACTCTGACCACCAGTGGCCAATAAACTTTATGTGAAAACATGAAGCTTTCTGAGGTCCTCAGAATATCCACTGCTCAGGAAAATTTTGAGAGAAGCCAGAAGGCAAGTAGTACTAGAACACCTGGCAAGTCTTGCATTACTGAGAGCTTGTGGTCCTGCTGCCACCATCCCAAATGAGAATGAGGAGTCAGATACAGAACTGTTGTTATCATATTAGACTGGGAGAAGATCAGATTCTGCTTTGGGTCTGGTGCAGCCAGTAATGGGAGGTGTATGATGAAGGAGGAATTGTGTCCAACACTCAACAAATGGTGTCATCACACTTCACTTAACAAGTCACATGAAAGAAAACATTGATTTTAATAAACATCAGCTTTCCTGCCTGTGTCTGACAACATTCTTCATTCCTTGTGAAGAAACTTGTAAGTCTTCAGGGCCTGATCTTTCGAGTCCTGGCAACTGCAAAATTCCATGCAAATTATAGTGGGAAAGGCTGGTTTAGAAGCTCTGGTAGGTCTGGGACTTTGAAGAGAGTCTGCTTTGGAGTCATGATTAGTATGAAGACAACGAGTAGAAGCAGATTAAAAAAAAAAAAAATAGAAGTTTTGGATACTTCTTGTGAGGGAGTGTATTTCTGCTTGAAATGTAGCATGAACCTATGCATTCAAAAAAGTTTCAAAACTGTGTTATAATATTTGTGGAATGATAAGAATTAGTTGTTCCAAACAGTCTTCAAAAGAAAATTTGTCTCCTAGTGAGATGAATAAATCTCTTAATGTTTTAATTCTTTTTCCTTAGCAGTAAAAAGAAAAAAAAAAAGCCACTAGTTATTTTATGTAAAACATTACAGGATATTTCTTTTTAAATCCAAGTACAGCTCTTATACTTTCTAGAAGTTAAAGATTTCCTACTGCTTACAAAATGAGACAATAGCAATCAACAAAATTGAGTATGTCCAGCCATGTCTCTGAGACTTGTTATGCTGTATACAACATCCTAATTTTACCAATAGAAAAGGTGTTGGCAAGGTGATCTGTAGTAAACAGTTCTGCATATGCATTTAACATTGTGGCCTTTGGAACTCAAATTCCCTTGTTTAGTGGATAGCAAATAGGAAACTATTTATATATATATATATAAGCTGTACATATTTAAATATTTAAAAATTATATGATGTTAACATAAAAGTTTTATCTAAGTTTAAGTCTATAAATTCTTTTTCAGGTTTTATTTTTAGGCGCTGTTTTTTAAGGACTAGTAGCTCCAGCAGCTGTGGATGTGCATATGTAGAAAAACGGCAGCAATTTGGGAAGCTATTTAATCTTCTGAGGGAAATAATTACAGATGGATACTGAAAATTATTATATAGAAGTTAAAGTTCTGTTAAATCTTTGGGTAGGAGCTGAAGTGTACAAATAGGAAGCAGATAAAAAGCAGCTGAAAAAAAATCTGATTTATTTAAATTATTATCTCCACCCTGATTTTTTTGACACTTTAGTTTCTAGATTGCACAAACTCATACATTCAAAGCATTTCATGATTTATAGAAACAAACATTTTGCTGAGACAGAATTTGAGTAATTCAAAACAGTACTCTTGTGGCTGTTAGAAATGTATTCATTTATACAATATTAGATCACAAATGTACAAAGACACAAAAACACTCTAAATAAAGAATTTACATGAAAGCCATTTGTATTATGAATAAAGATACAGAACTTTTCCCCCCTTTCATCTGTAAACAGCCCATAAGAGCCCATTTTGATGTAGAATTGTCTCCCTGCAAACAGTGTACTGTTGGAAAAAAACCAGGTGTTTTAGAGAAATAAAACTGGAGTAACAGAAGAACAAAGGATGCAATCTTTGGTTATATAGAATTCCCCTCAGAAGACCAGATCCATGATCCCTCCTTCTGCTTTAGCTGTAAGAGGGTGCCCTATATCCTCTGCAGTCCTGAAGCCATCTACACTTAACACTGGCTGTTGTTCCTCCTTTTTGCATAATTTGAAACCTGCTACGTGTCTCAGTAGCAGCATTTTCACCTCATTTCAGTTTTCTTTGGGTGGAAGTAGAGCAGGAAAAGGGAACGCCTGTAAGCTAAAGCAACCAAACAAAGGTTGAACACGAATTTCAGTGGATGTCAATCTATTGCAAAGGCCAGTGAATAATTTGCATCTATAGCATGACTATATTCTAGTCCTTCACAATCTTTTAAAGTGACTTGGACATTAAGTAAAAATTGTTTGTTGCAAAGGTTTTCCAGTTCATAAAAGCTATAATAAAAAGTAAACTCCAATAAGCAGTTCCTTAGAAAGGCATCAGTATCCATACACAGACATAAAAGTGCTAATTCAAGAAGCAGTGTAAAATATCAGTTTAGACTATAAAAGTCTAGAATAAAGCTAAGACCAGTTCCAAGGCAGATGCTTAGATTCTCCACTTTTTAAGGCAGCAAGTATTTTCAGACTACTTAATAAAGCACAAATATTTTTAAAACTGAGGTAAATGCAGATGATGAAAATAATGCTCTTAATCCTTATTTTGAGAGTGAGGATATGTCTCTTGCCACCAAACAGATTACGGAAAGCAATAAAACAGGACTCCAAACTACTGAGATCATAATGGGTTTACCCACAATTTGTTAGTTCATTAAACTTAAATTAAAATTTTACATTCCATATAAAGTTGGGAGACTTGACAAATCACAGAAGAAAAAAGATATAGCCAACTACAACTACTAAGTTAAGAAAGATGGTCAAAAAAGGAGAAGAAAAAAATATGTATTATGTTTGTTAAAGTAGCTGACTGTATCTTGCTTCTGTCATTTTAGACTCAAGACTTTCTGAATTCTTCAAGTTCCTTTTGAACTACCACAAAGCATTTTTTTATACCTTTCTTGGAATTCCCTGTTTTATCGATACCTATGTATCTGGATACTACAGACAGTGGCCTTACCAGTTACTGGCCAAAACACTAATAACTAGTTTTAAAGCAATTTTTAGGTAGATTTTAAGTTGTCATTGACTATTTCAGTACCAGCCCATTCCATGACGATATATGAAAAATTATTTAGATGGTGCAGGTCCTTTATGTTTCTCTTCTCCTAAAACCTTCATTAATAAATACCAAAAATTTCACTTAAACATTTGCGACCATTTGTCGTCAATAAAACCAGAAATTCATTCTAAGGCCTGGTTCAAGATAAGCTCCTATTCATTCAAATGGAAGACTGAGTGGTCCTTGAAGCAAGATATAAACCCCACAGTCCACTGCTTTTGTAAATTTTACCTTAGTAGGTAAAATAAATCCAGAGAAAATTAAAAAATTGATGTCTTACACTGTTAGAAGAGACTCATTACATAAATTGCAAGGCATCAGAATAGAAACTTTGTGATGCAACTATGTTTTAAACATTATTTATGTCAGCTACAGTTGTGCAAAGATGTGTGTTTCGTTTTTTCCCCCCATAGGATTTGCAATGCTCTTTGTCATCATTTACTATTTGACAGACTTGCCTGAAAGACTTCACTTATTTTTTTACAGTACATGCAGAAGTTTCATGAAAAATTAAATAGTAATGTAATGGCTACATTATTTTAGCTTTTTACATGCATTTCTTTAAGATTGTAGTGCTTTTATATTGCAATTTTCTTTGCCAGAGACAATCTAAAATAACTATCCCTTTTTATCACTTATCATTTAGAGACAAATGTAATAGTTTCCTCTAAAGACTTCCTTAAATTATGAATCAGAAGGCTCTTTTATTGTAGTAAATTTTTAGATGAGTAAGTCAGATAGCAGATGTGTTTAGATTTAAGGTTCAGAGCTTACAATTGTACTCTTTACAGAAACATCTACCTAAAAGGATACAGAATTTAGCTGGGAGAGAAGGGTTGAAAAAGCCTTGTTATCAAACTGTGTTCCTCTCAGAGTCAATAATTATTCTACCATTACAACAGCAACGAGTATGAGCAATGCTGACTGATCTTGAAATTCCTGTGTAAGTTTTATTTTCAAATGTTTTGCAGATCGCAGAAAGTAAAGAAATTAGTATAACATGCATATCTGGATAAAGTAACTCTAAAATCTTAGAACAGAGGCAATACCAGGACCATCAAGTTACAAAATCCATCTCTTTACTGATTTTAAGATAAAATCTGCTAAAATTGAGACAACCAGTATAACTGAATTTTATTAAAGTTACTGAATTTTGTATGGGTACAACTCCATACATAGGGTTGGGAGGGTTTTGGTGTTTTGTTTGTTTGTTGTTGTTTGGTTTTGGTTATTGTTTTTTGTTTGTTGATTTTTTTCTGTTTGTTTGGGTTTTTTTTTTAACAGAAAGAAAGCTCATGACTTTGAACAGAATATACAAGTCGTTTTGTCCCTCTCAGATCAGCAGAAGTACTTCTGCACATCATATACAGAAGTGAAGTGTCATGGCCCACCATTTTAAGGAAAGATATACTGCAGCTGTGTAGCTTATCATTCCTAAGGGAATGAGCAGAGTGAAGACACATGAATGTTCTTCACCCCTGTTCAATATTTCACAAAATTTTCTATTTATAAATTATGATCATGTGCCTGTCAATGATCAAATGGAAAATAGACATATGTTACTGTATTTTGTTTTTGTGAATTCATCAGAATATGTTAAAAATTCCAAAAAAATGTGTGAAAAACCACAATATTCAATGAGATTATTGCTAAAAACTTTATCCCTCTGTATTTGTTTCTATATTATCTAAGTTTTCTAATACACAGTGTAATTTAATTGGTTTTTTATCTGAGTTTAGCAATAAAATATTTGACCTTTCATGTAAAAAAAAAATTCACTGGCAGTATCAGAAAGGTGCAGTAGAATCAACTTTGAAAGAAAAGCAGAGATTTTGTATACACAAGATGTCCTTTCACTAGTCTTTCGATTCTTATCTACATAAATTGTAGAAAGAGAATATTTACTGGGAGCAGTGCAAAAATACAGATTTTCACTGCTTCTGAAAGTAAAGCAAGTTTTGGTTTTTTATTGCATTTTTCAGGTGTGACAATTGAGTGAAGCTCTCACAAAATATTAAATCATTACCACACCTACCCTTACAAACAAAGAAAAACCCAAACAAAAAATAAACAAAAACCTCAACAACAATAAAATACCCACGCTGCAAACCCATCAAAACCTCCCCAGGTACTCAGGTATGAATATGAAAAATAAAATTAATTGAATGAATTCATTTAATTACCTTCTGTTCTTACCATCCTCTCAAACAGTTGATGGAATTTTAGCCAGATGCCTCTGGTCAAACCTTTGATCTTGGTAGGAGTAAGAAGTCATTTGACCAGAGCTTTGTTATGTTATGAAGCATCCTAAAGGAATGCGCTAATTTATTTGTCCCAGGATAATTCAGAACTTATATTTTAGAATGTTACTAATTTTATAGCAGTATAAAAATGGCAAAACAGTAATTTGTGTCAGAAAAATGTACAGTATTAATCATTCCAAAATACTTTGAGAAAAGGGTTATTAAAGGCTCTATGGAAACAGAAGTACTAATTGAGCTTAATGGATTCTCACACAACAGAGAGACAGCATGTACTGTGATTCAACAAATTACCTGTTGTTTTGAAGTCTGTGTTGTGCTGGAGTGAATGGATAAGGCTTTAGTGGAAACTGAATTAAAATCATGCTCCCTCTTGATAGTTATTTAGGATTTTTTGGGTTTTTTTGCAGAGGAAAATCTGAAATGACAGGGGTATGGTATTTCTGATCTTCACAGAAGTTACTGGCAGAGTACAGCAGACACGCCTACACAGATAATTTATTCTTATCACTGAAAAAGTGTGGTTACAGAAGAGACAGAATAAAATAATTTTATGCTTTAGGAGAAACATTTCCAAAAAACATGATAAAAATGTTACATTGAAAAGCTTTTCTGAAGGGTTTATAATCTTTGTTAATACATACTTCCTCAAACTATGTGCCTCTCTCCTTGTCTGAATACATTAGAGAGGCTTTTCAACCTTTTATGTGCTGCCACACATAGTTATAATAGTAGTTTTAATGCCTATTTCACATATTCTATTCAAATACTATTACACATATTGAAAGCAGGCTTTAAGAAGCAGGAGAGACAAAAATTTGTCAATCTTCAGTCTCACAGGACAGCACAAAAGTATAAGCATATTTCCCACTTGTCACCCTCTAATTTCTAAGAGTTTAGATGTAAGATTTGTAGGTCTTACTTTAAATGACAGGAAATATAAACATTTGGTTGCCTTCTATAACACAATTTTTCTTTAGAAAAGACATTTCTAAAATAAAGGTGTTTATTTTTTCAAGGCAGGATATTTACCATGGTTGGTCTATGGACTGAAGAGATTTATTCCATGCTGGTTTACATTTATTTGTATTTGGAAGGTGGTGTGGCCCTTTTTGCCCCCCCCATATATGCAATACAAATTCTTTGATCAAAATTTGGCTTGTTTTTGTAGGGAGCACACTTGTAAAGGACATGTCACTCTTAGGACAAAAAAACTCCATGTCGCAATACATAAACCAGGGAAACATCAAATTATTTAAGCTAGCTTTGAGTATCATGAAAATAGGTTTCTTTTCTGAATTTTATTTTGGAATAAATCCTTGAAGTATTAGGTGAAAGCTGATGAGAAATAAAATGAAATAATTTCTCCATAGCTGAAACATTCTAATTCATTTAATACTTTATGAAACATATGAAATTAGATCTAATGCTGTATAGTTTTCTTCAAATGAGTTTCAAATGTATAGCCAAGATGTGAATTTAGCATTAAAAGACAACACAGTTGTACAGAGAATTGTTTGGTGTTTTCTGACCTTCCCATGATGGAGTAGATAATGAACATTCTATTAATTTTCTAAAGTAGTTAATAATTAGGATACTCTTTCAGACTGCACCTGGGAACTTAACTAAGTCATAAATCTGTGGAATTTGAAGTATAAATGAAAAAATTGCTCCTAAAGGATTGAGGTGGGAGGTCACAGGCCTCTCATTTATTTGACAACAGGTAATCAGTGACCAAGTAGAACATTTATTGGATAATATAAGTGTACCTTCCCTCATAAATTGCAAATTACGCACCTTTTTTTTTTGCGTTATGCTGAACTTTCCACCTTCTGGGTACTGAGGTAAATGGGTTTGCTCTGTGAGAGTGTAGAAAAGGTCATCAGTTCACAAAATCCTTTTCCAGGAGGACTACAGTGCTCGTGGTTTCTTTTTCCTCACTCTTAAGTTCACTTGTAGCACGTTACCAAACAGAGAAATTACTTGTACTTTCTTCACTTGTTCCATGCAAATTTGCTGTATCATGTGTTTTACACATTCTGAGTACTTGTTCTTTGGGTTGGTTTGGTTTATCACAGCTAAAACTGCAGTTCCCAAGATTTCATCAGTAAGTGACCACTGGTCAGCTCTTTACAGTTCCAGTATCATCTTGTGCCTGTACTTTGAAGCTTACTGCTGTCACAGCATAGAGAATATTACACTACACTGCATTGTACTCAAGCGTCATAGATATTTCTTTCTATTCATAAGCAACAATTAGTTTCTTTATTGTAATAGTATCTAAGACTTTATAAAAACTCCTTTACAGTAATAAGCATTGTGCAACCAAGATGCAACAGCTAAAACAAGGTGAATAACAGTCAGTAAATCTGGGCCTGAGGTAATTTTTGTAACTGCTAAATAAGATCAAACACAGCTCCAAAAAGACCGAAGTTTTAAAAAGGTCTAATAAGCTTTGTGGCCTCTGTAGTGAGCATTATGCAGTATTGCATTTACCAGGTTGTTAGGCTACATATGACTGTGGACATATGAGATATTTTATTTTTACTATTTTTAAAGTAATATTCCACATTCCACAAACTGACATCCAAAGACATTTTAAGAGCACAAAGGAAACAGAACTGTAAGGACAGATGGTCTTACCAGGTGTTAAGACAATTTTTCTCAAGGAACAACCAACCTGAAAGACGACAATCTCTTCTGAGAGGCAGTAAATACCACTAACCTGCTGTTTCACAAAGTGTTTGCAACTCATGACTAACAAAACACAAAAAATATTTTTCAATTTCTCTCTGTATTTATTGTTCTCTTAAGACTTTATTTAGGAAAAAAGTAGCATAGTTTTTTCCTCTAGAAACAAAATTTTTCGAATCAGTTTGTGTTTTATTTAAAAAGTCTGATCAACTAAAAGAGGGACTAAAATCTGGGTTTCAGGAAGGCTTTTTGTGATACTACTATTTTTTTTGTAGGATTCATGTTTTGCATCTTTCATCTGTTTTCAAATTAAATGTATTTCATTAAATGCATTTCATGCAAAGATAGAGCTTTTTTTTTATTTTTAAGTAATATAGAAAACCTGCCTTCACGCAAATAGAGAATTTCATATGACTTTAGAATGCTCCCACCAAGCGACAATAATACTTGAGACCAACCATAATTTAGACAGCAATTCTTTTCTACTGAAAGCCATTTGCTTCAGAATGAAGTCTCCTTTTCTACCTCATTCTCAGACCTCTTACTGGCCATGCCAGGTAAGTAATTAAATGTTCATCCAATAAAGTAGAAAACAGCTAAGTTCACAATCAAGCAACATTTAATAATAGCAACAAACGCATTTAATTATTAGAGGCTTCTCTCTTTGATTCCAAATAGTTTCATCTTTTTTTCTGTTCAAGGCTGGAATTCTTAAAACTGATCTAGTTTTGGTTTGACTTGCAACAGGAATTTCTAGTTTCACTTACACTTTAAAGCCATAAACACCAAAATCTTTCTTGACTCTTCTGGGGACACATTCGGACACAAAGCATTCTTAAACCTTCCACTGTTACACACTTGGAATTTATCATTGAATTATATGATAAAAGAACTATCTTCTGGGGGAAAATTCAGCAAAATCTCAAATGAAAATGTGGTATGCAAGCTAAAGAAAATAATTACTCTTAACAGTTATGAGAAATTGAGAAGCTGGTCATAAAACAGAAATATCCTTTGTCCATGATATAAGGCTATCAATTGATCAACAAAAATTTGTACACTACCGTTATTGTGATCTAACAAATCTGTTTTGTTTGATGATATTGACAGTAAAATTTTCTAGTATTGAAGCCTGAGTTTATACAACTTCATGAAATAGGAAAAATAAACCCTAGGGATATGATTTTTTTGTAAGAGATGCAGTCTAATGCAGTTTTATATGTGCTTAAATTGGCTGATTTTCCACAAGTTTTAACAGTGGGCAGAGCTTACATAGATCTGCTCCTGTTTGTAAATACATGCTGTCATTGTGTGATTACTCTGGTAGTTCTTCCCTATTAATTTAGAGGTCTGTCAAAAGCAAACCCATAATTCAAAACATGATCAACTTCTCTGAGGATCACTTGAATAATGAGAAATGATGTTACAGCAAATCCTCTGGATTGTTAAAAATGCCATTAATTTCCCTCAGTTTCAAATCCAGATTGCCTAAATATTACAATTTAAACACTGCATGCTTCAGGGAGAAAACATACACAGAACTTTTTTTCTACTGCAAATCTGTATTTCAATTAAAAGTAATGATACTTTGAAGCTGACAGTGCCTCTAAACTTGATTTACAAAAATTTCCCTAGTCTGTTTCAAAATCTATGGTTGCCATTCCTTTATTTAAAAAAAAAAAAAAAGTTACCTTGAGGCCTACAAAGATTTAGACTTTGTAAAGCTTTCATACATACACAAAGGTTTAGAGTTTATATTTTACATAACCCCCATCTGGAGAGAAGGAAGAAATTTTTCCAGCTCCTAATAAAGAAAAATAATATTAACTAACCAGCCAAAAGAGCTAGTGTGGTGTTACTAATGAACACACATTACAGAAGAGGGAATGAGTGTAAAGCTCAGAAATAGATTGATAATTACAGTATGCTTCAATATATCTAACATATAATATCCCAAACCACAAGAGATAAAAACCAAAAAATTCCTCCAAAGGACTCTTTTCCATGGAAGAGAATCCCAGAAAAAACAAAACACCAAAGCAAACAAACAAAAACCCCCTCAGATTATCAAAAATGTCAATCATACAATGCTAATCGTGGGGGCAAAAAGTGTATTGTAGAAATATTTGAAAGCAGTTTAAAAAAACTACTTAATTTTGACATTTTCATAGACATTTCATTTTCTTAGAAATCATTTTGAAGTCTGTTTTCTCATCTAGTCTAGTTTAAATTGTAGGCAGAAGAAAGGATAATACCTATTTTTTATCAATTATGTAATGAGATATGTCTGGTTCTTTGAATATTACATATAACTAATTTTACTCATTGTTTACTTTCTTCAAATAGTAAGTAATTATTTACTCAATTTATATCCATATGCTTTTCAGAGATAATTTGGTCCTGTTTTGTTGAGGTTGGGGGAAAGTAATTTCTCAATCAAACCAAGGGAAAATGTACATTTCTGCATGACTACAAAAAATAAACCTAATGGTCGTGTGTGATGACTAGGCTTATATTCATGCATTATTTTTTTCTTTATCCAAGAAATTTAGTTATTAACAATGTGTTTACATTTGCCAGCTTAATCTTTAGAGAATCTGAAGCTTAATATGCCATCATCACTAGATCTATAAGTAAGCATGGAGACATGATTTTCAGCATGTTTTAATGTTGAATGTTGGAATGACTATGATAAAGTCTACTGACTCTCTTAGCCATACAAGCAGAAAAAATCTGAGCTGGATACTCTAGAATTTGAGTTACAGCTTCCAACGCTGTTATATCTGAGATATCAAAAGACCTTGCCGACAGTCCTGGGTTCTCTACTGATCCATTCTTGGTCTATATGTTTGGCCATGTGGGCAATATGCTATGTAACATTTGGAAGGCCCCATATAGGACTGTGCAATCCCAGAGAATATAAAAAGCCTGTGAAAATGACCACTTTTCTGAGCATCACAATGAAATTTCTCAGAAATCTTAAAAAGCCCAGCTATTAACCCTACATGCCTCACATGTGTGGTGAGTCCAGTTGGTTCCACTCCCTGCCAGGGCCCCCAGGGGCAGCCACAGCTGCTGTGGCCCTTGACCAATCTCCCCTGGGGAGAGTTTTCAGACTGAGCTCTGGTGTATTCTGATTTTTATTTTTTTTTTTTAACTGTAGGATTTCAGCATCAGTACTTGGCTCAGTATGTTTACTCACTTGTAGGTTAAAATGAAAATTTCCCAAACTTTTAGTTTTTTGACGTTTCTACCTCCTACCCCTCTCTTTTAGTATATCCTTGCTCTGATGGTGTAAAAATTCATTATTTGGATATAGAATATCACTATTTTAGTGAAGCGACAGTAGGACACCATTATGGGCCACAAAGGTTTATAAGAGACTGGAGTATCTGTGACAGAGGCTGAGGGTGCTGAAAGTGTTTAATATGGATAAATTCACAGGTATCTTATGAATGCGCGTAACTACCTGATGACATGGAAGTAAAAACAAATGAGACTGAGAGGTGCCCAGTAAGAGATCAAGAAGAAATATAGAAATTCAAGAAATTCCATTTAAATATCAGGACAGGTGGAAAAAAACTCAGCTTGAAGGTGGCTGGGCATTAGATTACATTGCCTGGGAAGGGTGCTCACCCTGCCCTATTTAAACCTTTTTCAGCAGGGACTAGGACTAGATTATTTCCAGAGATGCCTTTCAACTTCTGCCATTCTGTGATTCTACTAGCTTATACACATGACCACTGCTCTGCTAAAGGGATGACATGGTGTCAATTGCAAAGAAATTTTTGAGACTCAGTGTAAGAGTATGTGGAAGGAGAGAGTGTCTGTTTCCTCCTTCCCCACTGTATCCGGTCAAGGACCCTTTTCATGTAAAAGAGGAAGAGGAGAAAAGAGAGAAGTCAAAACCAAACAAACCCAGACACAAACATAATCAACAAGTGGTAAAGGAAGAGATAAGAAGAACCTAAGTTACTCAACTACTAATTGATGAGGGCATGTAGAATGTGAGAACATTTATTTCTGTAAGACTATGCAATCAAGGACCTTATTAAAATGGCATGACAAGAAGGGGAAAATAATAAACAAAATATGCTGAGACACAGAGCTAAGAGAGAAACTGAGAGACCATACCTAGAAACAAACCTGGTCAAGCACATGAACTAATGGGCTATCAAGAAACTGCAGGCAAACCAGGAGCTTGCAGATGATTAAAATATAACTTAAGGTCCAGATTATTACAGAAGATCACTGGGGAAAGCTGAGGGGGGAATGTGCAGGGCTAGGCCACCAAGCAGGAATAAAGAACAGACAGAAAGGGGTGTGGAAGGAATTGGTCACTTGTGAAATGGAGCAAGTCAGTAAACTTGTCTGAATACTCTGTTCTTCATCACTGCAGTTTCTCCTATTTTCTTACTAAATACTTTCTTAATTTCTTTCTGTATAATCTCAGTCTCTATCCAATGTGCATTTGAAGACTTATCACTCACATTTTAAAAAACATACATGCAATTTCAATGTAAAAAGGGTTTCTCAAAACCTAGTATTTGGACCACAGAGGGTTATCCTTTAAAACAGAATTTATGCTAGATCAGGTACACGTCAATCAATTCTTGTCATTTATAATTAGCTGTTAGATATAGCTTTTTAGAAATTAAATGCATCCCTGCTGTTTATATGAATATTGCAGAGGGGGGAAAAAAAGCTCACTTGGCATCAATGAGGAAAATTCAACCCACAACTTATCAAGTACCCAGGGAGAGCTTTGCTGTTTCCTTATTATGTTCCATTTGAACTCTATAAAACACACACAATGCAAAACATAAAATCCTGTATTATTTATGATTTCTGCTGTTTCACCACTTACAGTCAAGAAATTTATAGGTGAAACTCCATTTCCTAGACCGTTCTTTGTCTTATATTGTTTATGAATTTTATATTCTTTTTCTGACTGAGTTTATTATTTCAGTATATAGGACAGCTAAACTCCCTGGAAACCACTGCCCACTTGACTAAGAATAGGTATGTGAAACTGCAGGTTTATTGACATTGTATATGACCATCTGAAATATGAAATACTTCATCCACATCCCTAATAAACAAGGGCTGGCTTTCAGTCTTGGGTCTTAAACAATGGCATAGGAGTTTCATTAAAATTTTGTGGTTTCATAGTGACAAAGTATGAAGAATAAAATAGAATGGCTGAACCTAAACTAATGCAGTTTTGCTGAAACCGTAAGGATTGATGGTTCATAAACAACACAAACCAATACAAAAGACAGAGATCCCTGGAACCGATGGTTTCAGCAGTTAAGAGAGCAGAACAGGAGTTCTGAAACTCATCAACAGTCCATTTCTTGCTGTATGTTTGTACTTTTCAATTGGCAATGGCACAGATCTCATTTCCCTTATGTTTTGCAATTGACACTTCATGACAGGTTGAAAGAGTGCAGTCAAAATAAAATTAAAATTATTGTGGGAAGTATTTTAATGGTTTTGTTTACTGAGATACATGCTTTTGTCTTTTACACAATATATTAATTCCTGCAGTGTGTTTTGTTTTTTCTTTAATTTATATTTAATTTCTTCCTTCCTCATGCATCTAGAAAGTAAAAATAGACAGCTGCACACAGCCGTAAACCTCAGGCTATGTCTCAGCTTGTAAAATCTGGAGCAATTCCAAGTTTTGTGGCTCTGGTGCACAGAGTCCTCCTCCATTGCACCAGTTTACATCAGTGCAGGACCAAAGCCTGCATGCACAGAAATCCACTTTGCTGCTGCAGCGTGGAGATAAAAGCACAGGACTTGTGCCAGAGCCAACTAATGTTTCACAGGTGAACAAAAGCCCTAGACTTCCTTGGAACTAAAATGTCCACCTAAATTAGATCACTTTCAGTGAACCTTCAGCAAAGGATCTACAGATTAAGAGCACAGTTGTAGAAATTCCAATTAAAAATGTTTTTGTGCCTGGAAAAGACCAAAATTCTACAAACTATTATGGAGTGAAAAATATAGCCATACATCTCTCAAAGCAGAAGAAGAATCAGACCCTACCTTCTGAGCATTCTCTGATTCTGAGTTTCCTTTTTTCTTGCTAAAGAATGAACATGCAGCATATTTTTGGTTGTTTTTTAACACCTTTTCAGTTATTTTGGTTCACATGTTGGAAATAGCAAAAAAATGAGCCTCTAGACATGTAACTGCCAGCTAACTCATAAAAAAGCTAAGACCACAAAAACTGCTGCTGCTTCCAAATGCAAAAAAAAAGGCAGATTATTCACCAGTCTGTGCTAAAAAAAAAAACATACCAAAGACCCCCACTTTTTTTACTGTACAATTGCTCTTCTCTTCCTTCCAGACACACACTCATTCGCTGTTATTAACCTCTCAAACTCACTCAAATTGGAAAACTGTAAGCATCTCAGTAGGAACCTAGACAGATGACCCAAGAAAACCCCTGAAATGCCTTTTCTCTTCCCTCACAAAATACAGTTAAACATTTTGCCCAAACTAGTTCTTAATGAGATTTTAGTGCATTAAACTTAACTTCCAAAACGTTTGTCTTCTGTGGATAAAATACTTTTTTGACACAAAAATACAGGTATGTACTAACTTTGGAAAGAATTTTGAAGGTCCAGAGATTCAAGGGTGATACAATCCTTGCAAGATCAGAATAAGGACTTGGAAGAGTGCATATCTTTGCACTGACAATAGAAGGAGCCCAGAGTACTTCCTAATTTCAGTATTGCATCTGAATGCCTTAATATAAATGCCTGACCTAGCTGCCTCAAAATTTTGTGAGTAAAAAAACTACATATAAAGGATAATCTAATCTAACTGCAAGACGTGTTACACAAAAAAAAAAAACCAAAAACAAAACAAAACAAAAAAAAAACCACCAAAAAAACCCTAGCAAACAAACAAACAAACAAAAAACTAAATAAAACTTTATCTCTTGGAAGTCATAAATAGAGTAACTTTAATGTCTGTAATTTTAATGTGCTTCTGAAAAGGTTGATTTTTTCATTGCTTCACTGTCAAAACATTTTCATGGTCTTGTATAAATAATTCTCAGAATGTATTTTTGGATTCCAGAATTAACCTTAGAATTTTTACTTTTTCTTAATAAGCCTAAGAGTTCAACAATTTGTATAGAAAGGAAAGTACGATGATATAACATAGCTTTTATTTTTTTAAGAAAAGCTTTTGTTATAAAATATTTGCTTATTCTGAGCATTATTGCATTTTTTTCACTGATATTTTAGTATCTCATACTTATTTATGTATGCACAAGTATTTAAGTAATGGAAATCCACTTCTTAGAATTAGGAATGTATGGTTATTAAAAAGGCAACACTGAAATTTACAAAGATATTTTTTTCAAACGAAAATATTTCTATGTCAATATAAACTTTCACACTGCTGTCATAGATAATAGATTACTGAAGTGTGTTGCAGGGAATTAATATCAGACAGAACTGTTGAGGGAAGGTATATGTGTCACTTCATACAAGGCAAACAAGGAAAAATTCAAAGCACAAGGCAAAGTGTATAAAATCAGTATAAAATGCAAACTCTGACCTTGGGGAATAATGACTGAGCCACTTCACATCACTTTGTGAAGGAAAGAAAATCCTACTTGAAGTTGAATAACTGCAAGGATATTAAACTGAACAGATCCACAAAAGGATGTTGGTAGACTGATGAAAAGTTTCTTGACCTGGAAAATTGTTGCAGTTCTATATAGCCTGCACTGAAAAAAAAAACCAAACAAAAAACCACAGACTAGTTACATTCTACATAAAATTGTGAGAGAACAGTATACTGCAGATTCCTAATTTTTATAATCCATTACATCAACATTAATAATAATCTTCTGTGCATTTTTTCTTTCATTCTACATGTGCTATCCAAGAACTTGCATCTCCTCAGTTAACCTTCTTGGACAGATGAGAAACAGAGACATGTATGCCTATAAGAAGTGAGCTGAGAATCTCTGATATTAACCTCGCTCATAACTTGTCCTCTTCTTAACATGTTTTATATTCTGTCCTTTTTAATTTGCATTCAAGTCTCTTCCAGTCAAGCCTGAGAACACAAATTGTGACACAATAATCAGTAAATACTGATTTTTTGTTTGTTGGAACTATCCATCACTCCATAAAATTTGAAATTAAATTGGTAATTTTCTGCACATTAAAAGAAATAAAACTGAAAGATTTAGGTCTCTTTGTAGTTATTAAAAGGAGTTAGTAGTAGAGACCATGAAAAGAACTCTGACATTTTATCATCAGACTTCAAATGACCTAAATAATCTGCACTTGACCCATAAATCACATCAGTATTTTCCAGATGTGACTTAGAGGGTAAAATATTGACTGTATAATGTGCTTCAAAATTTATTTCACATTCCCCAGAGAATAAAAAGTTTGCAAAAATTCAACAATTTAGGAGCCTTTTTTTTTCAGTTTATTGCTCCTTTTCTTTCAAAATATCTTTACTTTGGTATTCAACTGCTCAAAATAAAGGAAGAGAAAGGTATTATGCACTGCATAAATATAAGTGTAAGAAGAAATCACACCCATTTATTTGATTTGCTTCAAGTGGTCTCTTACCAGATTGTAAACACAATTTGGAATTGCATGACCAATAAGTGTTTAAAATAGTGTTAACTTTTAATCATAAGAAAATGAAATGCAATATTATTTCATAATAAATTGAAGGCAAACCTATCATGTTTAAAAACACTATGGTTTTGTTTAGAACACAGTGCATTTCTAAATAAAATATTATTGTCCTAATGGTGATTTTCACATCAAATGAAAAAACTCTTGGTGACTGTATTGATTTTCCTGTAAAAGTATGCATATCTTCACTAAATATTATGTATCTTTGATACTCAAAATATTTTACACAAACATCATACTCATTAATATGAGGGGAATCATTAAGAAAAGAAATATAATCCTGAATTTTCTCTCTTCAGATTTATAGGTATCTGAGCTCAAACTTCATCTGCTAGAAATCAGTTATTTCAGCAACTTGCCAAGAAAAATATGGTGTAAGCATAGTTTAACTTCACGGCTTTCCAGTTCAGAATTTGTTCTAAAGGAATGATACAAAGACTGTTTACTCCATAAAACATCTTCAGTCTCAGTATAGAAGTCCATAGGCACTGAAAAGTGTCAAAATCAAATAAAAATTAGAGGTTTTAAATTGACTGTATGAAGGAACTTCCAGAAGAACTATTGGAGTGTAGGGAGCCTTGCCATTTTTGACAGAATCACCCTCCACTTTGAAAACAAAAAAGATTCCAATTGGTTATTGAATAACATAATTGATTGCAAAAGTCCCTTTTACACATTTTTGTAAGATATCCATTCATAAAATCTGAATTTAGTGAAGCAAACTATGCCACCTTTCTCTGTGAAGGAGTTAATGAGTTGAAATATGCCAGTGTAAAATTAATATGCTAAATTTGAGTGATTGTGTATTCTGGTGGGTAGCATACAGGATGAAGAAGTGTCTATAGCAAGGAAATAAAAGTTTTGGAAAGAGTATAGTTTATGGAGATGAGAAAGTTTTGCTAGCTCTTTTGGTAAGGAGAAGGACAGGCATTTCTCACCCACACAACAGAACATTATAAATTTTTGTATGTGAAAAACATAATACAGGTTAAAGACATAGGCTAACAGGAGCCTCAAGGAGATCAAAAAGAAGCCAGAGATCTGTATAGCCACTGAAAAAGAGCTATGGACTGTGAAGAGACTTACAGTGTGTATATACATTATTTCTAAATGATCCAATCCAGGAAAATTTAAATTTGGGGTTTGGGTGGAAGAGTTTCCACTATTGATATAGTCTATTATCATAGATAAGTCTATATTCTAAAGATTTCCAAAAGGCAGTGCCCTAGGCCCCAACATTCTTATATAGTTTGTTTAGTATTGGATCTATTTTATGAATGTTTCTGTAAGTACATTCCATGAATTAATAGATGGAAAATTAGCAGTGTATTTTCCAACTTTTCCAAATGCCATGTAAAACTGTAGATGCCCAAGATTAATTCTATCTCTTTATAGAAAGACAAAAGCACAATAAAAAGAGCAAATAATGAGAAAAAAGACACTCAGCATTATTTTTTCCCAGCAATTTTCCTCACTGGAAAAAAGTTGCTAAATTTATCAGATCATATAATACATTTTTATCTGAGAATTCAAACCTTGGTTATGGTATGTCTGCTTGTCATGACAATCAAGATGATTATTTCTAACATCCTGGAATACCTAAATTCAGGAGTTACTCTAGTTGGTGCAATTTTTACCTCTTACATCTGGTGCATCCCAACCAGATGTAAGAGGCAAAAATGACACAAAAGTTTACTGGTAAAAACATAGAAAATTATGGAACTTCAGCAAAGGAATAAATACAACACCAAATTCAATATAAAACACTTATTATAGCATTACTTAGCATTAATTTTACATTAACTTAGCATAAACATAGCCCATTTAATCTGGAAACCTTTAAACCTATGAGATGTTAAGTTATCCAAAAACATTCCATGAAAGAGGATTAGAAGGGGAAGAAAGAGGGAAAAAGACAGAAAAAAAACCAGAAAACCACACATATAGCTACCAATTCCTAGGGTTCCAACATGCACGAGGATAGGAACTCCAAGGGAGCTGGCAGGGTCCAAGATGTGATTGCCTCATGGGGCCTTGTCTCACCAGAAAGCAAGGCCTGACCCACCCCAAACCACACACACAGGCATTGGCTCGAGACATTGATCTGATCCAGCCACTGACAGTGTTACTCTGTTTGGGTACCACTCTGTCACAGAGTTTGCTTCAGTGTTGGTCAATGTGTTTAATTGCTATGGATTCTCAGTGTTGCTTCTACAACAGATTACATGCAAAACTGTAAGTGACTCCACCTAATAATTAAGTTTTTAATTTTTGTTAATTGTTGTGAATGATTATTGGGAAAAACCAGATATGTATTTAGTGCAAATCCTCAGAGGTAAAATTTGTGGCACAAATTTGGTGTGTCTTGATAGCTGCGCCCCCATAGCAAGAAATATGAAAGATCACGTGGAATACCTTGATTTTATGTAAGACTTGGGAACTTCCAGACTCCAGTATACTAGGTGTATCTCCTCTTTGCTCAAAAACAACCTCAGAAAGATATAAAGATTAGGAGGAGTCTTTTAATCACTACTATAAATAGTGGAAGACGCCTGTGCAGTAGATACTGTTCACATTTGTATTTACATCTAAGACACACATAGAGAGTCATCGAATTTTAGAATTATCGAAAGGCCTGGGTTGGAAGGGACCTTAAAGATTATCTGCTTCCAAGCCACCTACTAGGAACAGAGATACCTTTCACTAGACCAGGTTTCCGAGAGATCCATCCAAACTGACCTTAAACATTTTCAGGGATGGGGCATCCACAACACCTCTGAGCAATGTGTTCCAGTGTCTCACCATCCTCACAGTAAAGAATTCTTTTCCTAATATCTCATCTAAATCTATTCCCTTTTAGTTTAAATCCAATTACCCTTATCCTGTCACTACATGCTTTTGAAAAAAGTCCTTCTTCAGCTTTGTTGTAGGACTTCTTTAGGTATTGGAAGGCTTCAATATGGTCACCCCAGAACCTTCTCTTCTCCAGGCTAAATAATCCCAATTCTCTCAGCCTTTCCTCACAGAAGTGTTCCATCCCTCTAATCTTCTTGGTGTTCCTCCTCTGGACTCGCTCCAACAGGTCCCTGTCCTTCCTGTGCTGGGACCCCAGAGCTGGATGCAGCACTGCAGGTGGGGTCTCACCAGAGCCGAGCAGAGGGGCAGAATTCCCTCCCTGGCCCTGTTGCCCACGGTGCTCTGGATACAGCCCAGGACATGTTTGGCTTTCTGGGCTGGGAGTGCCCATGGCTGGGTCATGTCCAGTCTCTCATCCACCAGTGCTCCTGAGTCCTTCTTGGCAGGGCTGCTCTGGATCTGTTTATCCCCTTGTCTATGTTGATATCAAGGGTTGTCCTGAGGCGCAGCACCTCACACTTGGTTTAGTTACACTGCATGACATTCCTATGGGCCCACTCCTTGAGTTTGTCCCGAGCCCTCCAGATAGCATCCCATTCTCCAGGTGTATTAAATGCACCACTCAACTTGGTGTCATCTGCAAATTTGCTGCGGGTTCCCTTGATGTTTTTGTCATTAATAAAGTTATTAAATAACATTGGTCTCGATATAGACCCCTGAGGGACACCACTTGCCACTGATGTCCACTCTCCAATTCCATGTCTCTCCAATTTAGTGATAAGGCTTTACAGAAGTCTTTACACTTATCTTTAGAGAAGAAAAACGACATCTGTAGCCCTTCCTAATGTTGAAGTCAGTCTAATACAGAAGGCTGCTAGGTTGTTCTGGTAGGAATTGGCCCTTGGTGAAGCCAAACATGCTGGTTGTCTTGAATCACCTCCCTGTTTTCTGTATACTTTAGCACAGCTGCTAGGAGGAACAGTTGCATGATCTCTCTGTTCCAGGCACGGAGGTGGGGTGGACAAGTTGGTAGTGCCCAGAGTCCTCCTTTGTGCCTTTTTAAAGATGAGTACAAAATTTGTCTTTTTTCCAGTCAGCTGGGACTTCACCTGACTGCTATGGCTTACTAACATATGTGCATGTATGAAAGTATATATAAAACTATATATATGTTTACTTTTTGTACATACAAGTATTTGAACAAATACACAAAAAAACTGAGAACATGGTCTAAAACCATAAATATTATTGTGATATGTGTGTTCTAAGTTAAATCAAGAAACAAAGAATCAAATAATCTAATAACAAAATAATTGCTATATGACACAAGACAATAACAAGATCAAAAAAAATATAAAGAATAAGTTCTACATAATTTATTTTAACAGAAAAAGCACTAGATTTTCATTGTTTGGTATTTACATGTTAAAATACCATTGTATTTATGGTAGATATTTAATTTATTACTTGTCTTGCTCCAGGCATCATTTCAAGCAAAAATTAATGCCTTTTTTCTTCTCATGTGAACTCTACGTATTGTACTCATGCCTATACATGCTGTGCAGTGTGCCAATCAAATATGTTTTTCTACTTATATCAGTTTCTTATTTCTGCATAAATGCTCCCTATCTCTTTTTCCTTTCAGTGACAGCACCTTTAACTGCCAAAAGCTGCAGTGAGTGACAGAAAACACTTTGTACTCCAGCTTTTTCTCCAGTATGTACATTACAGCAAATCTACTCTCACTTTAAAAAGGAGCAGATGCCTGTAAACCATCTCTGGTATAATTTTAAATAAAAAGTTGGAGCTTCAGGCCATGGAGACAGGAATTTATCCCCAATGTCTAATTATTAGCTTGATGAGATAGCTCCTGGTACGCCTAAAAGCATATGAATGTTTAATGCTGTTGCGCATAACAATATGACTAGGAGAATAGTATAAGCACATAGATATACCTTCATAGCTAGAATTAATGATAAAATAAAAATAAATCCTAAATTGATTTGCATAAACCATACAAATCAGGATGCATGCAACATGACACTGAGCATTAAAATTCCTAAAGTTAATTTTGAGCCAAAATATGGAGTTAATAATTGAGCCAACCTCACATGATAAAACCTAGATAAATTAAATATAGCACAGAAAAACCCTGACTACAGATAAAGAGAATCCATTCTACACCAGCTCAGATCCTTAGAGCTTACCTAGCTAGACTACGATGGCAGGTTCCAACAACAAGCTCTGACTACAGACCCAGACTTACCTCACAGCAGTGATTGTCTCTCCCCAGGCTCTTTCTCCTTCATGGTTTCTCTTGCCAGCTAACCCACTCCCTTTTATCACACTTATCTTTACTGGATATAGCCGTGACTCATCAGGGTGAGGCTGTATTGGGTAATTAACACAGCTGTTACTTATCAGGGACGAGGTTACCTGTATTCCCTTCTCCAAATAATTATATATCAGAAATTAAGTCTTACGGGGTGTGTCTATATGGCTACATATAGTGTGATCAGAACTATTACCTGGCACAGGAAAACAGTCCTCTTCTCTGGCCAGAAGTACACCTTTCAGCTGCTCTTCCTACACACACAAGGAACCATGTGGTGTCAGGAATATAAGCCTGACAATATTCTTCTCTGATACTATGAAGAGACAGGCAGGGAGGGCATCATGGAAAAGCTCCTGCACAAAATAAGAGTGACTATTTGGATCACTGAGCATAGTCCCTGATACTGAGACACCAAATCTTCCCCTATTTCCATATATTTATTAATCTCAAAGTTAGAAGAAAAAATGTTTGTTAGTGTTCATTATTCTTCCTTTATAAGACTCTGCTCCAGATTCCTTCTGCTCAAATGGCTATAAATTTCTTTTATTATAATTACATAATCAGCATATCCTCATTTGTTACTTATAACTGTATCACTAGCACCCTTTAATTTGGAAGCTATTTTTACCTTTCCCAGAGTTTACAATTGCTAGGCTTTTTTTTCAGAGACTCTCTAATACTGCAACGTAAGATGACCAGTACTTTTATTATTTCAGCAGCTCTTCCTTGCATTCATGTCCCAAGTTTATTTACCAAAATAGCTGAATTATATGTTTGAGTCCAAATAAAGCATTTCCAAGAAGCTGTATGCAACTCTTAAAACTTTTGCCCATACAGGGAGGAAACACCATACTGAATGCAATGATGAGATTCCTTTTATTTTTTTTAATGATTCCATAATATGTCACCTTGTATTAACATTCCGCTAGGCAGAATATCATGCTCACTTCACTATTTTTTATCTCTACAATAATCATTGTTAAACTCCCTGTGAGGCATTAGGATTTAAGCACCTTCCCTGATGCTTTTATCCAAGTAGACTTTCTGACTAGCACTGAACAATCCCTTCTGTTTTGATTGAAATACCAATTCTCTACCTGGCCTGCACAGCCCCTCTGGGCACACTTGGTTTTGATGATACTCTCAGGAACTAAACACTTGTTAATTCTAACCCCAGTAACTGAGGAGAATGACTCCTTCTTCAGGTAGTAAATGAAGAAGAAGAAGAAGAAGAAGAAGAGAGTAGTAATAGTGAGAAGCAATCCAGAAAAACAAAAATCAAAAACATCTCCAGAAAAAAAAGACTGAATTGAGTTTCATTTCTTTAGAAAGGAGCAAACTTGAAGATATGCAATAACAATTCTGTATGCTAAGGGTTGTCACAAAAATGAATGGTCTCCATGTCTATGAGGTATAGAACAAAAAGAAATGAGCAAAAATTTAGGAAAAATGAGCTGTATGGCAGGGAAAGCACTGCAATATGCCTCACTCAATTCTATTAAAAATTTAAGTAAAATGAAATGAGCTGTAGGGCAGGGGAAGCATTGGAATATGAGTGACTGAATACTATTAAAACCAAGTAAGACAAGCATCTACCAGTTTCATTTTCTACGTTTACAAGCAGTAAGCTGGGGCAGAAAAATTTGTGACGTGTCCCCATGAATTATTTACTCATGATTCTGGAGGCAATCATTCCTTCTGCTTTATTAAGATTTAGTGCACAGGGCTTATAAATGCATTAATTTATCTATATTCAAAGTACTTAGCTGAAGACTCTAAAGTCTCTAAGAAAAATTAGATCCATTAATAAATAACATAATAAAACTAAGCATTTAAATTGGTGGAATATTAATTAAAATGCCAAAAAAAATTTAGAAAATGTGGGTAATCACTGTGTAAAAAAAGAAAGAAAATAGCAGTTTATAACCTGGGCCTAGATTATTTATTTGTTGCCCTTTAAGTGTAGCTTTCTAGAGAACAAGAATGGTCCATTCCAGTGGACAAAATATCAAGCAGGCAAGGCAGAAGCTGTGCATGGATAATATGGAGCTCTTGACAGAACTGAGACATGAAAAGGAAATATATAATATATAAGTGATTGGAGGCAGGGACATGCTACATGAAAGGGATTCAAAGACATTGTCTAATGAAGGCAAAGAAGATGAAGGGTAACATGAAAGCTTTCTTCAGGAAATCTTGATAAAAAAGAAGTGTAAGAGCTCAATGGGACAAGAGACCTGGTGACAAAGATAGTGGAAAAGACCTTTTACAATATGCCTTATTCTTTAATTCTATGATTCAAAATTTCTGAATATATTCAGTAAAGAAAAAAGAACCTTCAAATAAGCAAATAAAGTTACAAAAGAACACTATTAAAAATAAGCTGATATCAAAATAATCAATAAGAATATTAATATTAATATTAGAATTAAAATTAAAAAAAAATCAGTGGATTTCTACATTAGAGAGAGATAATAAAATTGTCTTTGGTATAATATTTTATATACAACCATGGGAAAATACAGATTTCTATGCAGGAAATCTTCTAATGCAACCTTCTCCCCAGACCAGCACTAATCTTGTTAAAGCAGGCTGCTGAGGGCTTTTTGGAGTCAAGTTTTGGAAATGACTAAGGATGAACATACCACAGCCTCTCTATGGTACTCATTCCAGGGCTGAGAAATTTTCAAGGTGAAGACTTTTTTCTTCATTATGACCTGAAATTTTATTTGTTGCAAATTGTCACCAATTGCAGTCCAAAACCTGGTGAACTTCCATCACAATGATGGTGCACTGCTGCCTGACATTAAACTCATTTTCAACCAGAACACCTGGGCTCATTTTTTTTTTCCTGAAGATATGCTCTGCAGCCAGTTGTTCCCAGCATATGTGGATACAGGAGGAGTTTGTTTTGCTGAACTTGAAAGCATATGATACATTCATTTCTCACTGATTTCAAAATGTCTAGATGTCACCTAGTAAATTGGAAGCCCAAATGACAGGAAATAACCTTGGGCAAAAGTGTTATAAAATGTAGCTAAATAAGTAATACATCTTGAATGTTGATCGTTAGGTATTGAAACTTTCTTTGTATCAAAATGAGATTTATTATTTTTTTTCCCAAGTTAATAGCACTCATATGGTTCAAAGAGAGTCTTTTCTGCAGGGCTGGCAAGATGCAGTATCATGTGCAAGCTGAGTAAATTGCACCAGCATTTTTCTCAATTAGCAAATTAAATCATAGTAAAAGAACTGGCAGATTGCCTTTAGAATATTTTTTTCTATCTTGGCTTTTTCTCTTTTTAAATGTTTTTGGTGTAATGCTATGTTGTTATGTGCCAGCACAGTAGTTCCCTCAATCCTCAATAAGCAGACATATGTTGGCACTTATCCATCTCTAATTTTGTCAGAGTACTTCATTTTCTCTCACAGTGTTCTTCCTGGCACAGATATTTGCCAGCAACTGACAAAAAACAACTGGAAATGAGAAAAAAAATTACTTTCAGGGGCAATCCCTGACAGCGGCACTACTTGAATATGACCCTTGCCAAGATTTTCTCCTCTGCCTGCAGACATCTACATGAAAAACCTGTTGGTTTTGTTGCTGCTGCCATTAATTTCAGGGCCCTAGTTGTCCTTTAAAGAGTATCCAATAAAACCAACTTTTTGTATTAAGGTAGTTATAAAGGAACAATATTGCTGCAATCAAAAATGTCCTGATTCAATTTCCAAAATTTTGTGCAGGTATGCACAGAGTTTTTTGTAAAAATCACAGTTACAGAAAAACATCCACTTTGAAAACAGAAAGGATCCATTTATATTGCTTAAGAGAAATCATATTCACTAATGTCTATTAAATAAAAAATTACTAGAATGTCCTGGAGACCTGCTCTGTCTTCTCCAATTGTCTCAGCTTTTCTTTCTATGAAAAATAATCCAATCCCTTCCTCAGTTTTGTGGCCCTTCACTGAACTCATTCCACATCTCTCTCATACCAGAAACCCACACATGGACACAGCACTCCAGGTGCATCTCACATATGTTGCTGGCACCTCTCTGCCTAATGCATTCCACGACACTGTAGGCCACTTTTACCACAAGGATACACTGCTGGCTCAACTTTTCTTCCACAGCTTCTCTGCAAAGCTGCTTTGCACAGTTATACCTCAGTCTGCAATGGTGTGTCTGTTTATTTCTCACTTGAGTCACATTTTCTTCAGCTTCACTGAGAAGTTACTAATATTTCCTTATACTAAGAATGGTATATTCTGCAATCATTTTTCTTAGACAATTTTACAGTGTCTGATAATCTGAAAAATTCACCTAAGATATGAGGCATTGGCAGTTGTTTGAACTATAGGTATTGTACATGTCAAGAGTTTTTCAAAACAGCTATGTTATGTTGGCGAAGAAATGTTTGGATAAACATGATATTCAAGGCATATTTTATGTTGATAAAAATAGTCCACACAGGGTCTGAAGCTAAAAACCAAAACCAGATAAACTAGTTTACAATGGAAAGGAGGATTATAATTTAATGGCTTGCAAAATCTATAGTTTCTCATTGTGACTTTCTTGACCAGAAGATCTGGCCTATAATTATCAAAATTAAATTATTGTATTTGTACCACTAAGAGAATATCATGTGACTGGAAAGGAATTATACTATCTAGTGTGCTTTTGAATACCTGTAAATTCAATTTTACACACTGTAGGGCACTTTTAAATACAAATTGCAATATCTCAAGGATTTTGTTTAGAAAGTATCATAATACTTACAGCCAGCTGCCTACATGTTACTTATAATGTAGTTCCCTACATGCTTGTATTAACAATCTGTCAGCATATTTCAGGGGCAGTTCTCATCTTCTATTAAAAAGTCAACAATCACTACCTATGAAAAAAGTCTTATTTTGTTTCAACTCTGGAAATGTTCCACAAAACTGGTGCTGGTACAGTATGACACTGAGGAAGAGAAGGAGGGGTTTGATAAAAAAGTCAGATAGCTGAATGAAAGTATGGAGAACCAAGGATGTCAGATGTGTAAACAGCCCATATATTAGCAAATATTTCAAATCACTACTTCCTGCATAGCAGAAATTTTGAAACACTCAACTTCCCATTAGAGTTGGAGGTAAAGTTCAATAGTGTTAAAACTGTTACACAAAATAGCTAAATGATCTGCTAAATTAGTTACTAAAGATCTTCCTCCTTTGCTCACATTTTTCAAGAAAAGCTTTGAGAATATCATATGTGTGTTAATATTAAAATTAATATGTGAGTGCTCTAATTATATAATGACATCACATACTATTCTGCTTTTTGTTTGCATCTCATTGCATAAGAGCTGTATGAGAAATGTGTTATACTCATAATTCAATAAATTTTATAAATATTGCATGCTAATACCCTTGAAATTAGCCTTGGTCTCAAAAACTCTTGGTTTATTTATTTATTGCTGGTCCAGGCTTTATCCTCTTGAAAACTTTGGAGGGACTTCTGTTTTCTTCTTTTGCATTCAGAGCTGATGGGAATATAGTGTAGATTACACAGTAAAATTTTACCTAGATTTATATGATCATTTCCTTATTTAAAGGATAATGGTTTTAAGCTAAGAGTTTTGGACACTAACTTCTTACAGATATGAAAATCTTTAATTAATTAATTTAAAAATGCTGAAGACATGATATGAAGCAAATGTTTCTGGAAGCATGTAATTTGTAAAGTTCCCAAAAAGTTCCTTGCTGTGGGTGTTACTATTTTCATACATATTTTATCCAAACTTTGTTGATCACAGATCAGACTCCTGAAATATTTCAAGGTACAGTTATCTTACAGTTTCAAGGTACAGACACCTGAAGTGTCTCTTTTTGTAGTGGTGTGGTTTTGGTTTTATCAGTTTTGTGTATGTATTTATTCCTTGTTTTATATCGTTTTTATAAGTTGTAATGGTTTGTCCCATGTCACCCATGTTTAACCCTTCTTGGTTTTACCCCAACCCCAGTTATGTGTCAATCATAAGTTATACAGCCCCTGGGTCTTGTCTATCACTTTGAGGCCTCTCCCAAAAGTCTAGAAAGTTCCAGTGAGGGCCTTGAGTGATTGGACAAGACTTTGGCTGTCTCCCCACCTGAGTTATTGATTTGTTATAATATGTGTTATTTACCTGGAGAGCCATACCCACATAATCCCTGATTTGTCCTAAGCTGAACCTATCCCCTCGTTCCTCCCTGCAATAAAAGATGTTGCATTCAAGTGCTCCTGGTCTCTCTTAAGGGGTCTCTGCTGAGGCAGACACCCTGAGCTGAGGTTATCCCCACTGTGGGATGAATAAAGCCAGTGGTTGAACCCTGAGCAGACTCTCTCCCTCTTTCCTGCTGTTGTTGCTTTACTCCTGCAGGCAAACCAGAACTCACAGGATTGGCAAGGTTCATTCAGCTACCGAGCCGTACCCCTTCCTGCCGTGGTGCCAGGGCTGGCCGAGGCAAAGAGACACTGACACCGCAACATCTTTTCTCTCTGAAGTATTATTATCTTAAAATAGAACACATCTCTAGCAGTTGTCTTCTTACTAATACAGGAGGGGCTTTAGAAGTAAAAGTAAATCAGTGTCTTCTTTGAAAACTGACAGATAAGTGGTGTCATTAGGATATTTCACATGAGACATTATGAAAAATTAATTTAAAACTTTCATCTAATAATCTAGAGTAGTCAATGTTTTTCAAGGATGGCCAATTTTTATTTTATATTTTGAGTGTTCAGGCTGTAGACAAACAACATTACTTATCTTTTATAAAAGAAAATTTGTCATTTTATATCTGCACATCAGTCTAAACTCAGAAGTCTATCTCTTGTTAATAGCGCACAACTTTAGAATATGTACATGTTGTCTCAGAAACTAATTTAATAACAAGAAATGGAGGATAATCATTCATAGCTATAAAGGTGCATATTTTTTAAAAAAGGCCTTGAAACATGGTAATGTAAGTTAAAAATGCAATTTCCAGTTTGCAATAAGTAAATTATGAAATCAAAGTTAATGTATTTTTCTTTCATACCTTTTTTTTTAATATTGAATCAGTTCCTCAGAGTTGTTATCTGAACATTTGCTCTTTTTTGTTATTAAAATGGAAACAACTCTTTGCCAACTCATTTATTTAAAAGATAGATGAAAAGGTTCATATTTAAGCACTGTATAACCAAAGGCTTTTCCCCTTCATTTGGGTGAAGTAAGCAGTCCAGCTAACTAGAACAAACATTTAGGCACAACATTTTCCTTTGAGTACCAGTTTTGTTTTGTAAAAGTGTAAGTAAAACATTGGACTTTCAAAAAAAAAAATATTTAAAGATTTTGGAAGATGAAATATAACAAATAATTTTGTACTTATTAAGGGAAACCTCCAAGGAATCAAGGTAATTCCACAGTTAGAAGAATATAGAAGCTTTACTGTGCTGCAGATCATGTTATCAGTACTTTTACTGAATAAACTAAAAGACAAGGGAGCTCATTAGGATCCTGCCTGGAAGAGAACAAAGAAAAAAATGTAAGAGAAAAAATAAAAGCGGAATAAGAGATCAAATACTGGAAAATCAAAAATATTTAAGGATGTGTAAGGTAATTTTTAACATTAACAGGAAGGAAAAGAAATCATACATTCTGTTTTGAAACTCCTGGGCAGATTTCTTACTGAAATGTTACAGTATCAGATACAAACCCTCTCTGACATTTTTATCAAAAGCTTTCAAATTTCCCCATTAATGTAAAAACATTAGAAGGAGCAGCCAACATGTGGTTCCTGAAAACAGATATAAGAATCATTGAATATTTTAGGTTGGAAAAGACCTTTAAGATCAAATCCAACTGCTAACTCAGCACTGCCACATACACCACTAAACCACCCCAAGTGCCACAATTACACATCTTTTAAATGCCTCCAGGGATGGTGACTCAACAACTTCCCTGGCCAACCTGTTCCAGTGCCTGACAACTGTTTCAGGGAAAAAATTTGTCCCAACATCCAATCTACACCTCCACTGGTGCAGGCTGAGGACATCTCCTCTTGTCCTATCTCTTGTTACATGGGAGAGTCAGCTCACCTTCAAGTCCTATAGCAGGAAGCTTTTACACTATGCTGATATAGTACCAGATGTGAATATTACAATGTGGGAAGAAGCAAACCACCAAGACCTGCTGAGGCACCATCTTGACTTATAATGGGAAACACAAACAGGATGACACGTTGCCACAATCCAGCCTTTGAACTTCCTTTCAACCCTCTGTCCTTAGTCTTTACAAGACGAAGGTTAGAGTTTTATGGCTCTTGGTGATCTAAGTATTTTATTGTATGATTTGCTGGGTCCAGAGCAAGGCATCTTTTTATTTAAAGCTCATGTATATGTATTACATAGGCAGTTGCCTTCTAGGCAACTCCTAGAGTAAGATTTACTTTTTCTGCATGGCTCTATTATAAAAAAAATTAAAAATGTAACCTCTTTAATTTTATTCTTTTAGATACTTCCATGAATTTGTGGCAATATTAACATTCACAGAGTAATTATAACTACAGATGTTCAGTAACCCTTTCTATAGTTCTAGACTTGTTACTTTGCTAATCATAACCATAACACAGTTTGTATTTCTTTCTAAAGTCAGTTAAGCATGTGCGATATATAAATTAATTGAAAAAGTGGTCTTATATTAAGTCCATGTCATCTTAAATCAGTGTAATACTAACATACCTAAAGAAGTATTATTTCAAATTAATCTTACTTTGCATATAGTACTTTTAGATTGTCTATTTTTAAGCTTTCTTCATAAAATAATTAACAAAAGATCTCTCTCATTTTCTGGTATATATACAATTGGATTATTTTTTCTCATTTGATATTTGTCATAGATATCCTTTTTAAATAATTCAATACCAGCTTGTGTCCAAATGCAGTAAGTTATTTTTACAGCCATTCATGTTTTTTCTTTTCCATTTAAACTATCTGAAAGAGCATTCCAAAGTAATCAGACTTAATACAGCTCAGTTACTATCCAGCCCCCAAAAGTAGAATTAGCTAATCATAAAACAATTTTCTAGAAGATTAGCTTAAATGCACAGTGCCCAGTTACTTTTTTCCATTTCTTTTAATCACTTTGATACAGGTTAAGCTTTTCCTCAGAAACTTTAGAGCCTATTTCTTTCTTCTTTCATGAACAAAATGTCATACATAATGCAATGTCTCTCCTTGTCTAAATAATGAAATGAACAATTTAAAAGAACTTTTTATCTTCTGAGAATTCTACTAGTTTCATTTCCTAATAGATTATGAGGTTTACTCTAGCTCTTCAACTCGTGATGCTACCTAATGAATGAAGTATTTTCTGTCAGAAAAATATATAATTTAAAAACAGTATTTTTTTTTTCTATTTCCAAAAGATTAAAAATGCTAATTTCTGATGATGGTAGGATTACACCTGTGTCTATAGCTGAAACCAGGCAACAGTCCTAAGAAGCAGATAAGGAAAATGAATTTGTAATGTATTTATTTTCTTGTAGCTAAAACCATTCCTGGGACAACACAGATTCCACATCACACAGGAAAAAAAGATATCCTCACTTCTTGATGGGTAGAATTCTGTTGTGTAAGGGAGAAAGTAAGCAGAATTGAAATTACAAAACATTATGAAAATATCTTCATCAAAAATGAGAGGAAGCAATATAATTAATGGATGGACCAGACTATTTCATGTGCAGAAGAATGAATTAAGTCGTTTAATTCACTGCAAAGGAATAATGGAATTACTTGCAACACTCAACATTTACCAATAACCTAGGTCATCTTCTGCCTGAAGTGTCTCTTCACCTGGATGCTAGTTTCATGCCATTACCCCCTAGTCATGAACTCTCAATTTTCATGAATATCAAAGTCCCAGTTAGGGATCATATAATAAGAAAAGAAAAAGAGAGAGAGAAAAATCATCAATGTGAAGGTTTCACCCAGATCTCTCTGTCTTTATATGTTAAAGACAGATTCAGGCATGCCTCAATATTTACTACAAAACCCCCTCTTTATGGATATGTTTACAATATTCAAATCTGTATCAGAGATATTAATTCCTGCTGTTCATCAGTGTTTGTTTTAGATAATTTTGGGCAATATTTATGCTCTGAAGTAAAAGAAAAGTCTCTTTAACCTTTATAGTAACATATTCAGGGGAATTTCTTTGTTATCCCTCTATCTGTGCACCCTCTGATGTGTAACCTGTCCTGTTTCAGTGATCCAAGGTACCTTTGTAGAACATCCTCAAACACTTCTTTCAAAGAAATACTGTCCAGGTAGCAGCATAAACAGGAATAGAAATGTCTGAGTATCGTTTGAAAAAATGTTATTAGGCTCCTTTAAATGTAGTAAATTATGTTCTGTTGTGCATACCACAATGACTCTCAGTCCAGTTGATATCTGAGGGACATGTAAATTTAGTAATTTTTTTTATGAATTGGTGTGCCAAAGTCTTTCTTGGGGACATGAGGGTATTTTCTGCAAATGAAACATGATTAACTTTTCACATGAATATTTTCACTGGTGGCTTGGATTTTTTTTTAATTGTTATGTTGGGTATTTTTGAAATTAGTCTTTAAACTGTAGTTTTGAATGCCTCCAAGTACTGCAGTTATAGATGTGAAGGAGTAGTTTAATTTTTTATTTATTTTTGTTTGTTAAAACTTAACAGGAAAGTAGGTACATTTTTCACTCTAACAACATATTACATTACTTGTCCATGTGTTGTATTTTTTTTCATTTGAATCTTTCACTGCCAAAATATTTATTTGGATTTATTAAATAACAGAGCATCATAACATTTGCATATGCAGAAAAAAAAAAAAAATCCTTGGAAACTGTAATGAGCATAAATTAAATACAGCTGAAAGCAGATGACAGCTATTTTGTGTAATTCCTCTAGCACTTTAAAATGATTGCCCAGTTAATCAATGATGAGTAACAATGAAAATCTTATAATAACACATGTGACATGTACATTAATAGGCAATTGGAACATTATGATGAATGTTACTACAAAAAGCACCATGAGTTAATGAATAGATCTTTTTTATTTTTCCAGTTTCTGACCAAACGATGGGTTGTACAGATTAAATAATCTGTTTATCCTTCAATGTCACAGACTATCATGGTGAAATAACGTCTGTTTCCAAAATTTAGTATTTGTCATTCCTACTGGCAGAATGCAAACTGAGTTAGCCATCATCCAGGTGCTCTCCAACCAAAGAATTTGAGGGAAAGGAATACTTACCATAATGTCATAGTACAAGCAGAAACCTTCTGCACAAGCAAGTGTGGTAAAAGAATGGCAAGGTCAGTACCAAGCAAGAGTCCTTTCAGGGAGTCAAATGTAGTCACTAGATGTGTTTTAATTTTATTTTTATCTAATTGTGTTTAGCCAATTAAATATGAGATCATTTTAGTCCCTTTACTACTTTTTCTCCCTTGCAGAAAATGAAAAGGCAAAAGGAAAAGGAAAAAAAAAAGGGATAAAGAAAAATGAAAGAAGGAAAGAGAAAGGGAAGGGAAAAGAGAGAAAAGGAAAAGGAAGGGAAAAGGAGAAAATACTCCTTGCTTTTCATAACCATTTCAGAAGAGTTTTATTAAAGAACTCACTCGATTCTACTTCCTTGAGAGAAAAAAAACCAAACAGAACAATCAAAAAACCCCACAAAACCCACAAACAAAAAAAATCACCAACAAAAGAAAACAGAAAAAAACACACCAAATGAAATTTGTATCAAATGCTCACTTTATTTCTTATCTGAATTAGGATAAAATTAAACACTAAAATTAGTCTGGATCAAATTTATAGGAAAAGACTCATGAAATTATAGAACTTCAGCTATTTACTGTATCTACCTATTTTTATTCTGCAATCTTAAAATCCTAAATAATTGCTGAAGACCACATGCAAAATGGTCTTTTCAAATATTCCTAAATTTATAGCTTTCAGCTGCAAAACTGACCCAACCTATTCTGGAATTTATGTACTTGGAAAATAATGGGTGAAATGCTTGACAAAGCAACCTGGTGTTACATTCCTAAAATGTTTTTTTAAAAGCTTGCTGCAAATGTAATGCAGTTAAATACAATTACCTTAATATCATTGCAAAATACAGTCAGAACACAGTTTAACCTAATATTTTCTTTCATGTTTTATTAGGGGTTTGTGCAAATTAAAATTAAAAACTAAAACAAATCGAAATTCCTCAATATAAAAATAAAATAACTGCTATAAATGCCAAGTGAGCATATAGAATTTTTTTAATCTCATGAAGAAAGAGAAACATTATTTCTTCAACTTTCATGCACAATTACTACATTAAAATAGAATGTTTAGATAGTATGTGTGAATATAGCTGCTGCCAGTGAAGAAGGGTATACCAATAGCTTTTGACAATGCTTGTGCTGTGGAAAAGTAATCTGAAAGTGAGGTCTGCATCCCTGAGATGATTATGATATTCTTGTTCACAGGCTTAGCTTCCCAAATTCATTTATAGGTTTTGGTTCTGCATCTTTAGTCTAGCCTGTAAAAATGTTGTGGGTTTTTTTTCTTAAAACATAAAATAAAGTGCTTCTAAATGCTTTTTAGGTCACTCACTCCGGATTTTTTTATGTGTGCTAATTTTTATTTTCTGGAGGAAAACTTTCTAGTGAGATAAAATATTTTAAAGAATCCTTTTCCCAAGAAAGGTTAATGCACACAAGAAAAAATTCTCCTCCAGGAGGATTTAGTACAGCTAAATATAACATGGGATTAAAAAGTCAGCTCTGCTTGGCTCCTTTTGCACCTAATCATTTATACTGCCTAAATTGCAGTCCTCACTTTGGTTCAGTTCTGGAGAAACTAACTCATTCCTGAAGCAGGGAAACTGAGGTACTGCAAGGAAAATGTGGAAAATATTGGCTTGGCTGAAGGAAGGTACAGATCCAGACTCTAGTTAAACAGATCCCTTGGCATGATTAACATAAAATGAAGTAGACATAACTCAAGGGATATGCTTTTGGATTCATTTTTGTTCAGTGAAAACTCAAAAAGGAAATTCGTTAAATTGGAGCAGTAGTCATTTACATATGTGTGTTTTACACATTTTCCCCTTTTATTTATATGACAAGAAGCTTAAATATAAACACTACTGACAAAACATGCCAGCCTTTCTCATAAATCCACTCAAATAGTGGCAAAATATTGTTAAACAAGATGCTATCATGCCCCAGCTGTCAGTTTCAGCACACTATTGCTAAGTGGCATGTTAAAGGGCAAATGAGCTATATTAACCTAATCCCTCGACAGAAGCCCAGAAAGGAGGTTTGGGGTTCTTTTCCCTAATAAAATCTTAAAAGTAGAGATTTTAACTCACTAAAGGGCTGAAACTCAATATTTCCTGGATTTGGACAGCTGTAACCAAGCAGCTTGTGATTTTATCATTAATTGAAAGAAGCAAGTTTCTTAAAAGCATTTCAGAAAGCTGTCAAAAAGCAACAACATTGCAACTGAGTGTTTTCTCATTTTTGATTCACACCGCATATTTCTGAAAACCATCACACAAAGCACACTGTACAACACCCTTATTTTACTGCTTTTTGCTTTGCTTGTCTTCTTATAGGCTGGACAACGTAGAATGCAACTAAATTTCTATAAAATAATAAGGAAAAATATATTAAATATATATAAACATATAAAATTAAATGAAAATATATTTCTATCTTATTATATAAAATATTTATATAATAAAATA